>SJYX01018203.1:254093-265641 GCA_006410675.1 Oreotragus oreotragus | reverse complement strand
TTCAGCTTTAGCATCATTCCTTCCAAAGAAATCCCAGGACTGATCTCCTTCAGAATGGACTGGTTGGATCTCCTTGCAGTCCAAGGGACTCTCAAGAGTCTTCTCCAACATCACAGTTCAAAAGCATCAATTCTTCGGTGCTCAGCCTTCTTCACAGTCCAACTCTCACATCCATACATGACTGCTGGAAAAACCATAGCCTTAACTAGACGGACCTTAGTCGGCAAAGTAATGTCTCTGCTTTTGAATATGGTATCTAGGTTGGTCATAACTTTTCTTCCAAGGAGTGAGCGTCTTTTAATTTCATGGCTGCAGTCACCATCTGCAGTGATTTTGGAGCCCAAAAAAATAAAGTCTGACACTGTTTCCACTGTTTCCCCATCTATTTCCGTTTAGTAGTACCTAAAAACCTTATCATGCCTATTCAAGGAAGATTTTTAGCTACAGTCAATATCAACCAACTCTAACTCATTTAAGTAGAGAATGCTTTCACTTTTTAAAGAGTAAGTGGGGACTGCTATGACATTCTAAGAAGCCTACTAAACCAGGGTCACTCTAAGAAGCCTGTCAAAAAAGGGTCAGAAAATGAATAGAAACAAGGGAGCCTGTATGGTTAAAGCCATAGCCAAACTGAACAGTTTTAGGGAGGACAGTATATTTTTCTTATCTGGTTCCTGTTGCATAGCCCTGTCAAAAGTGAACTATATAATAGTATTAATGGCCAAGCTCTATGGTTACATCTATATAGCATACTGCAATGCATCTTTTATACCCCAGCCTTTTACCTAAGCACTCTCCTACATCCTCCAGTCACTATTTCCTGATATGTTCCCATTCCATCCTTTCATTTCTGATCTCCCCAACACTTCCCAGAAGTACTCCTCAAAACAATAGAATAATTAGGAGATAGTTAACCATCCATGAAGAAATCCAATATTTAGAAATTTTCTCTTATGGTCCTGAATTAAAATCATTTAAAGTAGTAGTTAACCTTTTGCAAATAATTTGGAGTGTCTAATAAACTCTTGGGCTGTAATATTGTTTCAGGCACCAAAAACCAAAGACATTGTCCTTATCTTCAGGATACTCATTGCCCTTGCCTTCAGGATACTCACTGCCCAAGAGGAACAAGCCATATAAAAACTAACTATTCTATAATAGAATAAGTGTCTTCATGAAGCATTGTTAAGTGTTATAAGAAAAGAGAAGACACTGATTCTGCCTGCAAGCAGTAAAGAGAAGCTACAGAAAGAAGAGTCACAAACAGTTATCAATAAACTGTTTAGGCATGAGCATATTGCCTCTAGGGTGTGGATGGATCCTCAACTGTAGTTTTAATTAAAAATAAACATTTTCTCTACTCCATGGGGTTGAAGGAGTAAACGGTACCTCAGTGAGCAGTATTTGGCTAGCTTCAAAAAGCATTCCCAAATCTACAGTTATATAACATTTTAGTCTTATCCTTCCAAGGCCCTGGGCTACACAATAAATTTCCTTAATATTACAGTTGTTGGATGATAAGGGGAAAATGACACGTTACCAGAAAATAGAATTTTAAAAGCTGATTTTAATGTACCAAGGAAATGTACTCTGGAAATGAATTCTTTATCTTTGAGATTTAATCTGCTTGGGGTACATTCTTGAAGTGAGAGGAAGACAAGGCCAAAGTAGACGTAAATGGAAAAGTATTCAAAAGTTTACATTTTAAGCTTTCTACTTGATATTTTAAGGTGTCATAGATATTTCTGTGAGCTCTCTGTGTGAGCTGAATCCGTGAGCCTGCTTGTCTGAGGAATGGTGCGAACAGCTCAGCTCTGTTCTCAGCCAGGATCATGCATTTTTTTATCATTTGGAGTTTGGTGCCACATTCCCCCAATGTCTCCAAACTTTGGCACTTATATTAATAAGGGAGTGTTTTATCTTTGAATGTCACCAAGTGAAATTCCTGGAACAATGGCTTTATCAGTTTGTAGACAGACTCCTGCAGTGAAGTACCAGCTGCTTCAAAATCTCTCAGTGTCCATTTTCTCATTCCCAGAGGGTATTGATCTTGTTCTATCTCAGGATAGGAAGTAGTTAGCAATTGTGGACTATTTCTTGGTGGTCTTTACTTTCCCTCAAAGAGAAATCCTGATTTTTGCTGCTGCTAAAAATCATTTCTTTGAATAATTGAATCTAGATTCTTATCTAGAATAAAATCTTCCTAAGAAGATATATACGTATATATGAAAAACCTCATATTTTAAGAGGCCGCACTTTTATTTCCTTTGCTCTGCTATTTTTTAAATAAAGTTTTATTGGAGTGGACTTGCTTTACTAGGTAGCACTTTTCTAGAAACACTTCACTCACCAATAAATTACATGATATATGCAATTAGAGTAAATCCAGGAATGGGTATATGAATAAGTGGATGGATGAAAATTAGCTGGCTATAACTTTAGGTAGTAAAGGCAAGGATGAAAGGAGATTGAGACTTAGGAAATGTCAGATATCTACAGTGGTAAGACTGGACTATTCCTAAAGCAAGGGAACTTTTCCAGAAATAGTAGGCTCAGAGGATGCATTAAAGCCAGAAGCAAGCCAAGACACAGATAATCTGTCTACAAGAAATGAACTGAGTGAAAAAAAAAAAAAAAAGTTCTCTGATTTGAGAAATACTAATACATTCTGAAGGGTTGATGGTGCCCTGTGTGTATACATGTGCATGTGTGCTTAGAAATAAATAGTGCCAATGCATTCTGACTGCAGGGGTTAGTCCTGAAAGACTGTAACTAGATGCCTATGATTTCCAATGAAGACTCTATTAATATATTCAACAAATATTTTTCCTTTGATTTTTCTAAAATGAAATTTACAAAAACATTTTCATGACGTTAAGGATTATCTTCCAATTCAGATGAGTATGTATACTGATGATTGGTTAATTGATTAGATTTTTTGAGCCTGATTTCCCTTGCTTCAAAGCGAAGATGCTAAAAAAATCCAAGACTGAAAATTAACTGGACAAATTAAGATTCATAAGGAGATGTGAGGCCAGTACCTAATCTACACTGTATCACCCATCAAGGTTGTGCATTGTAGTATTTATTGTTTTATAACAAATGACCCCAGAAATTTATCAGATAAACACAACAATTACTGTCTCACAATTTTTGTTGATAAAGAATTGAGGATAAGCTTTGTTGGAAAATAATGAATCAAGATGAGTCATGAGGTAAAGTCAAGAAGTATCATAAGAAGGTTCAACTGTGAGATAATCCACTTGTGAGTTCACTCCATATAGTGTGGCAGACCTTAGTTTCTCACTAGATGTTGATGATAGACCTTGGTTGCTCACCAAGACTTTCCCTTAGTTGGCTTTCGTATCCTTATGACTTAGTGTGTAGCTTCTTTCAGAGTGAGTAATAAGTAAAGATATATAAATATAGATGTTGATTTAGATGTAGGTATAGGTATGGAGAGAATGAGAGGAGTAAATTCAAGAGAGCATCTGCTATCTATTGTAACCTAATCTCAAAAATTAACATACTATCATGTCTGCCATATTCTATTGGTCACCTTATCTTTGGTGCAACGTGTGAGGGATATAGCATCTGAAAATCTGTGAAGTGAATCTCTAATTGTTAAGATTGAACAACAATGATAAAATGCAAGAAAAGATGAAGGAAACAATGAAGGTTGGCCTTTCAAGTACAATAAAATTCTAATATTCTTATTTTTAGAAAAATAAGTTGATTCCCAGAGTCTTATTGGATGTGAGAAAAGCAAAAATAATCCAAATGGACCCCACTTGCATCAATGAGATTTTGGTGCATAACAAACTACCCCTAAAGTGAATATTTTAAATAACATTTACTATTTTTCAAAATTCTTCTGACAAGATTATGCACTATTTTCAGTCTAAACAAGGTTTGCTGATCTTTGTAGTCAGCTGGTGGCTCAGCCAAGACTTGATGGCTGGCTTACTCACTTCTGGATGTGGACTGATTAAATGAGTGACAAGGATGGGTTGGCCAGGCATCTCCCACCATCTAGGAAATTAGCCTCAGCTCCTTGATGTGGGGATGGCTATAGTGCTTCCAGGAGCAGAAAGAGAAAGGAAGCCTTACTATGAAGTTTCTTCTCTAATTGACCTGAAATCATATTTGCTATTGACTATCCTCAAAGCAAGTGTTATATACTTTGTGTTGATGTGAAGCACTGCAAAATCACGGTACATTAGTCCCAATCCATTGTTTCTAGAAATGATCTGTGTTGATCATTTTGTTTTGGCTAAGAGTACTCTGCTGCACTGTAAGAAACACAAGCTGAAATCAAGATTGCCGGGAGAAATATCAATAACCTCAGATATGCAGATGACACCACCCTTATGGCAGAAAGTGAAGAGGAACTTAAAAAGCCTCTTGATGAAAGTGAAAATGGAGAGTGAAGACGTGGGCTTAAAGCTCAATATTCAGAAAACGAAGATCATGGCATCCGGTCCCATCACTTCATAGGAAATAGATGGGGAAACAGTGGAAACAGTGTCAGACTTTATGTTTTTGGGCTCTAAAATCACTGCAGATGGTGACTGCAGCCATGAAATTAAAAGACACTTACTCTTTGGAAGAAAAGTTATGACCAACCTAAATAGTATATTCAAAAACAGAGACATTACTTTGCCGACTAAGGTCCATCTAGTCAAGGCTATGGTTTTTCCTGTGGTCCTGTATGGATGTGACAGTTGGACTGTGAAGAAGGCAGAGTGCTGAAGAATTGATGCTTTTGAACTGTGGTGTTGGAGAAGACTCCTGAGAGTCCCTTGGACTGCAAGGAGATCCAACCAGTCCATTCTGAAGGAGATCAGCCCTGAGATTTCTTTGGAAGGAATGATGCTAAAGCTGAAACTCCAGTACTTTGGCCACCTCATGTGAAGAGTTGACTCATTGGAAAAGCCTCTGATGTTGGGAGCGATTGGGATCAGGAGGAGAAGGGGACGACCGAGGATGAGATGGCTGGATGGCATCACGGACTCGATGGATGTGAGTCTGCGTGAACTCTGGGAGTTGGTGGTGGACAGGGAGGCCTGGCGTGCTGCAATTCACGGGGTCACAAAGAGTCGGACACGACTGAGTGACTGAACTGAATTGAACTCTGCCCAGGAAAGTAAAGAATGAGACAAAAATTTGTGTGCACTATTTTAATTGGAAAATATATCAAAGGAGAAGGAAGAGAACTGGGAAGAAAGACAAACAAGAAGCAGGGGGGAAAAAATGACAGCTTCCTATTTGATCCAGCTGAGGTTTGACCCAATCAGAACCTCACAGGAGACAAGCACCATGAGCCTCCCAAGTATTTTCCCAAGGAAAAAGAAGAGGGAAGTTTTTCCACCCAACATCCGACCTTCATTGTTCAAGGCCTTCCCCTTGGGCTTTAACTCCTTCACATCCCTAGGTCATTCTGGCATTAATATGTAGATTTTCTACTTCCCTGGTGGCTCAGACAGTAAAGCATTTGTCTACAATGAGGGAGACCCAGGTTCAGTCCCTGGGTTGGGAAGAAACCCTGGAGAAGGAAATGGCAATCCACTCCAGTACTATTGCCTGGAAAATCCCATGGACAGAAGAGCCTGGTAGGCTACAGTTCACGGGTTGCAAAGAGTCAGACATGACTGAGTGACTTCACTTCAGTGAAATTTAAAAAAAAAAAAAAATGAGATGTGCACAGTGCTGCTTCGAGGCAGGGCACTCTCAATACCTGGAGGACAATATGGACAAATAACTATGTGGGGCACAAAAGGTTTCTGAATAATATTTGAATATAGTTCTTACACTTTGAGTAGAAAAAGCAAGCAAAACTCATTATATGTGTTCTCTTATTTACACCCCACTACAACCTTCAGAGAAGCTAAGTAACTTACCCAAAGCCACAGAGCTAGTGCAAAAATTAGATTTGAAGAGATATTTTTGAATACCAAATTCTGTGTTTCTTGATATACCTTACTTCCTAAAATTATTGTGTGTGTTTTCTTGTTTTGTGTGGGGGCACGGGTTACCAGACACATATGGAGACTGTGAGTTCTTGGCATCTTTCTATAATGAGTTGTAGCATTTCCTTTAAAGAAAGTGAAAGTGAAGTCACTCAATCGTGTCTGACTCTTTGTGACCCCATGGACTGTAGCCCACCAGGATCCTCCATCCATGGAATTTTCCAGGCAAGAGTACTGGAGTGGGTTGCCATTTCTTTCTCCAGGGTATCTTCCTGACCCAGGGATCAAACTGGGTCTCCTGCACTGTGGGCAGACACTTTACTGTCTGAGCCACCAGGGGAATCTTTAAATTTACTCATAAAAAAATAATAATAATAAATAAATAAAGCATAGGTTTATTTAGTTTCCTTCTGTGATACAAAATAAAGGGGCTATCGTTTCAATTCAGTTCAGTCACTCAGTCATGTCCAACTCTTTATGACCCCATGGACTGCAGCACGTCAGGCCTCACTGTCCATCACCAACTACCAGAGTTTACTCAAACTCAGGTCCATTGAGTCGGTGATGCCATCCAACCATCTCATCCTCTGTCCACCCCTTCTCCTCCTGCCTTCAATCTTTCCCAGGATCAGGGGTCTTTTCTAATGAGTCAGCTCTCATCAGGTGGTCAGAATATTGGAGTTTCAGCTTCAGCATCAGTCCTTCCAATGAATATTCAGGACTGATCTCCTTCAGAATGGACTGGTTTGATCTCCTTGCAGTCCAAGGGACTCTCAAGAATCTTCTCCAACACGATAGTTCAAAAGCATTAATTCTTCAGCCCTCAGTATTCTTTATAGTGGCTATGCAGTCCTGCAAATTCAAATTGACATTAACTGGGTTAGAATTATTTTCCTCATCACACTGAACTCGGCTGATAGTCATTTCTCTCAGTCTACATAATCCTTGGCCCTGGGGTAGTCAGGGAAATAAAAAGTAGGGGATATATTAAGAAGTAGTGGGGATATCACATTTGAATGAAAATGATGTTTTCATGATCGTGCAAGTACTAAAAAAGATGTTTTACTCATTAGTTCTTCAGTTAGAACTTGCCATTAATGATCATTTCTTCATATCTTTCAGTAAAAAGAGTGATAAACTTAATGAAGACTTTAATATGTTGTGAGATGGTAAAAATGCCTTCTGTGTTATCATGGCAATGAAATAATTTTCATCATGGTTTTCTCATTAATTTTATTTTATTGTCAATTTAGAAAATTACTGGTTCATGTATCATAC
This sequence comes from Oreotragus oreotragus, assembly GCA_006410675.1. NCBI lineage: Eukaryota > Metazoa > Chordata > Mammalia > Artiodactyla > Bovidae > Oreotragus > Oreotragus oreotragus. The sequence goes on along the minus strand of SJYX01018203.1, from coordinate 258,394 downwards.
ATATGATAACTTCATTAAACATAAGACTAGAATTAAAAGAAAGACTGTTCACCGATAAAACAGAAAATTGTTATAGAAGGAGCTAAGGGTATATGTATTGTTCATTCATATGAATGAACAAAAGAGGTCAAATAGAGAAACCTACTGACTTTTATTGCTATCTCATAAACAGTATATATAGCACCCATAAAGAATATGGTGGGAAGGTAAATTATTTACTGTGAGAAACTTGGCTGTGAAATCATTTATATACCACTAAGGGATTCTTGCATACAGTGGGGGAAGAAGAGCCTGAGAATTGTTTCTAGGCATCTTTTTAGTTTTTCCATCTGAGTATAATGCAGTAAGCTTCTTAGATTTTAGGCACACATCAAAATGTCTATCACGAATTTTCTGGGGATAATTGCCTGAAGGGATCTCTGACATTTTAAAATTTAACTATGGTTTTCTTTGCTCTTTAAACAGTATATTTGACTTTCTAGCACTTTTACTGCGTTGAAAAGTGTATTATCAAGCAATTTAAGTGTATATTTTTATAATCTGAAATATTTATTAAATACCTACCACCATGTACCTTAGAAAATACACAGAGGACCACCTATATAAGAATCAGAGACAAAGTCTATGCCCTTAGAAGATAGACTTCTTATTATTTGAATTTTCATTATACCACTTAATGATACTATAAAAACAGCCCTACACACATGGAGAGTATTCTGAGGGGGAAAAAAATCAATTTGAAGATTAGACTGTCCCTTCACTGAAAAATGGAATGTCTAATAATTATTTGTTCTTTTTTTGTTGTTGTTGTTGTTCTTTTTAAAGTAACTAAATGTTAATATCTTGGCACATTTAAGAAGGAGAGGCAAAGAAACATGTTTTAAATCTTTTTTTTTTTTTTTGCATAGCACAGNCCCTACACACATGGAGAGTATTCTGAGGGGGAAAAAAATCAATTTGAAGATTAGACTGTCCCTTCACTGAAAAATGGAATGTCTAATAATTATTTGTTCTTTTTTTGTTGTTGTTGTTGTTCTTTTTAAAGTAACTAAATGTTAATATCTTGGCACATTTAAGAAGGAGAGGCAAAGAAACATGTTTTAAATCTTTTTTTTTTTTTTTGCATAGCACAGTGGAGTTCACAAAATAATTCACATAGCTTGTTTGAACCTCAAGTAAATGCTGGAATTAAACATAAACAGTGTTCTCATTTTCACTCCCCAGATGGAAAAAAAAAGACTCAAGTAGGAAAAGTGACTTTCTTAAAGGCAGAGAGAGAAAACTGGAATGGGGTTGATTTATTTCATCCTGTACATTGTTTATTGATTAACACCTTCACCTATCCCCTCAACAATCAGCCCTGAGTTCCTAGAGGTGAGTAATACTCCCCTAGCCCCACCCTCTCTGTTAGTACTTTTTTTGGTTGATATAAAGTGTCTGTGCTCTTGGATGAACCCACGTAGGTAAGAAATCCCTGAAATAATTTAATTTTCTAAGAAAAAAAAAAGTATATATATATATATATATAATTTTTCACCTGAAACTTTAGTTCATCATGTGTCATTTTATGCACAACAGTGTTATGAAAATTAAAAAAATAAAACAGCAACAATTTCTGATTATACATATACTAATATCAGAATAATAAAAAACAAAGTTTTGGATTTTATTCTGTCATGGTGGTAACTGGGTGCTACTCACAGAAATATTAATTCCATATAAACTGCCAGATGCTTCTGTCTTCACAGTTGCAATATAGAGTAATAATATTTAGATGCCCTGATATTAGTCATACTAATGTGCTTGAGGGAATCAGTTTCTCTCTCTTTTTCTCTTTTCCTTTCTACCCTCTCTTCTTCCATCCTCCCTCTCCTCTCTTTTCTTCTTAAGCTATACTTTTTTTTTTTAATAACATCACAATAGGTATTCTGTTCTCTATTTATTTCTTATGATAAATTTTATTTCAGATTTTTATTGCCTTCCATTTTATCAGGAAACTCCAGAGTGTAAACTAAGGTGGGAACTATCCCATCTATTGCAATACTCATAGATGGTGTGTTATACACAATTTTTTATTTCATATATTGAGTTTTCTGGGGGGTGTTTATGAAGTCACAGGCCAAATTAATGGTATCTCTTGGAGCTGACAATCAGTCTCCTATTCTCTAGGGACGTTTTCTTTTCTTCTGTACTATGCAGGCATTTATAATTTTCTCGATTTTGAAGTCATTGAGCACAAATTGTATGTAGGAGAGGAATTTGGTCAAAAAGTAATTATTAACCCAAAAGAAGGAATTTAAATGATTACTCTGAAAATCATCAGTAAGACTGGTGTATGATGCTCAGAAAATGTCTATGAATCATGGTAGCTAACATCTGGAGTAACACCAAAAACTTGTGCTAGGAACTCTATGAAGACACAAACCTACTCCTGCCTTTGGACACTGAATGTTACTAATGTTGCTCCTTCCCCATAAAGAAAACAATATGTTGGCTTTTTGGCTTTAATCATGGAAGGAGCCTGATCTCTTTCTAAAAAAAAAAATTTTTTTTTCAGTGCTGTGCACTCATAAAAAGAGATAACTATCTATACATTAGAAATGTATCAACAATTAAAAGAAATATTCAGCTCCTAAATCATTAAAAGATTTATTTGTTTATTTATATTAAAAGTGTTGTGTTTGCATATTAAAGTTAGTATTTTAATATAATTTTATATCTTTAGTTTATTTATTCTTTTCAAAGAATTCCTAGTAGAAACAGGGAATAGTTATTCCCATTTTATATAATTAAGAACACTGTTACTAGTGAGTTCTAAATATTTGGGCAATATTTGAAAGTGAACATCAAAATGACCAGAATCCAAAAATAATTTTGATGTTTTGAAAGATGAAGACACAAATGTAGAACCAGTGTGTAGAATGTGATGGCATTTTATCTCAATATTTCTTAAAATCGAGTATACAAATATGCATATTAAATTCACTGTATGTTTTCAGAGTTGCAAAGTCATCAAAAATTCAAGTAGTTATAATAGAAACAATGAGATAAAAATAACTTTTATTATGTCTTTTCTATTTGTTCTTTATTCTCAGATTGTTGTGTACTTTTAAGCTGTACTTCTTTATAATTTGTGCTACAGCAAATAGAAAATTTTTTCAAAAGCAATCCTTTAGAAAATATCAAAAGCTTTTGGCTTACATTGTTATTTTTGAAAGCCAAATGCTTTGTTTGTAAATAAGGATAAAAATAAAAAGAATTAAATCTGTAGAAATAGCTCTAAACACATACTACACTATTTCTTCTTGGCACAACAAATCCCTGGTGGCTCAAAGCTTAAAGCATCTGCCTGGAATGCTGGAGACCCGGGTTTGATCCCTGGGTTGGGAAGATCCCCTGGAGAAGGAAATGGCCCACTCCAGTACTCTTGCCTGGAGAATCCCATGGAGGGAGGAGCCTGGTAGGCTACAGGCCACGGGGTTGCAAAGAGTCGAACATGACTGAGTGACTTCACTCACTTAGTATACTCAATTCATAGATATCTGTACAAATGCATCTAATATTTGGAATTCTATAGTAACTTCATTAAGTATAGAAGTGAAGGGGATAATTTTTGATTATCCTTGTGAGAAATACCTTATGAGAGATCTTTTCAAATAAAGTATTTTTTTAATATTTAACATTTAATTGAATAAGCAAAGTAAAATTTTTACTCTTTCTCGGGTCTAAATTGCAACAGGAAAAAATAGGGAGAGAAGGGAGAGAAGGTGTGATAACTAACTTCCATTTACCCTACTCCTGTTATTGGTCTCAATTGTCCTATAATGCTCACTGCCTAATGCCTAAAGAGCCAACTTTTTGTTTCCAAATGTGTTTAAACCAGCTACATTTGTTATTGTGATGAAGCAACTTATTAAAATTGTGCAAAAATATGAACTGAGGATGATTTTGTTATCCATGAAACAAAGTTAAAAGGTTTTGTCAGTCTTGACAAAGACTAAATTGGTTTGCCAATGACATTTCATGAAGTTCAGTTCAGTTCAGTCACTCAATAGTGACCGACTCTTTGCGACACCATGAATCGCAGCATGCCAGGCCTCCCTGTTCATCACCATCTCCCAGAGTTCACTCAGACTCACGTCCATCGAGTCCGTGATGCCATCCAGCCATCTCATCCTCGGGCGTCCCCTTCTCCTCCTGCCCTCAATCCCTCCCAGCATCAGGGTCTTCTCCAATGAGTCAACTCTTCGCATGAGGTGGCCAAAGTACTGGAGTTTCAGCTTTAGCATCATTCCTTTCAA
>SJYX01018203.1:142932-226940 GCA_006410675.1 Oreotragus oreotragus | reverse complement strand
ACCAGAAAATGTGTTTTAATAACAATGTTATGCTAGGTTTTGAGTTTTTAAACCCTTTTTAATGAAAAGATGGATATATATTTCCTATGGTCTAATGATGAATTTCTGAAAGATAGCAAATAAATAAATCCTCTGCTGTGTGATCACACTTACAAAATATATTGGAAAGTTGTTTTTTTTTTTTTAGGAAAATAATCTATTATATAAGTACATATGTTCAACAAATTACAAGTATTTGGTCACTACAATTTTGTTCAATTAAATTTTATTTCTTATAAACCTATATTCAGAGCAAACATTTTTAATTTCCTTATATATTTTTATAATAGATCTCAAGAGATAGAAGTGTCAAGTTGGCATAAGTAAAACATTTGATTTAAAATGCTCAGAATTAATGATAGCTATCAAACTTTTTTACCCCAAAAAACTAAATTTTACAAAGATTAAATGCTTCTATAATTAAAATGTTGTTATTTACTGAGAGAACTTGCAATGGAAAAGTGTACAAACAAGTGAAAAGGGAGGTAAGTTACAGAGATGAATGCATAAATGAAGTTCCTCTTTGAAATTTTAAAATACATGAAGTATTCATTAAAATGATAACTTCACCCATGGACATTTTCCATCAACTGAATAGCTAAATACAGACTTGACCAAGATTTTGTATCTTCTAAAACTGTAGTAATAAATTATGAGGTGGGATATGACAACAAAGCAAATAGTCCTTTGTGGAACAATTCAGCTCATTGTAAGCACAACGAAAATAACTGAATGCCATGGAGAATACTGAGGTCTTTCCTCACAGCTCAGTCGATAAAGAATCTGCCTGCAATGCAGGAGATTCAGGTTCAATTCCTGGGTCAAGAAGATCTTCTGGAGAGGGAAATGGCAACCCACTACAGCATTCTCGCTTAGAGAATCCCATGGACAGAGGAACCTGCCAGGCTACAGTCCATGGGCTCTCAAGAGTCGGACACAACTTAGCGACTAAACCAACAAACTACATGGAGAATGTTAGCCTTTGCAAATGATCAGTTAATATTTAATTACTTGAGAGTACTCAAATGAGCATCAAGTTTAAGATTAAAAGCAAATAACTTTACGATGAGTGCATAATAAAAATATTTGACAGAGTTCTCAGTATATTGGTAAATTATTCACTCATTCTAAGAAGGAAATCATCATCATCATCATCAGTGCTAACTTAACAAATGGTCATTTTATTTAAATTTAAAATAACTTTAAAATGAGGAGTGATGTAACTTTCTTACTGTTACAATTGTCAAAATGCCTAAAATGCATAATTTTTTCACCTACCAATAGAGATCCAAGATAAGAGAACTTTAAAAGTTTTTCCTTCCCAATTGGTCAGTATATGCATAATAATGGCAAATTTTTTCAATCAGAAGTGCTTCATTTATCAACATTTATCAAAATAAAGGACAGCTGCTGCTGGTTTATCATCTGGAAGAATAAAAGGATATATTCATAGGAAAAATTAATGTGTTATTTTCCCAACCCATCACAGAGTTTCATATTTTTAGAATTATTGTTTATAACTTACTGGGTAATTTTGAAAATGCATATGATTGCAAATAAAATGGCATTAAAATATAGATTATATAAAGTTAAATTTCTTATTTTTGAATGCATGTTGAAGTGGTGTAATCTTTTTCATATGTCTATGGTTATAATACTGTAACTATTATGGCAGTTATATTATAATGTAGTCTTTTAAAATATACCCTACAGTAACTATTGTGCTATCTCTTACCTCAATATACATTTTATTCAATAGATGTGGTTACCATGTACTATTCCTTTACATTCTTTTTATGCGTTTACTGTTGATATATGTATCTTTGCGTATTGAACCTCTATTCAATATGCAAAAGTCAAACTAAACATAAAGGTGAGGTAATCATAATCATGAAGAAGGAATAAAAAATAACTTAGCAAATATTTAAATAAGCATACGTTTAGTCATCATAGCTCAGTTGGTGAAGAATTCACTTGCAATGCAGGAGACCCAGGTTCTATTCATGAGTTGTGAAGGTCTGCTAGAGAAAGGATCAGAGAAGGCAATGGCACCCCACTCCAGTACTCTTGCCTGAAAAATCCCATGGATGGAGAAACCTGGTAGGCTGTGGTCCAAGGGGTCTCAAAGAGTCCGACATGACTGAGTGACTTCACTTTCACTTTTCACTTTCATGCATTGGAGAAGGACATGGCAACCCACTCCAGTGTTCTTGCCAGTAGAATCCCAGGGACGGGGGAGCCTGGTGGGCTGCCATGTGTGGGGTCACACGGAGTCGGACACGACTGAAGTGACTCAGCAGCAGCAGCAGCTAGAGAAAGGATAGGCTACCCACTCCAGTATACTTGGGCTTCCCTTTTGGCTCAGCTGGTAAAGAATCTGCCTGCAATGTTGGAGACTTGGATTTGATCCCTGGGTTGGGAAGATCCCCTGGAGAAGGGGAAGGCTATCCACGTCAGAATTCTGGCCTGGAGAATTCTACTGTCCATGGAGTCTTAAAGAATTGACAAGATTGAGCCACTTTGACTTTTAGTTATCATCATATAGCTTTTATTTAATAAAAGTTATAACAAAGTTTTACTTCTTGTAAAATATGTTCATTCAGATAAACGTCTACTTTCTGTATTCAAATAACTAAATTTCTGTTAAGAATTGATGGAGATGGCAGAACACAAAACTAAACATGTGGAATAACACTATCCCCAGAATTAAGAATGCACAGTTACTAATATGGTTTTTGGGTGTTTAGGAAAGTTTCTCTTATAAATATTTTGTGCCTAACAAAATGTCAGTTAAAAAAATAACACAAAGTGAGAAATCCTAGTCAGTGAAAAAAATATACTAAAGGATTTTATTTTAAATTCACATACGGAAATGTACTTCCATTCACTAATATTTTAATAGAAAACTAAGGACTTGTCTCTTAGAAAGGTAAAAACGTATTTAAAGCCACATTGAAGGATGCTTTGTGGTTTTTAATCTTTTTATTCCAATTGTCTTGTGTCTTCCACAAAATTTACTCTAGAATATTTTAATAACTTGGCTTTATCAAATCTTTCCAAGCCACTTTCTATATGATGCACCTTAACTCCAATCATATAAAATTGTTTCTTCTTCACATATCATACACCTTCACATCCATCAAGTTGCAATGATCCTTACTCCACAGCTCCATATATCCCTGAATTCAATTTGGTCATTAGTATCAACTTGCTGGCTAATAAGCATGAGCTTTTGTTCCCCTTTTAATTACTATCATGAATTATGTAATTAAAAAATTATCACTAGTAGAATCTTACTAGTGTCTTCAACTGATTCTATTGTACTGTCATTGTTTTATAATACACTATGTTCTCATAATAATTACTTTTAATTTTATCCTTTAATATTTAATTTAAAACATAGCTCTCCAAACAATTCTCATCCTCCACTCCCACAAATTAGGCACTGCTACTTTGTTGTGCAGAAGTTTGCTTGCTTTACACACACCCCTCTCTCCTTATTTATGCCTCATAAGAGCCTCATTTTTGCAGTGGACAGTAATGGAAGGCCAACTATTTTGTTTGTTTTGTTCACTATCATTGAATTCAGAAAAGTACCGGGCACATATTAAATATTCAATAAATATTTACTTAATGAGCGAAATAAATGAAACACTAACCTAGTTTATCATAATCCTTCTGGATTATCAATATAATTACTTATGAATAGATAGTTACTTAAAAAATAGTCCACTGATTCAGATAATTATTGTTGCTCCCTAAGATATAGACTTCCCTGGGTGGCTCAGACAGTAAGGAGTCTGCCTGCCATGCAGGTGACCCAGGTTGGATCCCTGGGTCAGGAAGATCCCCTGGAGAAGGAAATAGCAACCCACTCTAGTATTCTCGCCTAGAGAATCCTCATAGACAGAGGAGCCTGGCAGGCTACAGTCCATGGTATCACAGAGTCAGACTTGACTGAGTGACTAAGACTTTCAAGATACAAACTGTTTGGATGGCATATTACTTTTCTTTTTTTCCCTGATCTAGTTTTTTCAGCACTAAGAAATATATTAGATGGCATTTTAATTAATGACAAAAAGGATGGCTTCCTATTTTGTTTATTATGAACAAAAAGATTTCTATCAACAACAGGATTGCTGTAGTCTTAGACTTATGATGAGTAATACACTCAAGAAATTCACTAAATCTTTTTTTCTGGGTTCATTGACAGTAAACAATTAGGATTTTTTATTTAAATATTTAATTTTACAGCATTTTCCTGATTTAATTTTGTAGTTATAAAGATTGGTGTGAGCTGAATATATGTATAATAAATTCACAACAAACACTTAATTCATTCCTCTTGGGATGCAAGTGGAAGTCACACATTGAATAAAGTCTTATTTTTTTACTAGTGCAATAAAACAGAATTGGGGCTTATAATCACATTATTTTCAGAGTATATTTCAAATTCACTGAAAATAAAATCATTTTTACTTACAAATGTTCACCTGTAAATATGTAAGAAAATGATGTGGTGAAGGCTAGGCTTTGATGTAAATGGAAACATATGAGTTAAATAAAGCTCTCTTAGTGACAGTCAGTGAAGCAAATAAACCATTACTATGATTGTGTTATGACTCTATTTTTAAGGAAAGCAGAGAAAAGAGTGACAAAATAATAGTGATAATGCAATTAGACCCTTGAAAAAAAAATATCAAAAAGGAAAAGAGTAATATACTATATTATAAGGACATGCTAGTATTTTGTAATCTTTTTATTACATCCATTTGATCTCTAAAAATAATACATTTTGGAACACAGACTAACCGATGCCCTTTTTTTGAATTTGAATACAAGTACAGATGTATTGTTTAGTATAGTAACCAGGTTTATTCTGTAAGTGATTATAAGAATAAAAACAAAAGTAAATAACTTTACTATGCATGCATAAATTGGTGGCTATTTAAAAAATTATGGTGGCTCAGAGGTTAAAGCGTCTGCCTCTAATATGGAAGACCTGAGTTCGATCCCTGTGTCAGGAAGATTCCCTGGAGAAGGAAATGGCAACCTACTCCAGAATTCTTGCCTGGAGAATCCCATGGACAGAGGAGCCTGGGGGGCTACAGTCCTGTGGACAGAGGAGCCTGGGGGGCTACAGTCCATGGGGTCGCAAAGAATTGGACACAACTGAGTGACTCCCAGTTCCCCAGCTGACTTACAATGTTGCATTGGTTATAGGTGTACAGCAAAGTGAACTAGTTATACATATACATACATCTGGGGCTGACTTACAAAGTTGCACTGGTTATAGGTGTACAGCAAAGTGAACTAGTTATACATATACATACATCTGGGGCTTCCCTGGTGGCTCAGTGGTAACGTGTAATGCAGGAGATCTGGATTCAATCTTTGGGTCAGGAAGACCTGCTGGAAAAAAAGAAACGCCTGGAGAAGTCCATGGACAGAGAAGCCTGGCAGGCTATAGTGCATGGACTCACAAACAAAAAGCCTGACACGACTGAGTGACTTGGGCTTCCCTAGTGACTCAGTGGTAGAGAATCTGCCTGCCACCACAGAAGACATGGGTTTGATCACTGGGTTGAGAAGATCCCCCGGCAAAGGAAATGACAATCCACGCCAGTAGTCTTGATATACAGTCCATGGAATTCTCCAGGCCAGAATATTGGAATGTGTAGCCTTTCCCCTCTCCAGGGAATCTTCTGAACCCAGGGATCGAACCCAGGTCTCCCACATCACAGGCAGATTTTTTTTTTTACCAGCTGAGCCACCGGGGAAGCCCAGGAATACTGAAGTGGGTAGCCTATCCCTTCTCCAGCAGATCTTGCCTATCCAAGAGTCGAACCCGAGTCTCCTGCATTGCAGGTGGATTCTTTACCAGCTGAGCTACCAGGGAAGCCCAAGCAAATAGGTATCTGTAAACAAATCATCTCATGGATAGACTTTGTAATGACTTTTACTAGTAAATCACCAGGTTCTCCATCTCATCAGATTTGTTACCCAGGCCTTTGTTCACCCATTCCTGAACCATTCTTTCTGATGAATTTGGGGAACCTATTTTGTTTTTTTGTTACTTAGCTTAATTTCTAATTTTGTACTAAAATGCTTTTTATTGTGTCTCCTTCCAAAAGCTTTATATATTTACCACGTGTTCTAGTGCTATTATAGTCATTGCTCCTTTTCATGGACAACATGCGTGTTGTCCATGCATGTGTGTGTATGAGAGAGAGAACAGGGAAGAGAAAGATAGAATAGCCATCAGCCCTCTGCTTCTCCTCTCCACCCAGGTGCCCATCGAATCTGCAAGCTGTCTCTGCAAGGACCATTTAAGCAATAACAGTGAAGTAGTATAATTATTTACACACAAGCAGTGACAAAGTTAGATGTGTCCTCAGCCCAGCTTTTAATACGTGATAAGGATTTCAGGATTCACAGAGCTAACTAGCACTGACAGTAGGAGACTGGATATTGGTACATTACTTAAGAGTAGAGTCCAAAAAAATAGTAAGTTTCAGTTTGATGTATGATGTATGGAATGTGATGTCACATCTTAAATGGCTTTTTGTTGACATTCTTTGTGTGTTTTGTATTTTCCAAGGCCATATAGCAGTGCCATATGTTAAATTTATTTACAGCTCAAAAGAAGCCTGTTCTGTAGGCGGGCTTGTATTTAATATATGTGAACTGCTTTCTCTGGCTTAATGCTGGCAAATTATTTTATGGTAACTTAGCTGATTCTCTTCATGTATGTTATCAATGGATGGAAAGCCACTGACAACTCTTCAGTCTAAGACATAAAGAGACAGCATTAGGGAAATTACTGTTGTTCATGAAAAGTAAGATATATTATGATGCCATAGAAAATTCTCTAATTTTTTCAGCCAACTCATGGTTAACAGTCTGTCCCCTAACTGTCTTACATGCAGGTGAAGTGTCCGGGCAATAGCTATCAGCCGTTATCCTGACGAGCAATAGAAAAACATTCACCCCTTGGAACAGTAGCATGACTTGCCTGAACATTGTAATCACCTGGAGAGCTTTTAAAAAGTCCAATCCTAAGACACCCCAACTCAGTTCAAGGAAATCAGAACTCTGGAGCTGGGACCCAGAGATCAGTGTTTTTTGTTTTTGTTTTTTTAAATTCTCCAGATTATTTCAACATACTAGCAAGGTTGAGGATCACAATCCTAGGACTTAAGCANAAATTCAGACTTAAATTGAAGAAAGTAGGGAAAACCACTAGACCATTCAGGTATGACCTAAATCAAATCAGCCTCCTCACCACGTATTATTTCAAATGCTCCATAAGTCTTTCTTCTCCAGACTATGAACACATTTTTCTTTCGTTTGCAATACTTTTATGCTTCTCTCCTTCTGGTCAAACATCTTTCATCACTCAGGACTGTTTACTATCTTCCTTTTTCCTCCCATTTCAAAGTTTTTGCAGGTTTCTTGATGTCAAAGATTTAGAGTAATGACACTGCATCTCTAGTACCCAGCACTTAGGAAACATTCAATTAATTTGTATCTGTTGAGTTGATGAATGAGTGAATGAATGATAACTGAGTGAGTAACTTGACTTTCATCTCAGATCTTGATTCATCTCTCTCTGCTGTTTCTAGGTTTATCCCTGGTGAAAGAAAAAGAACAAGATTAAATAACTTTCTGAGATTCATTTACCTTTTACCTTGAAAGCAAATTATGTATATTTTTGCCTTGCTACATATCAAAATGGCTCTAATCACACCTGGAAAAAGCAGAATGATTATCTACACAACTTAAAATTATAAAAAAATTCTGACTGTTTCCTAACCTGTGTTTTCAACTCAGCAACAGAAAATGCAAACCTTTCTCATCACCAGTTTCTGTCACTGAGGGTAACAGCAATGCTTGGTTAACGGCTCAAGGAAAATAAAATGAAGCCACTGAGTTCTCTGTTTTATTTATTCTATTATGATATTTTATAGTATGCAATTTCATTTATGGCACTATTTATCATTAAGTAATATGCCATAAGTGATGTGAGAGGGCTTGAAATAATGAGAAGATATAAATATAATATTTTAGCTCTTTAAACTTCAAATTTAGGATTGGAAAGCATGCTAAGGTGGCATCTAAAAGTAGAATTTCTAGGGGACACTGATTCAAACAGACACATTGGAAAATTCTAGAGAGAAAACTTGTCCTCAAATGCTTTAAGCAGTTTAAACCAATAACCATATTGTCCACTTGGAATAATCTTAAAGGATTTAAATGTATTTGCTAAAATATTAATTCTATTTTCTCCCAAAAACAACTTTCAAAATATTCCTGTGCCATTAAAGCATTTTGAGAATACTGATACTTCAGCATCTTTAAAGTAGTTTATATGTTTGTTGTTTTTCCTTTTGTTGTTCATATGAGCTAATGGAATAATCATATGCCTTTACAATCCTGTATCTCCATTTATATTAACTCTCAAATATCTAGGTGGTTTTTTTTTTTTTTTTTTTTTTTTTTTAGCATTCAGTTCACAAGGTAAGTTTCTCTCATTCCTTTTGAGGCAGCTAACTGCATTAAGATGCTGTCTAACCTAACCTGGAAGGTTATCTGCTAGGTTTACCTTGGGGCTGCTTTGTCCACATGTAACACTGTTTTCATACAGCTGTTATCAGGAATCAGCACAGGTGTTCTCTGCTGATTGACCCAATGTAGTGGTTTTTATTTCATATACATTTTTTTTTTAAGAGAAGCATAGGTTTAATGAGACTGGACAGACACAATATCTAGTTTCCTTTCATAACTGTATTCCAGTTCTGATTCTCTGGATCTTGATTTCTAATTTGAATAGGGGGGAAATATTACTATTATAAAAGGAAACATTAAATGATATAACACACCAGGGACACAATAGACACTTCACATGTACTAAACACGCTGCAAATTGTGTCTTAGAGGTCACTCTACTCAACATATTGTTTTGAGCCACAAAATGTAAATTTCAGTCAATATCTTTAGAACATTATTTCATGTGATGAAGAAGGAGCAGATAAGGAATAAAACTATGTAAAATGAACGTGTTCCAGCTTCAATATACCTGTCCATCTCCTTTGTCTTTATTTAGCACTTCATCCCTCAAACAACTTTTTTATTTTTTTTTTTCCATTCTTGCTACTTGATATTGCTTTACCAACCTAGGTTTCCAAGCAATGTAGCAAGATTTGGACACATTCTCCTCAGTCCTTGTAATAGGTGAAGCTTGCTGCTGCTGCTGCTAAGTCACTTCAGTCGTGTCCGACTCTGTGTGACCCCATAGACGGCAGCCCACCAGGCTTCCCCGTCCCTGGGATTCTCCAGGCAAGAATACTGGAGTGGGTTGCCATTTCCTTCTCCAATGCATGAAAGAGAAAAGTGAAAGTGAAGTCGCTCAGTCTGTCCGACTGTTAGCGACCCCATGGACTGCAGCCCACCAGGCTACTCTGTCCATTGGATTTTCCAGGCAAGAGTACTGGGGTGGGGTGCCATTGCCTTCCCCGAGGTGAAGCTTAAGACTCTGTTAAGAGAAAAAGAGTTTTGTTAGATATTTATTAGAAACTTACTTGGAGATACCCAGTAGGGAGTTTGATATATAACTGTCCTAAAATACGAGTGGATCCAAACTCCAAAAGAAGCAATGCTTTAAGCCAAAATTAAGATTTTCTAATGGAGAAAGCTCAGTTCTGATGACTAACCACTGGGGATAATCCTGAACTGAAGGCAAGTTAACTGCATCTCCATGTATATGAGTTCCGCCATTTATATGAGTGGGCCTCCATATCATTCCTGCTGTAAGAGTGCTGTTTATGGTCAAGAATGGATCCAATATGAAAATCCAGTCTTTGGGTCTTCTGAGAAAATGGCTCATAATTCAAACACATTTTTTTTTTATATTCATCTAAGACTATTTGTTAATAGCTGTGTGACAGACTGAAGAACAAAAGAAAAAAGAAAGCTCAATATTTGTCATTAAAGTGCTTCACCTCCTGGTTCTAATGCCTGAGTTTTTAACTGCTTTGAGTGATTATCCCAAGTATTATCTGAATAATATTTTTTAATAAATATATTTTTAATTTCTTTTGTTATTTAGAAAATAATCTTTATTATTATTATTATTAGGAAATACATTGATAGTTACTAACCTTCACTTAAAAATCAGCTTGCCAAGTTTTTAGGTTTTTTTTTTTCTTCTATAGCTAACTTCAGAGTATCAGTTAAATGAATCTTACTTGCAAGTTAGTTTAAAAAGAAAGAGTAACAAAAAATTCACTAGCTCATATTTATATACAGGCTTAAAATAGTATAGCTAGATTCATTAACTCAGAAATTTTCATTGTATTTCTTTCTCTTGGGTCTTCTACCCTTTGTCTGAGCTTTAGATGGTAGCTTCTCACAAATCTAGGCTGTTTTCACATCCAGGAAAAAAATGACTGTTCCACCAGTCCCCAAAAAAGTACATATTCCAAGCCTGGTGGGCTACAGTCCACGGGGTCACTAAGAGTCAGACATGGCTGAGCAACTTCCCTTTCACTTTTCACTTTCATGCACTGGAGAAAGAAATGGCAACCCACTCCAGTGTTCTTGCCTGGAGAATCTCAGGGACAGGGGAGCCTGGTGGGCTGCTGTCTATGGAGTCACACAGAGTCAGACACGACTGAAGTGACTTAGCAATAGCAATAGCAATACTTGCTAGACACACATCTGTTTGTGAAGCAAAGGAAAAATGATCACTCAGTAATCAGACCTGAGTCACAAAAAGAAGCATGAAAGTATGACGACCAGCCCAAAAAATATAGTTCACAACAGATAAAGTATGATACTACAACACAATTTTTTGCCAATAGTTTAAATGTTTGTATATATATCTATGCGTGTGTGTGTGTGAGTGT
Source organism: Oreotragus oreotragus (assembly GCA_006410675.1). Classification (NCBI taxonomy): domain Eukaryota; kingdom Metazoa; phylum Chordata; class Mammalia; order Artiodactyla; family Bovidae; genus Oreotragus; species Oreotragus oreotragus. The sequence goes on along the minus strand of SJYX01018203.1, from coordinate 215,994 downwards.
GTGTGCTAAGAAACATAGATCTTTCTTAGAAATATGAATGGTTTGTGTTTTTATTGCTATAGTAGATATGTGCCAACCACACTGTTCTCTAAATGTGTTTATATAATAACTTTTTTAAAAATCACAATGTTTTTTTTCCACTGGATATCAATAGAGAGGAGATAAAAAGTTCTAAATAAATTATAGACAAGAGAAATAAAACAAAAAGCTCAGAGACTTTGGTATATGTATGATCAGTTCCTTTGGCAAGTTGCTATTATCTAAATGTGTATTTTATCATGGTGTTCTTTTTTAAAACAACAGTACTGAAATCTAAAGAAAATGAAATATTATTGATATTTGTTTAATTTTCAAGTTTATTCTCCACCAGAAAATGTGTTTTAATAACAATGTTATGCTAGGTTTTGAGTTTTTAAACCCTTTTTAATGAAAAGATGGATATATATTTCCTATGGTCTAATGATGAATTTCTGAAAGATAGCAAATAAATAAATCCTCTGCTGTGTGATCACACTTACAAAATATATTGGAAAGTTGTTTTTTTTTTTTTTAGGAAAATAATCTATTATATAAGTACATATGTTCAACAAATTACAAGTATTTGGTCACTACAATTTTGTTCAATTAAATTTTATTTCTTATAAACCTATATTCAGAGCAAACATTTTTAATTTCCTTATATATTTTTATAATAGATCTCAAGAGATAGAAGTGTCAAGTTGGCATAAGTAAAACATTTGATTTAAAATGCTCAGAATTAATGATAGCTATCAAACTTTTTTACCCCAAAAAACTAAATTTTACAAAGATTAAATGCTTCTATAATTAAAATGTTGTTATTTACTGAGAGAACTTGCAATGGAAAAGTGTACAAACAAGTGAAAAGGGAGGTAAGTTACAGAGATGAATGCATAAATGAAGTTCCTCTTTGAAATTTTAAAATACATGAAGTATTCATTAAAATGATAACTTCACCCATGGACATTTTCCATCAACTGAATAGCTAAATACAGACTTGACCAAGATTTTGTATCTTCTAAAACTGTAGTAATAAATTATGAGGTGGGATATGACAACAAAGCAAATAGTCCTTTGTGGAACAATTCAGCTCATTGTAAGCACAACGAAAATAACTGAATGCCATGGAGAATACTGAGGTCTTTCCTCACAGCTCAGTCGATAAAGAATCTGCCTGCAATGCAGGAGATTCAGGTTCAATTCCTGGGTCAAGAAGATCTTCTGGAGAAGGAAATGGCAACCCACTACAGCATTCTCGCTTAGAGAATCCCATGGACAGAGGAACCTGCCAGGCTACAGTCCATGGGCTCTCAGGAGTCGGACACAACTTAGCGACTAAACCAACAAACTACATGGAGAATGTTAGCCTTTGCAAATGATCAGTTAATATTTAATTACTTGAGAGTACTCAAATGAGCATCAAGTTTAAGATTAAAAGCAAATAACTTTACGATGAGTGCATAATAAAAATATTTGACAGAGTTCTCAGTATATTGGTAAATTATTCACTCATTCTAAGAAGGAAATCATCATCATCATCATCAGTGCTAACTTAACAAATGGTCATTTTATTTAAATTTAAAATAACTTTAAAATGAGGAGTGATGTAACTTTCTTACTGTTACAATTGTCAAAATGCCTAAAATGCATAATTTTTTCACCTACCAATAGAGATCCAAGATAAGAGAACTTTAAAAGTTTTTCCTTCCCAATTGGTCAGTATATGCATAATAATGGCAAATTTTTTCAATCAGAAGTGCTTCATTTATCAACATTTATCAAAATAAAGGACAGCTGCTGCTGGTTTATCATCTGGAAGAATAAAAGGATATATTCATAGGAAAAATTAATGTGTTATTTTCCCAACCCATCACAGAGTTTCATATTTTTAGAATTATTGTTTATAACTTACTGGGTAATTTTGAAAATGCATATTATTGCAAATAAAATGGCATTAAAATATAGATTATATAAAGTTAAATTTCTTATTTTTGAATGCATGTTGAAGTGGTGTAATCTTTTTAATATGTCTATGGTTATAATACTGTAACTATTAGGGCAGTTATATTATAATGTAGTCTTTTAAAATATACCCTACAGTAACTATTGTGCTATCTCTTACCTCAATATACACTTTATTCAATAGATGTGGTTACCATGTACTATTCCTTTACATTCTTTTTATGCGTTTACTGTTGATATATGTATCTTTGCGTATTGAACCTCTATTCAATATGCAAAAGTCAAACTAAACATAAAGGTGAGGTAATCATAATCATGAAGAAGGAATAAAAAATAACTTAGCAAATATTTAAATAAGCATACGTTTAGTCATCATAGCTCAGTTGGTGAAGAATCCGCTTGCAATGCAGGAGACCCAGGTTCTATTCATGAGTTGGGAAGGTCTGCTAGAGAAAGGATCAGAGAAGGCAATGGCACCCCACTCCAGTACTCTTGCCTGAAAAATCCCATGGATGGAGGAACCTGGTAGGCTGTGGTCCAAGGGGTCTCAAAGAGTCCGACACGACTGAGTGACTTCATTTTCACTTTTCACTTTCATGCATTGGAGAAGGAAATGGCAACCCACTCCAGTGTTCTTGCCAGTAGAATCCCAGGGACGGGGGAGCCTGGTGGGCTGCCATGTGTGGGGTCACACGGAGTCGGACACGACTGAAGTGACTCAGCAGCAGCAGCAGCTAGAGAAAGGATAGGCTACCCACTCCAGTATACTTGAGCTTCCCTTGTGGCTCAGCTGGTAAAGAATCTGCCTGCAATGTTGGAGACTTGGATTTGATCCCTGGGTTGGGAAGATCCCCTGGAGAAGGGGAAGGCTATCCACGTCAGAATTCTGGCCTGGAGAATTCTACTGTCCATGGAGTCTTAAAGAATTGACAAGATTGAGCCACTTTGACTTTTAGTTATCATCATATAGCTTTTATTTAATAAAAGTTATAACAAAGTTTTACTTCTTGTAAAATATGTTCATTCAGATAAATGTCTACTTTCTGTATTCAAATAACTAAATTTTTGTTAAGAATTGATGGAGATGGCAGAACACAAAACTAAACACGTGGAATAACACTATCCCCAGAATTAAGAATGCACAATTACTAATATGGTTTTTGGGTGTTTAGGAAAGTTTCTCTTATAAATATTTTGTGCCTAACAAAATGTCAGTTAAAAAAATAACACAAAGTGAGAAATCCTAGTCAGTGATAAAAATATACTAAAGGATTTTATTTTAAATTCACATATGGAAATGTACTTCCATTCACTAATATTTTAATAGAAAACTAAGGACTTGTCTCTTAGAAAGGTAAAAACTTGTATTTAAAGCCACATTGAAGGATGCTTTGTGGTTTTTAATCTTTTTATTCCAATTGTCTTGTGTCTTCCACAAAATTTACTCTAGAATATTTTAATAACTTGGCTTTATCAAATCTTTCCAAGCCACTTTCTATATGATGCACCTTAACTCCAATCATATAAAATTGTTTCTTCTTCACATATCATACACCTTCACATCCATCAAGTTGCAATGATCCTTACTCCACAGCTCCATATATCCCTGAATTCAATTTGGTCATTAGTATCAACTTGCTGGCTAATAAGCACGAGCTTTTGTTCCCCTTTTAATTACTATCATGAATTATGTAATTAAAAAATTATCACTAGTAGAATCTTACTAGTGTCTTCAACTGATTCTATTGTACTGTCATTGTTTTATAATACACTATGTTCTCATAATAATTACTTTTAATTTTATCCTTTAATATTTAATTTAAAACATAGGTCTCCAAACAATTCTCATCCTCCACTCCCACAAATTAGGCACTGCTACTTTGTTGTGCAGAAGTTTGCTTGCTTTACACACACCCCTCTCTCCTTATTTATGCCTCATAAGAGCCTCATTTTGCAGTGGACAGTAATGGAAGGCCAACTGTTTTGTTTGTTTTGTTCACTATCATTGAATTCAGAAAAGTACCGGGCACATATTAAATATTCAATAAATATTTACTTAATGAGCAAAATAAATGAAACACTAACCTAGTTTATCATAATCCTTCTGGATTATCAATATAATTACTTATGAATAGATAGTTACTTAAAAAATAGTCCACTGATTCAGATAATTATTGTTGCTCCCTAAGATATAGACTTCCCTGGGTGGCTCAGACAGTAAGGAGTCTGCCTGCCATGCAGGTGACCCAGGTTGGATCCCTGGGTCAGGAAGATCCCCTGGAGAAGGAAATAGCAACCCACTCTAGTATTCTCGCCTAGAGAATCCTCATAGACAGAGGAGCCTGGCAGGCTACAGTCCATGGTATCACAGAGTCAGACTTGACTGAGTGACTAAGACTTTCAAGATACAAACTGTTTGGATGGCATATTACTTTTCTTTTTTTCCCTGATCTAGTTTTTTCAGCACTAAGAAATATATTAGATGGCATTTTAATTAATGACAAAAAGGATGGCTTCCTATTTTGTTTATTATGAACAAAAAGATTTCTATCAACAACAGGATTGCTGTAGTCTTAGACTTATGATGAGTAATACACTCAAGAAATTCACTAAATCTTTTTTTCTGGGTTCATTGACAGTAAACAATTAGGATTTTTTATTTAAATATTTAATTTTACAGCATTTTCCTGATTTAATTTTGTAGTTATAAAGATTGGTGTGAGCTGAATATATGTATAATAAATTCACAACAAACACTTAATTCATTCCTCTTGGGATGCAAGTGGAAGTCACACATTGAATAAAGTCTTATTTTTTTACTAGTGCAATAAAACAGAATTGGGGCTTATAATCACATTATTTTCAGAGTATATTTCAAATTCACTGAAAATAAAATCATTTTTACTTACAAATGTTCACCTGTAAATATGTAAGAAAATGATGTGGTGAAGGCTAGGCTTTGATGTAAATGGAAACATATGAGTTAAATAAAGCTCTCTTAGTGACAGTCAGTGAAGCAAATAAACCATTACTATGATTGTGTTATGACTCTATTTTTAAGGAAAGCAGAGAAAAGAGTGACAAAATAATAGTGATAATGCAATTAGACCCTTGAAAAAAAAATATCAAAAAGGAAAAGAGTAATATACTATATTATAAGGACATGCTAGTATTTTGTAATCTTTTTATTACATCCATTTGATCTCTAAAAATAATACATTTTGGAACACAGACTAACCGATGCCCTTTTTTTGAATTTGAATACAAGTACAGATGTATTGTTTAGTATAGTAACCAGGTTTATTCTGTAAGTGATTATAAGAATAAAAACAAAAGTAAATAACTTTACTATGCATGCATAAATTGGTGGCTATTTAAAAAATTATGGTGGCTCAGAGGTTAAAGCGTCTGCCTCTAATATGGAAGACCTGAGTTCGATCCCTGTGTCAGGAAGATTCCCTGGAGAAGGAAATGGCAACCTACTCCAGAATTCTTGCCTGGAGAATCCCATGGACAGAGGAGCCTGGGGGGCTACAGTCCTGTGGACAGAGGAGCCTGGGGGGCTACAGTCCATGGGGTCGCAAAGAATTGGACACAACTGAGTGACTCCCAGTTCCCCAGCTGACTTACAATGTTGCATTGGTTATAGGTGTACAGCAAAGTGAACTAGTTATACATATACATACATCTGGGGCTGACTTACAATGTTGCACTGGTTATAGGTGTACAGCAAAGTGAACTAGTTATACATATACATACATCTGGGGCTTCCCTGGTGGCTCAGTGGTAACGTGTAATGCAGGAGATCTGGATTCAATCTTTGGGTCAGGAAGACCTGCTGGAAAAAAAGAAACGCCTGGAGAAGTCCATGGACAGAGAAGCCTGGCAGGCTATAGTGCATGGACTCACAAACAAAAAGCCTGACACGACTGAGTGACTTGGGCTTCCCTAGTGACTCAGTGGTAGAGAATCTGCCTGCCACCACAGAAGACATGGGTTTGATCACTGGGTTGAGAAGATCCCCCGGCAAAGGAAATGACAATCCACGCCAGTAGTCTTGCCTGAGAAATCCCATAGATAGAGGATCCTGGCAGGCTATAGTCTGTGGGGTCACAAAAGAGTTGGACATGACTTAGTGATTAAAACAACAACATACATACATCTACTCTTTTATAGAGCCTTTCCCCATATAGACCATTATAGGGTATCAAATAAATTTTCCTGTGTTATGTAGTAGGTCCTTATTAGTTATCTATTTTATCTATAGTAGTATATATATGTTAATTTCAATCTCTCAATTATTCCTCCCTCTTCACCCCTGGTTACACATAAATTTGTTTTCTGCATATGTAACTTATTTATGTTTTGTAGATAAATTCATTTATACCTTACTTGTTTTTAGATTCCACATATATGCAATATCATAATATTTGTCTTTCTCTTTCTGACTTATTCACTCATTATGACAATCTCTAGGTCCTTCCATGTTGCTGCAAATGGCATTAGAGTAAGTCTCTTACATACAAACCTTCAAGTAATGAACTTTCAAAGATGCAAACATGTGTACACATGTACAATCATGTAAAGTAGTTCAAGTGTCTAGCATACATTATCACATGTGCGCATCCTCTACAAGTGATTGTGCTTTTATGTACATAGTCTAGCTGGAGCTAGATCTGCAAGAGGGTGACTTCTTTGAATTCCTTGCTGTGTAACACAAAGGGCTTACTAATGAAAGTCTGATGGAGTTGGGCGTCCACAGAAAGGATGAAGAGTCAAGAGGAAGAAGTAAAAGAAGAACCGAAGATATTCACAGTGCAGGAAATGGCAATGGGATTTTCTTTATTTGAGAAGGCACTGTTAGGATTTTGAGACAAATTTGTGGTCAGATGTGGGAGATGGTTGGGGGAGTTGAAGGTCATCAAATGGTACAAACTTTTAGTTATAAGATCAGCACATCCTGGGGTTATAATTTACAGCAAGGTGACTATAGTTCACAATACTCTTTTTGCATATTTGAAAGTTGCTAAGTGAGTAAGGTTCCACAAGTTACCACCACAAGAGAAAAATTGTGTGGTGTAATTATGTGTGGTGATGTGAGTTAATAAATGTTTTATGGTAATCATTTTGTGATATATACACAAATCATTATGTTATACTCTTAAAACTAATATGATGTCATATGTCAATTACATTTCAGTAGAAAAATTAAGGGGCTTCCTAGGTGGTGCAGTAGCAAAGAACATGCCTGCCAATGCAAGAGAGGCAAGAGAGTGGGTTTGATCCTTGGGTTTGGAAGATCCCCTGGAGGAAGAAATGGCAACCCACTTCTGTATTCTTGCCTGGAAAATTCCATGGACAGAGGAGCCTGACAAGCTAGGGGTCACAAAGTTGTTCAGACACAACTTAACAACTGAGCAAACACAAACACACACACACTCAGAAAAATTAAGAATATAAGGATGGTAATGGAACATGAAGAAGGCAAGAAATACAATTTTAGACTTTCTTTCAAAAAACTTATTAAGTAATATTCAAAGTGATGCTAAAATCTTAACACTTTCATGCACTATTGCTGAACAGAAAAATGGAGACAGAGTTATGGAGGAGAAAGAAAGAGTGGCTTTATTTCTTTGCCAGGCAAAGAGGGAACACAATAGGCTAGCACCTCAAGAACTGTGCCTAGCTTCCTGGTAAATCAAGAGAGGGGCAGGGGTATGTGATAAGGATCAAGGGGTATAGTCAGGCAGGGGTATGTGATAAGGATCAAGGCATTAACAGTCTGATATTTTTTCTTCTGCAAAGTTTCAAAAGGGTGGGTTGTTGACAGGATTAGAGTGTGTGTAGTGCTTCAGGTGGTTGCTTGTGTGTTAAGTCACTTCAGTTGTGTCCAACTCTGTATAACCCTATGGACTGTAGCCCACTAGACTCCTCTGTCCATGGGATTCTCCAGGCAAGAGTACTGAAGTGGGTTGCTATGTCCTCCTCCATAGGATCTTCCTGACTCAGGGGTTAAACCTTTGTCTCTTAGATCTCTTGAATTGGCGGAGGGGTTCTTTACCACTGGCATCAGCTGGACAGCCCCTCAGGTGGTTGAAACTCCTAATCTTGAGATTATCCAATCCTTTTAATCTTGCCTCAGATGATTTTGTGGCTGCTCCTCCCTTCATTAGCAATGTTCAAACCTTCTCTTTGGAACTCAGGGAAGGTCATGAAGGCTGGACCCTTGCCTACAAGAAGTGGGAAACCAAAAAGTCCTCCATTCCTGAGATCCCCACAAGACTCTGGTTTTAACCATGTTGCAGAAATGTGAAACTAGAGATAGGGCCTCAAAAATAAATAATGTCTTTAAAAAAAGAGAAAGAAAGATGAGGAAAGGGATTTTTAAGATAAGAGGCAACATATTATATCCTAGAGGCAATATGGAAGATAATACAATACAAAAAAATTAAACCAGTAAAAGAACTGGTATAAGCAAAAATTCATTTGCAGTAACAGGAAAAAAGTTACATAAACCTCACAATATTTTCAGGACTCTAGACACCCTAGAAATCTCTTCAGTACCTTCCTATACTTCCTCCCAGAAGCAGAATGAGGAGGGAGCAGATTAGATAGAGTCATGCCAGAGAGAATTGTTACTTAATTTGTACAACATAGAAAGTAATTTCCAGCATTTCTGAAAGTCAGTGGTCAATAAGCAAATAAACTTTAGCTTTATTTAGCATGTTTTCTAGATCTTGTTGCTTTCCTAAAGTTGCCTTCACATTCTGGTATAATCTGGAGGTTAAGAATAAAAATATCTAGCAAGGGCTTCCCTGGTGGTTCAGTGATAAAGACTCTGCCTGCTATTGCAGGAGACATGAGTTCAATCCCTGATCAGGAAGATCTGACATGCCTAGGAGCAATTAAGTCTGTGCACCACAACTGGAGTCAGTACTCTAGAGTCTGAGAACTGCAAGTACTGAGCCCATGTGTTACAACCACTGAAGTCTATGTGCTCCTGGAATCTGTGCTCCGCAAGAGAGGCCATTTCAATGAGCAGCCCGTGCATCACAATTAGAGAGTAGCCCCTGCTCAATACAACTAGAGAAAAAGCTTGCATGTAGCAATGAAGAAACAGTACAGCAATAAACAAATACATTAAAAAATAATTTTTAAAAAGTAGCTATCAAGAATAAAGTTATTATTATTTTATTTTTTTTACTTTACAATACTGTATTGGTTTTGCCATACATTGACATGAATCCACCACAGGAGTTGCACTGGTTATAGGTGTACAGCAAAGTGAACTAGTTATACATATACATACATCTGGGGCTTCCCTGGTGGCTCAGTGGTAACGTGTAATGCAGGAGATCTGGATTCAATCTTTGGGTCAGGAAGACCTGCTGGAAAAAAAGAAACGCCTGGAGAATTCCATGGACAGAGAAGTCTGGCAGGCTATAGTGCATGGACTCACAAACAAAAAGCCTGACACGACTGAGTGACTTGGGCTTCCCTAGTGACTCAGTGGTAGAGAATCTGCCTGCCACCACAGAAGACATGGGTTTGATCACTGGGTTGAGAAGATCCCCCGGCAAAGGAAATGACAATCCACGCCAGTAGTCTTGCCTGAGAAATCCCATAGATAGAGGATCCTGGCAGGCTATAGTCTGTGGGGTCACAAAAGAGTTGGACATGACTTAGTGATTAAAACAACAACATACATACATCTACTCTTTTATAGAGCCTTTCCCCATATAGACCATTATAGGGTATCAAATAAATGTTCCTGTGTTATGTAGTAGGTCCTTATTAGTTATCTATTTTATCTATAGTAGTATATATATGTTAATTTCAGTCTCTCAATTTATTCCTCCCTCTTCACCCCTGGTTACACATAAATTTGTTTTCTGCATATGTAACTTATTTATGTTTTGTAGATAAATTCATTTATACCTTACTTGTTTTTAGATTCCACATATATGCAATATCATAATATTTGTCTTTCTCTTTCTGACTTATTCACTCAGTATGACAATCTCTAGGTCCTTCCATGTTGCTGCAAATGGCATTAGAGTATGTCTCTTACATACAAACCTTCAAGTAATGAACTTTCAAAGATGCAAACATGTGTTCACATGTACAATCATGTAAAGTAGTTCAAGTGTCTAGCATACATTATCACATGTGTGCATCCTCTACAAGTGATTGTGCTTTTGTGTACATAGTCTAGCTGGAGCTAGATCTGCAAGAGGGTGACTTCTTTGAACTCCTTGCTGTGTAACACAAAGGGCTTACTAATGAAAGTCTGATGGAGTTGGGCGTCCACAGAAAGGATGAAGAGTCAAGAGGAAGAAGTAAAAGAAGAACCAAAGATATTCACAGTGCAGGAAATGGCAATGGGATTTTCTTTATTTGAGAAGGCACTGTTAGGATTTTGAGACAAATTTGTGGTCAGATGTGGGAGATGGTTGGGGGAGTTGAAGGTCATCAAATGGTACAAACTTTTAGTTATAAGATCAGCACATCCTGGGATTATAATTTACAGCAAGGTGACTATAGTTCACAATACTCTTATTGCATATTTGAAAGTTGCTAAGTGAGTAAGGTTCCACAAGTTACCACCACAAGAGAAAAATTGTGTGGTGTAATTATGTGTGGTGATGTGTGTTAATAAATGTTTTATGGTAATCATTTTGTGATATATACACAAATCATTATGTTATACTCTTAAAACTAATATGATGTCATATGTCAATTACATTTCAGTAGAAAAATTAAGGGGCTTCCTAGGTGGTGCAGTAGCAAAGAACATGCCTGCCAATGCAAGAGAGGCAAGAGAGTGGGTTTGATCCTTGGGTTTGGAAGATCCCCTGGAGTAAGAAATGGCAACCCATTTCTGTATTCTTGCCTGGAAAATTCCATGGACAGAGGAGCCTGACAAGCTAGGGGTCATAAAGTTGTTCAGACACAACTTAACAACTGAGCAAACACAAATACACACACACTCAGAAAAATTAAGAATATAAGGATGGTAATGGAACATGAAGAAGGCAAGAAATACAATTTTAGACTTTCTTTCAAAAAACTTATTAAGTAATATTCAAAGTGATGCTAAAATCTTAACTCTTTCATGCACTATTGCTGAACAGAAAAATGGAGACAGAGTTATGGAGGAGAAAGAAAGAGTGGCTTTATTTCTTTGCCAGGCAAAGAGGGAACACAATAGGCTAGCACCTCAAGAACTGTGCCTAGCTTCCTGGTAAATCAAGAGAGGTTATATAGTCAGGCAGGGGTATGTGATAAGGATCAAGGCATTAACAGTCTGATATTTTTTCTTCTGCAAAGTTTCAAAAGGGTGGGTTGTTGACAGGATTAGAGTGTGTGTAGTGCTTCAGGTGGTTGCTTGTGTGTTAAGTCACTTCAGTTGTGTCCAACTCTGTATAACCCTATGGACTGTAGCCCACTAGACTCCTCTGTCCATGGGATTCTCCAGGCAAGAGTACTGAAGTTGGTTGCTATGTCCTCCTCCATAGGATCTTCCTGACTCAGGGGTTAAACCTTTGTCTCTTAGATCTCTTGAATTGGCGGAGGGGTTCTTTACCACTGGCATCAGCTGGACAGCCCCTCAGGTGGTTGAAACTCCTAATCTTGAGATTATCCAATCCTTTTAATCTTGCCTCAGATGATTTTGTGGCTGCTCCTCCCTTCATTAGCAATGTTCAAACCTTCTCTTTGGAACTCAGGGAAGGTCATGAAGGCTGGACCCTTGCCTACAAGAAGTGGGAAACCAAAAAGTCCTCCATTCCTGAGATCCCCACAAGACTCTGGTTTTAACCATGTTGCAGAAATGTGAAACTAGAGATAGGGCCTCAAAAATAAATAATGTCTTTAAAAAAAGAGAAAGAAAGATGAGGAAAGGGATTTTTAAGATAAGAGGCAACATATTATATCCTAGAGGCAATATGGAAGATAATACAATACAAAAAAATTAAACCAGTAAAAGAACTGGTATAAGCAAAAATTCATTTGCAGTAACAGGAAAAAAAGTTACATAAACCTCACAATATTTTCAGGACTCTAGACACCCTAGAAATCTCTTCAGTACCTTCCTATACTTCCTCCCAGAAGCAGAATGAGGAGGGAGCAGATTAGATAGAGTCATGCCAGAGAGAATTGTTACTTAATTTGTACAACATAGAAAGTAATTTCAAACATTTCTGAAAGTCAGTGGTCAATAAGCAAATAAACTTTAGCTTTATTTAACATGTTTTCTAGATCTTGTTGCTTTCCTAAAGTTGCCTTCACATTCTGGTATAATCTGGAGGTTAAGAATAAAAATATCTAGCAAGGGCTTCCCTGGTGGTTCAGTGATAAAGACTCTGCCTGCTATTGCAGGAGACATGAGTTCAATCCCTGATCAGGAAGATCTGACATGCCTAGGAGCAATTAAGTCTGTGCACCACAACTGGAGTCAGTACTCTAGAGTCTGAGAACTGCAAGTACTGAGCCCATGTGTTACAACCACTGAAGTCTATGTGCTCCTGGAATCTGTGCTCCGCAAGAGAGGCCATTTCAATGAGCAGCCCGTGCATCACAATTAGAGAGTAGCCCCTGCTCAATACAACTAGAGAAAAAGCTTGCATGTAGCAATGAAGAAACAGTACAGCAATAAACAAATACATTAAAAAATAATTTTTAAAAAGTAGCTATCAAGAATAAAGTTATTATTATTTTATTTTTTTTACTTTACAATACTGTATTGGTTTTGCCATACATTGACATGAATCCACCACAGGTATACATTAGTTCCCAACCCTGAACTCCCCTCCCACCACCCTCCCCATACTATCTCTCTGGGTCATCCCAGTACACCAGCCCCAAGCATCCTGTATCCTGTATTGAACCTAGACTAGCGATTCATTTCTTGCATGATAGTATACATGTTTCAATGCCATTCTCCCAAATCATCCCACCCTCTCCCTCTCCCACAGAGTCCAAAAGTCTGTTCTTTACATCTGTGTCTCTTTTGCTGTCTCGCATACAGTGTTATCATTACCATCTTTCTAAATTCCATATATATGTGTTAGTATACTGTATTGGTATTTTTCTTTCTGGCTTGCTTCACTCTGTATAATCACCTCCAGTTTCATCCACCTCATTAGAACTGATTCAAATGTATTCTTGTGTATATGTACCACTGCTTTCTTATCCACTCATCTGCTAATGGACATCTAGGTTGTTTCCATGTCCTGGCTATTATAAACAGTGCTGCNGATGCTTTACTGTCTGAGCCACCAGGGAAGCCAGACATGCTTATTTCAAATCTACATAGCTAGTTAATTTGCACTTTGTTCTATTAAAGTTATCATTTGAACTAAAATTCACTAAAGGATATTATCATTCTATTTCTTTTAAACATGGTTCAATATTCCTCCTGCATCAATTTTCTTACACATCTTGGAAGGTTTTTCTTTTTTTGGCCACTTAAGTTCTAATGATGGGAACTTGATGCCATATCACCTTTGTTCTTAAATCAGCCAGGTTTTGTAAATAAATCAACCTTATCAAACTAAAAATAGTATCTTGTTTTAAAAATAAATTTAATATTATTCTGGTTATTTAACGGAAGCCAGATTAACTAAGCCTGAATCGATGATGCTTATTAAATATATTTTTCTTAGCTATATCATTGAAAATAAAAACACGGAATAAATTCTTTGGGAAGACTTTATTCAATACATTCAAATTAAGCCTATTTTTTCAAATGATAACTTTAATAGAACAATGTGCAAATTAAATAGCTATGTAGATTTGAAATAAGCACAATTTAAGCTGATTGCAATGCATACTTTGCACCGACTATGACAAAGCCTTTGACTGTGTGGATCACAGTAAACTGTGGAAAATTCTGAAAGAGATGGGAATACAAGACCACCTGACCTGCCTCTTGGGAAACCTATATGCAGGTCAGGAAGCAACAGTTAGAACTGGACATGGAACAACAGACTGATTCCAAATAGGAAAAGGAGTACATCAAGGCTGTATATTGTCACCCCGCTTATTTAACTTACATGCAGAGTACATCATGAGAAACGTTGGGCTGGAAGAAGCACAAGCTGGAATTAAGATTTCCAGGAGAAATATCAATAACCTCAGATAAACAGATGACACCACCCTTATGACAGAAAGTGAAGAACTAAAGAGCCTCTTGATGAAAGTGAAAGAGGAGAGTGAAAAAGTTGGGTTAAAACTCAACATTCAGAAAACGAAGATCATGACATCTGGACCCATCACTTCATGGGAAATAGATGGGGAAACAGTGGAAACAGTGTCAGACTTTATCTTTTGGGGCTCTAAAATCACTGCAAATTGTGACTATAGCCATGAAATTAAAAGACGCTTACTCCTTGGAAGAAGAGTTATGACCAACCTAGATAGCATATTGAAAAGCAGAGACATTACTTTGCCAACAAAGGTCCATTTAGTCAAGGCTATGGTTTTTCCAGTGGTCATGTATGGATGTGAATTAGACTGTGAAGAAAGCTGAGCATCGAAGAATTGATGCTTTTGAACTGTGATGTTGGAGAAGGCTCTTGAGAGTCCCTTGGACTGCAAGGAGATCCAACCAGTCCATTCTGAAGGAGATCAGCTCTGGGTGTTCTTCGGAAGGGGTGCTAAGGCTGAAACTCCAGTACTTTGGCCACCTCATGTGAAGAGTTGACTCATTGGAAAAGACTCTGATACTGGGAGGGATTGGGGGCAGGAGGAAAAGGGGACAACAGAGGATGAGATGGTTCGATGGCATCATGGACTCGATGGACATGAGTTTGAGTGAACTCAGGGAGATAGTGATGGACAGGGAGGCCTGTTGTGCTGTGATTCATTGGGTCACAAAGAGTCGGACACGACTGAGTGACTGAACTGAACTGATGCTTTCCAGAAACTTCTATATCCATGCTGTTGACAAATTTGGACTTCTCACTTTCAAGTGCTCTATTGAAAAGATCCAGACCATGGACAATGCCCAACTTCAGGTTAAAATGAGGCTCATAGAATCATAATCACATGTTTATACAAGTAAGCTATTTGTCAGTTGACTAATTATAGAGGTCATTTGATAAGTCACATGTTCATTATTGAATACTCTAAAAGATCTCACTGAAAAATTACATTGCCTTGCTCTGTTTAAAAATGTTTCCATAAATGTTTCTTCAGAGATTGAAAGAAAACTATAATTTTAGAAAGCTGTAACAAGAAATTTAAATGGTTCTTTCTGTCAAATCATATTAGAATTATGCTTTCTATATTCAGATAAAATAATTGAGAGAGATAGTTATGTATAACAGTCCACTTTGATATGTTTTCTATCTTATTTCCCACTTTCTATCTTCAGTATACAGCCTTGCTGAATTCATTACGAATATTTATACAGAACCTGAATGTTGATCCTTCAGCTTATACGATTTCTCATCCTCTTTGATTCAAGTTTTTACAATGAAATTCTATGCATGCTGTTATCAGTTAATCATCATTTCTTCTATGATGTTGTATTTCTCTATTCTGACATATGATCACACTTCATATGCTTCATTTTCAATATAAATATTTCCACTTTATATCATCACGAATGCAGCTGTTGATATATCTTGTCTCATAAGCTGTGCTGTGGACAGAATTAATTGCCTTGATTTTGGAGGCACAAACTACTTTGTAAGATATTCTGTGCACAGTAGGTATATTAACAGTGTCAACTTTGTGAAAGCTTAACTGTTCACTTACATACCATGCTATATAACAAATACATAAAATAGGAATTTTTTTTAGTCTTATAAAATAACTCTTTAAAAGAATCTCATTGAAGACATACAGATGGTCAGTAGGCACATGAAAAGATGTTCAACATCTCTAATAATTAGTGAAATGCAAATCAAATTTACAATGAGTTTTCACCTCACACCAGTCAGAATGACCATCATTTAAAAGTCTACAAATAAATGCTGGAGAGGGTGTGGAGAAAAGGGAATCCTATAACATGGATGGGAATGTAGGTTGGAGCAGCTACTATGGAAAACAGCAAGGCGTTTCCTCAGAAAACTAAAGCAGAATTACCATATGATCCAGCAATCCCACTCCTGGACATATATATGGAGAAAACCATCATTTGAAAAGATACATGCACCCCTATGTTCATAGCAGCAGT
The DNA here is from genome assembly GCA_006410675.1 of Oreotragus oreotragus. Classification (NCBI taxonomy): domain Eukaryota; kingdom Metazoa; phylum Chordata; class Mammalia; order Artiodactyla; family Bovidae; genus Oreotragus; species Oreotragus oreotragus. The sequence continues at coordinate 199,829 of SJYX01018203.1, read as the reverse complement.
ATTCACAATAGCCAAAACATGGAAACAACCTAAATGTCCATTGACAGATGAATGGATAAAGATGTTTTTCGTGCATGCTAAATCACTTCAGTTTTGTCTGACTCTTTGTGACCCTATGGACATAGCCCACCAAGCTCCTCTGTCCATAGGATTCTCCAGGCAAGAACACTAGAGTGGGGTGCCATGCCCTCCTCCAGGGGATCTTCCCCACCCAGAGATCAGTCCCGTGTCTCTTGTTTCTCCTGCATTGGCAGCCGATTTCTTTACCACTACCACCACCTGGTAAGCACAAAGAAAATGTGGTGCATGTATACAATGGAATATTACCCCATCATAAAAAAAAAAAATAATAAGATCATCTGCAGCAACAAATATATTCAACTACAGATTATCATACTAAGTGAAGTTAAGTCAGAAAAACACAAGCCATATGGTTTTCACTTATATGTGGAGTCTAAAATATGGCACAAATGAACCTACATACAAAACAGAAAAAGACTCATAGAGATCAGAATTGTGTTTGCCAAGGCAAGAGAAGCAGAGGGCTAGAATGGGAATCTGGGGTTGGTAGGTACAAACTATAACATTTCGAATGGATAAACAGGGTCCTACTACATAGCACAGGGAAATATATCCAGTATTCTGGGGTAAACCATAATGGAAAAGAATATTTTAAAAGAATATATATGTGTGTTAAACTGAACCACTTTGCTGTATAGCAGAGATTGGCGCAAAATTGTAAATCAACTGTATTTCAATAAAAATTAAATAAATAAATAAAAAGAATCCTTTTGTATAAAAACTGGATCTTTTCAGAAATTAACAGCACTTATTTAGAAATTACTACTAAAAATTTGTGAACTCAGTATTTGTTGACACTGATTTAACCGAAAATTTTTTATGAATCCATTCAAAATAGAAATGGCAATCAATGAAAAATATTTTTAAAGTAATGAATAAAGATTAATGGTTTTCAATTTAATTGTTATGCCTTTAAGTAGAAAATAATTCAAAAAGATATTCCATAATTAGGGTAATATATGCTGCTGCTGCTAAGTCACTTCAGTCATGTCCGACTCTGTGTGATCAGGTATGGGGGCTGGTGTGTGTTGAGGCGTGGGGGCGGGCCTGGTGTGTACTGAAGGAGAGCGGGGTGGTGAGGGGTGGGGCGGAGCTGGTGTGTGCTGAGAGGGAGAGGGGTGCTGACCCAGCAGATGGTATTTACATCAAGTGTTTGCTCCAAACTCATGGCTGGTTCAGATTTCCTCTCTGGCCGGCAGAGCTCAAGCTTTCTCTCTCACACTGCTCCTCCGCCAGTCTATCCTGACTCTGGGCTCCTAGGGCTGACTCCAGCTCTCTGCTCTTGGGACCTTGTGAGAGGAAAGGGGTCCCCTCTCGGCCAGCAACCCAGGGGGTGAAGGTGAGGGAGATGGAGGGACTTAACACAGGAGCTCCCTTCCCCAAGCAAAGTATGACACCCCTACCCAGACCTAGTGCTGGAGACTACAGAAGTGACCTGGTCTATCTGCTCCTGCAGCAGATCTACAGCCAAGTGCCTAAGAGAGCATCGAGAGGGGCTGGGCCAACTCCTCCCCACCCTTCAGTGTGCTCACTGGTCGCCCCCTCCTGTTGGAGGTCTGGAAGCCCCCCAGCAGCACGGGCCACCTCCCTCCCCTTTAGCACTATACCGCACGTTCCTAGCTAATGGTTCACTGTTTGATTTTCCTGGTGAACAGCAAGGAGCCCCTGTTTTCTTGCCAGATTCCCAGCATCGAGGCTTGAATACAGCAGGTGCTCAATAAATTCAGGGGTGATTGGAATGAAAACCCTGCTTGACAAGGAGCGGGTGGCCAGGGCCTGCCAGGCAGTGGACGCTAAAGGAAGAAAAAACAGCTTCTGGCTTGGTTTCCTGGGGGGAGGACTATTTGCAGGCTGTGTGGAAAATTCAGACAAGCTGGTAGGATCTGGGGCATTTCAGCTGGATTTGGAGCAGGAGAAATTAGGGCAGGTCCCACGGACTGCCTAGGCTGTCCAAAGTGTAGGCTGGTGGAGGCCGTGTGCCCATGACCATCCTCCATGAAAAGGGTGCCCGGCTCTGCAGAACAGTAGGAAAAATGTGCTCCAGACCTTGACAGCACTTCACGGCCAGAAATCTCTCCTTGTGTCAACCTTCTACGATTTCTATTTTAGTATTAATCATTTCCTTTTCATTTGTTCTCAGAGAACTCAGACCTACTAATTGCAGTTCTCTGCAGAAGGAGGCTCTGGAGCTTTTAAAATGGTTTTGAAGTAGCACAAGCCAGTAAAACTGGCACATTATCTTGGAAGGGAACTGACAGGCCCGCAGTGAGGGCCAGTGAAAACCCGGGACCAGGCCACATACCCCGACCACCTTGTGTCAAGCCACACAGTTGCTTTCAGGAAGCTTACTCCAGTTGTCAGGCTGGGATGATGAATATGCCAGGATCCAGGTCAGAGACAACGGGTGAAAGTAGAGCCAGGGTTCCCGAGGGATGATTAAAGCGAGAACATGATTCCTGGGAGGCTGCACTATCTCCTCTCAAAATCCTTCAGTTAGATCATATTTGGACTCAGAGAACAGATAGCAAGCTGGCGACAGCAGGAACAGAGTCGACCTCAGTTAATATCAGGTGAGGCCTCAGACGGCAGGCGCCGCAGCTGGGCAGCAGCAAGGTACCACAGGCGGCCTGGGGAGCGGCCGGGTCAGTTGCGGACTCCCGGACTCTTTAGACACTACGAGGCCAAAGGCCCTTGAGCTTCAGCTGACACTCAGGTCAGGTGCAGGAGAGAGCAAGCAAGCTTTAATTAGCCACACGTGGTGCCCACTGTCTTCCTGGTCTCTTCCACACGCAGCTCATCACAGAGAAATTCTAACAGGAAGACGCCAACGGGGGACGTAGGCCTCAAAGACCCGGAGAGCAGTCGGTCCTTGGCGGCCAAAGGCAAGAAGCAGCGGTCCACCTCGTCCCAGAGCGCCACATCCTCCCACCCACCCCATCAGCTCTTTCCTTCTCAAAAGTTATTTTAACTTTCCCTCTTCCTTTCAAGGTCACTGAGACGTCCGTCGGAGAGGACAGAGCATCACCCTTGGGCTCTGCATGGGCCTGACCGAAGCCTGGATGCTTCCTATGGACACACTGCCTGGGGGCTGGGGGCTCCACCGCTGCCCAGAGGACGTGCCTAGGGACCTCAGGGGACCCGTACTTAGTGATGGGCAGGGAGAACAGTGCAGTGGTTGCAGTCTCCGCAGGTGCCGGGTTGGGAGACGCGCCTGGGCTCTGCAGCACTCAGCCACACCACCTGCACAGGGGAGTCTGCAGAGGCCTGCGGGTGGAGAAGCAGTGTCCATCTCACCCCAGAACACTCTGCCCTCTAGCCTCCCAGCTCTGCAGGAAGACAGGCTCTTTGTTGCCTTCTGATGCCAGCTTCCCCCCAGAATACACAGGCACGCTGCTGACCCAGGAGGAGAGCAGTGAGCAGGCTGTGCCCTCGTCCTCTGTGAGCCACAGACACTTTCTCTGAGGCCTGCAGTCACTGACACTGAGGCAGGTATCACAGCCTCAGCTGCCAGGAGAACTGCTTGCCAGAGGGACCCTGGGAGCAGACTGGGACGCTCAGTTACAGGGTTAGTTATAAAATCCTCACTTAGAACCTAAGAAATGCCGAGCCCATCCTCAACATGGGCAGCCTTCCCAGCCCTCCAGAGGGGAGTCCAGACACTTGGGGAAGGAAAGTCCTTTCTACACGGGTGGGACTTTGGGGCTGGGTGTGCCGGGGTGTCATCCTAGGGTTTTAGGAACAAGTCAAGGGGTTTTTCAAAAGAGGTTCTGAAACTGGATCGTTTGTAGTGATGTGGATAAACCTAGAGTCTGTCNGAAAATTTTTTATGAATCCATTCAAAATAGAAATGGCAATCAATGAAAAATATTTTTAAAGTAATGAATAAAGATTAATGGTTTTCAATTTAATTGTTATGCCTTTAAGTAGAAAATAATTCAAAAAGATATTCCATAATTAGGGTAATATATGCTGCTGCTGCTAAGTCACTTCAGTCATGTCCGACTCTGTGTGATCGCATAGACGGCAGCCCACCGGGCTCCCCCGTCCCTGGGATTCTCCAGGCAAGAATACTGGAGTGGGCTGCCATTTCCTTCTCCAATGCATGAAAGAGAAAAGTGAAAGTGAAGTCGCTCAGTCTGTCCGACTGTTAGCGACCCCATGGACTGCAGCCCACCAGGCTACTCCGTCCATTGGATTTTCCAGGCAAGAGTACTGGGGTGGGGTGCCATTGCCTTCCCCAGGGTAATATATATCCATGAACTATTTGTCAATACACAGATTTACAGAAGATAATTTAGATGATGAATGAAGAATAAAAGTGAAAATTCACTGTCCTACATATTAACTATGTAATGTTCAGCAAGTTAAAAAAGCTTTTGGATTTTTTAACTCCTTCATGTTAATTTCCTAAAAACTGACAAATATTTTGTGAAGTAATTCCAATATTTTCTTATTGATTTAGAATTGACATATAACATTGTGTTAATTTAACACCCTGTTAATGTGATACATTTAAATATTAAAATATAATTCCTGCCATGGCATTAACTAATGCTTCTATCACATCACACATTTTCACTAATATTTGTTACCTCTTATCTTCTTGATGGATATCCATTCTAACCAATGTGAGGTGATACCTCTTTGTGATTGTGATTTACATTTTCCTGATTATCAGTGTCACTGAGCATCTTTTCATTTAACTGTTAGCCATTTGTATGTCTTCTTTGGAGAAATATATATTTAGTTCCTGTATGTATTTTTTACTCGAGTTATTTGAGTTCTTTGCATATTATTAATCCCTTATAAGACATATGGTTTGCAAATGTTTTCTCTTATTCTATAGGTGGTTGCATTTTCATTTGTTGATTGTTTCTTTTGTTGTACAGAACCATCTTAGTTTGGTATGGTCCCTCTTGGCTTTTTTTTTTTTTCTTGTCCTTAAATGTCATGTGCAAAAAAAAAAGAAAAGAAAAAAGAAAAATAGATAACTGTTGCCAAGACCAATGTCAAGGAGCTTTTCCCTCGGTTTCTACCTAGGAGTTTTATAGTCTCCAGTCTTATGTTTAAATATTGTCTTAAAAACTGCATACATACCTGACTCAGTCAAGGCCACATATTAAATATCCTATTAATACTAGGACACTTTCCCTCTTTCATCTTTCCCCTTCATTTTACATATCTGAAATGTCTGTATGCCTGCCTAATCATATTATGCATGAAGAGCACACTGTGGTTAATTTCATCTAAAGAGAAAAACATTCCCAATGTATGTAATGCTTTGTATAAATAAAAACTGCTGGCTTGATTAAATGTCAACAGATAAAAATGTATTTGCTTAGCTGAGTTCCCTGTAATAAATTCAAACTTCTAAAATTCAAGGACATTCTTTGTGTAACTAGCAAAATTATCCAGCCTTAGAGAAGTCCAATAGTTATTTTACTAATTGCTTTTCCCTTTATGAGAATCAGCTGGACGTAATTCAGTTATTTTTGAAACATGTATATGCACCTTTAATATACTGGATAGTACTCATAGCTCATTGAATATTTCTTGTCTATAGTTAATATTTAAGTATAAAAGATAAAAATATAAAATATATGTATTTAAAGTTAATTCTGCTGTAGTTCATCTTTAAAAAATAGTTTAAAATTGACACATGAAAATGCTATACTAAATTAAATTTAATTTTAATACAATTAAAATTCAATTATACTATGGGATAGCCTAGCTCCAGCTGATGAGTATACAAACATTAAAAAATGCAAAAATTTAAAATATATATATACTTATCTTCAACAAAAGCTATTCAAAATATACTAGTGTTAATTATCCTGGTTACCATCTGTCTCTTATACACATCTAGATGTGTATAAGAGACAGATACAAAACAGAAAAAGACTCATAGAGATCAGAATTGTGTTTGCCAAGGCAGAAGAGAAGCAGAGGGCTAGAATGGGAATCTGGGGTTGGTAGGTACAAACTATAACATTTCGAATGGATAAACAGGGTCCTACTACATAGCACAGGGAAATATATCCAGTATTCTGGGGTAAACCATAATGGAAAAGAATATTTTAAAAGAATATATATGTGTGTTAAACTGAACCACTTTGCTGTATAGCAGAGATTGGCGCAAAATTGTAAATCAACTGTATTTCAATAAAAATTAAATAAATAAATAAAAAGAATCCTTTTGTATAAAAACTGGATCTTTTCAGAAATTAACAGCACTTATTTAGAAATTACTACTAAAAATTTGTGAACTCAGTATTTGTTGACACTGATTTAACCGAAAATTTTTTATGAATCCATTCAAAATAGAAATGGCAATCAATGAAAAATATTTTTAAAGTAATGAATAAAGATTAATGGTTTTCAATTTAATTGTTATGCCTTTAAGTAGAAAATAATTCAAAAAGATATTCCATAATTAGGGTAATATATGCTGCTGCTGCTAAGTCACTTCAGTCATGTCCGACTCTGTGTGATCAAAGAGACAGAAATATACTAGTGTTAATTATCCTGGTTACCATCTTGTGCTACTGTGAAGTTTCACTAAGGAAAATTCGCAGATGACTTGATGCAGCTAAATGTCTATACTTCTATCACAGACACAGTAATGCAGGAATTCTGGCAGAGAGACTAACAGTTTCACTGCTGCTATAGTTGATCAATATTGAGGTTATTTTAAAGGGAAAATAATGCATTGGCAGTCCAAATATCCTCACTTTTAAGGAGAGGTTGTTGTGTCAGTATTTTCAAGAATAAAGAATATATAAACAAGAATTTATTGTATAGCACAGGTACTATATTCAATATCTTGTTATAACCTATCATGGAAAAGAATCTGAAAAATACATATACATATATAATACGTGTATGTGTGAGTGTATGTGTGTATTGAAATCACTTTGCTGCACACCTGAAACTAACATAATATAAATCAACTGTGAGTGCTAAATCACTTCATTCATGTCTGACTCTTTGCCACCCTATGGACTGAGCCTGCCAAGCTTCTCTATCAAAAGGATTCTCCAGGAAAGAATACTGTAGGCCATTGTTATGACCTCCTCCAGGGGATCTTCCCAACACAGGGGTAGAACCTGCATCTCCTACAACTCCAGCTTTGCTGACAGACACTTTACTGCATATAGGAAGTAATGACAGATTATTTACTGCATATAGAAAGTAATGCATATCTTCCTATATGTCCCCTTTTTAGATGAGAGGAAACTTAATCATCATTAGCACAAAGTGCAAAGGTTTCTTTTCTTGTTCAGTCTCTCAGTTATGTCCGACTCTTTGAGAACCCATGGGCTACAAAACACCAAGCTTCCCTGTCCTTCACCATCTCCCAGAGCTTGCTCACTCATATCAACTGGATAGGTGATGCCATCCAGCCGTTTCATCCCCTGTAATTCCTTTCTCATCCTGCCTTAAATCTTTCCCATCATCGGGGTGTTTTCCAATGAGTCAGTTCTTCATATCAGGTGACGAAAGTATTGGAGCTTCAGCTTCAGTCCTTCCAGTGAATATTCAGGATAGATTTCCTTTAGAACTGACTAATTTGATCCCCTTGCAGTCCAATGGACTCTCAGGAGTCTTCTCCAGCTCAAAAGCATCAGTTTTTCAGCACTCAGACTTCTTTACGGTTCAGTTCACATGATTACTGGAAAAACCATAGCTTTGACCATACAGATCTTTGTTGGCAAAGTAATGTCTCTGCTTTCTAATATGCTATGTCTGTCATTGCGTTTCTTCCAAGGGGCAAGTGTCTTTTAATTTCATAGCTGTAGTCACCATCTGCAGTGACTTTGGAGCCCAAGAAAATGAAGTCTTTCACTGTTTCCATTGCTTCCCCATCGATTTGCCATGAAGTGATGGGAACAGATGCCATAATCTTTGTTTTTTTGAATGCTGATTGAGACCACCCAAAAATGTGAGTGAGATGCTCTTGGTACCATTTTTAGAGCAAAAAAAAAAAAAATCAACATTACTGCCACAGCTTTAAAGGAAGCTATGTACATCCTGACAAATAATCTTAACTGCCACCAAATGCATAAGTCATCATTCTACAGAATATCACCAAGAAAAAAATGTAGTCAAAGCAAAATAATCACATTTTTGACCCAAAATATCTTTACACACATAGGAAAACATCTCTTATCTTTACTGGATATCTTATATTACATAATCTGGCCATTGCACCCTTTTGTGATGTGCTTGTCTTTTGTACATATTGTTTATTGAGTTGCTGTCTTTTTAAAAAAAATTATTTATGGTATTTTTTCTCATATATTATGCAAATATCTTCTACTGGGTGGTTTACCTTTTCATTATCTTAATAATTATGTCTTCTAATAAACAGAAACTTCTAATTTTGTTGGAGACCAAGTAACCAATATCTTAACTTATGGTTAGTGCTTTACGTGACCTAGGAAATAGTCTCTGTTCCCAAGTTCATGAAGTTATTCTCCAATGTACCCTTCTGGAAGATTTATTGCTTTACCTTTCACATTTATATCTATAATCTGCCTGTAATTGACCATTTTTTCAGTGTTAACTAGGAAATAAGTAAGACTGTCTGGGCTTGCCTTGTGACTCAGCTGATAAAGAATCCGTCTGCAATGCGGGAGACCTGGGTTCGATCCCTAGGTTGGGAAAATCCCCTGGAGAAGGGAAAGGATACCCACTCCAGTATTCTGGCCTGGAGAATTCCATGGACTGTATAGTTCATGGGGTCACAAAGAGCCGGACAAGACTGAGCAACTTTCATTTTCACTTTTCGTTAAAACATTGGACAGAATGTTTTAAAAAGTATACATCCTTGATTCATCGAAAATTCTGAAAAAAATTTTCAGTAGTGAGCCATTATATGTGAAGGCTCCTATAGATTTTATAAATACAGCTTTTCATATTACTGAAGCTCTATTTTATCTCCACTTTTCTAGAAATTTAGTGTGAGTAGATATTAGATTCATAAAAGTGTTATATCCTCTTGATAGACTGGTAATTTTTAAAAGATTATTCTGTACTAATCATTCCTTTTTTCTGGTGACAGTTTACTTTTACAATCTCCTTTGATACATATGCAACTACAACAGCCTTCTTTTGATTAGTATTTATATGATTAGTATTTATATGACATAATTCTTCCAATGTTTACAGGTCATTCTTTCTATATTTTTAAGTGTATCTCTCCTTGGCTGTACATCATCTCCCCTACCTTCCAATCTGAATATGCTATTGTTCAATCAAATAATCTGGTTTAGTTTATATTATATAATTTAAATTTTCAATTCTGTTTAAATCTCCTCTATCATTTCTTGCTTTCTTCTGAATTGACTTACTTTAGTTTTAATTACATTTTTTTCACTTCATTAATTTTTACTCTATTAGTTGTATTCTACTAATTCTTTACATCCATATGCCTTTTTCTTTTTTTTTGTCCAAACTGCATGGCTTGTGTAATCGTAGTTCCCTGACCAGGTGTTAAATGCTGGCTCCCTGACACAATGGACTGCCAGGGAATTTCCTAGATATATAATTATAAAGTGTACCATTCTGCTTGCACCTACCCTAATAGAGGCTTAATTAATTACAAGAGTCTTAATTAATTCAAGCATACTTGTAATTATTCTCTTTACAACTTTCAAGATGATTTGAAGAATGTCAAACTTTTAACTTCTTATCTTCCATACTATTGTTCTCTTGTCTTTAGACTGCAGATATGTTTAAACTCTGTAAGTCACATTATCACATCAATATTTACTTAGAATTATTTATTATTTGACACTCCATATTGCTCTTTATTCCTTGCTGCGTTTCCATACTTCTACTCAAGATCATTATAATCATTCTTCTTGAAGAATTCACTTTATTATTATTTTAAGTGTTTAATGATAATTTCTTTCAATGTTTACAGAAATAACTATTTTACTTTCAATTTGTATATACTTTTTTCCTGGCTATAGAAATCTAGTTCAGCAGGTATTTTTTAGAACTGCAAAAAAAGTTAATTTAATCCATCTTTTCCATTAATTCTGTTTAAGTGAGTTGTCAGCCTAATGCCTGATTTGTTGAATCTAGTGTGTCATTTTGTTGTTTTGTTGCTACTGTTGTTTTCTTTTTGTTTTCTTAATTTTCAGCAATTTTTACCATTTTTTTCCCTGAATGTACTTTTTTGTGTATTTTCATTGCTTAGGTTTTTATAATCTTTTAATTCATGGCTTAATACATTCTTTAATACATGGCTTAAAATATTGCTTCTAACTCTCTCTCTTTCTCTGCTACTGTCTATCTCTTTATTGCTGAAAATACATAGTACTCATATTTCTCAGAAGTTTCATTTCTTCACTATATGCCTCATGTCACTTATGTTAATTTTTTAAATGCTTCATTATTTGTCCAACATGCTTTGGTCCTCATATATTTTTCTGATCTGTCATCCAGTTTACTTATAATTTATTCAGTTATGATTAATCTGTCATTAAACCTATTTACTAAGTTCTTAATCTGCTAAGGCACTTTTCATTATCATAATTTGATTATCCACATATAGTTCATTTATCTTGTACTCTCCTCGTGTACATATTAAATATATTAGAAAATTCCAGTTAGTGTGTCTCTATTGTCTTCTTTTAGTATCCTGGTTTTCAAACATGCATTTATTTTCCCTTGCAATTCTTGGTAAATTTTCGTAAATGCCATATATGTATGAACATTGTAAAGAAAATTTGAAATACAGGTATCATCCAAAGAGGATTTACTGCTGCTCTTGACCGGAAAATAAATACAGTATATACATGTGTATTTATGCTTATGATATATGGCATATTTATATAGAGAATATGGGCTTCCCAGGTGGCACTAGTGGTAAAGAACCCACCTTCCAGTGCAGGAAACATAGCAGATGGGGGCTCAATCCCTGGGTCAGGGAAGATTCCTTGGAGAAAGAAAGAGAAATCCACTCCAGTATATTGCCTGGAGAATCCTATGGACATACGATCCTGGCAGGCTATAGTCCATAGGGTCACAGAGTCAGACATGACTGTAGCGACTTAGCATGCATGCATATATAGAATATATAGAGATTATATTTGTATTCTAACATATTGTTCTTTTTCCATATCAGACCATGCAAAATTTAAAAAATTTTTACTTTCACATTATTGTAAACTTAAAGGATACAAATGTACTACATAGAGTTTTAGTGTATATTTCACTTAGCTTTTTCCTGTGAAAGCATCATACACAACCATTATCTGAACAAATATATGTTCAAACCTACAAAGTCTTCATTGCCACAATGCTAACAACTAGATTACAATTCATACCATATATGCATATAACTCTTTTTAGCTAGAACATTTTATACAGTTTATAAGTCTACCATAGGTTAGTTAAACAATGTTATGATAGACAAACAAGTTACATCTTCCTGTTTTTGCTATTACAATGTTGTAGTTAAATATATCTAAATAGCATATATCATTGTGAATTTATATGAGAGTATCTGCAAAACTGATTGAAGAGATTTCTTGCTTTAATACTTTTACTTTTCAAAACTACTGACAAAACACTGTATAAAAATTATATGGATTTTAATATATGCATATAACTCTTTTTAGCTAGAACATTTTATACAGTTTATAAGTCTACCATAGGTTAGTTAAACAATGTTATGATAGACAAACAAGTTACATCTTCCTGTTTTTGCTATTACAATGTTGTAGTTAAATATATCTAAATAGCATATATCATTGTGAATTTATATGAGAGTATCTGCAAAACTGATTGAAGAGATTTCTTGCTTTAATACTTTTACTTTTCAAAACTACTGACAAAACACTGTATAAAAATTATATGGATTTTTATAATTCCAGCAGTCAAATGCTCTTCAAATATTGTAGTATTAAACTTTGTCAAGCTAAGTAAAAGGAGCAGTTTATTGTTTTGTTATCTTACATTTCCTTAAGTAATGCTGTACATTGTTTTTTATGCTTTGTGGTCGATTGCCTATTGTATTTTAAAAACTGTCATACTTACTTTTTCCTAATTTTTCTATTTTTATTAAACACAGAAACATTTTGTGTGGCCAAATTAGCACTTTGTCATATGACCTCAAAATACATTGCCAATTAAAATTCTCTTTTTGGAACACCTAATCCACTTTTTTAAGAAGAACATATTTTATACAAATTTAATAATCTTGCTCCTTATGACTTCTGAATTTTTTTTTCTGTCTTTTAGTAAAGTGTTAAATTTATCTCCATTTATGTCCAATACATATTTTTGTAAATTTATTCCTAAGTGCTATATGTTTTTTGTAATAAATTTTTTTTTAAACTTTTCCAGGGTTTATATGGTTTAAAACTATTAAAAATCAATTGAGGGAGGTGGGAGGGGGGTTCATGTTTGGGAGTTCGTGTAAAAAAAAAAAATCAATTGATTTTATATAATAACATTTTTACTCAAATGTTCACTGAATTTGCATACTTAAAAAAACTTTTTCATTGATTATCTTCAATTTTTCAGTTATTCAATCTTGACATGTGAAAAATGTTAATTTTACTTTTTCTGTACAATATTTATTACCATATTTACTTTTCACATCAAAATGCCCTGCTAGTACTTTCAAAGTAAAGTAATAAAGATCAGCAGATATATCTTTGTACTGTCCTAGACTTCAATAGGAAGAGCTTAGTGAGTCTCTATTTAGAATGCAGCTGACTTTTGAATATTTATATATCTATATCCATATAATATATCTATGTATATCCATGTACTAAATAAGAATCCATCTGTTCTTGTTTCATTAAATGAAAGTCAGCATTGATTCTTAATTAAACATCCAAAACTTTTTATCATTTATGGAGTTCATTGATTTTTTAATTTTTTTATTTCTTCCTTTTTTTATTTTATTCTTTTTTATTTATTTTCTTTATGATACACATGCATTCCTAACATAACCGTTAATATATATATATATGTATACACACACACACATATTTTGGATTCAAATTGCCAAACTTTTAGTAAGACTTTTGTGTTATATTTATTAGTGATTTTATAATGCTACTTTTTGTGTTTTAATTGTGTTGTTGTTATTCCATAACTAAGTTGTGTCGACTCTTTGCAAATCCATGGACTATAGCATGCCAGACTCCTCTGTCCTCTACTAGTCTCCCAGAGTTTACTCAAATTCATGTTCATTGAAGCAGTGATGATATCTAACCATCTCATCCTCTGCTGCCCCCTTCTCCTACTGTCTTCAATCTTTCCCAGTATCAGGGTCTTTTCCAATGAGTTGATTCTTCACATCAGGTGGCCAAAGTATTGGAGATTCAGTATCAGTCCTAATGAATATCCACAGTTAATTTCCTCTAAGATTGATTGGTTTGATCTTCTTGGAGTCCAAGGGACTCTTAAGAATCTCCACTGGCTGCACAATTAAAAAGGATCAATTCTTTTTTTAATTAATTAATTTATTTTAATTGGAGGCTAATTACTTTACAATATTGTAGTGGTTTCTTGCCATACATTGACATGAATTAGCCATGGGTGTATATGTGTTCCCCATCCTGAACACCTCCTTCCACCTCTCTCCGCATCCCATCCCTCAGGTGATCCCAGTGCACCAGCCCTGATTATCCTCTTTCATGCATTGAACCTGAACTGGTGATCTATTTCACATATGATTGGAAGGAATGATGCTAAAGTTGAAACTCCAGTACTTTGGCCACCTCATGGAAAGAGTTGACTCCTTGGAAAAGACTCCACTGCTGGGAGGGATTGGGGGAAGGAGGAGAAGGGGACGACCAAGGATGCGATGGCTGGATGGCATCACTGACTCGATGGACGTGAGTCTGAGTGAACTCTGGGAGATGGTGATGGACAGGGAGGCCTGGCGTGCTGCAATTCATGGGGTCACGAAGAGTTGGACGTGACTGAGTGACTGAACTGAACTGAACTGATAAGTATACATGCTTCAATGCTATTCTCTCAAATCATCCCACACTAGTCTTCTCGTACATCTGTGTCTGTTTTGCTGTCTCGCATGTAGAGTCATCATTACCATTTTTCTAAATTCCATATATATGCATTAATATACTGTATTGGTGTTTTCTTTTCTGACTTACTTCACTCTGTATAATAAGCTCCAGTTTCATCCACCTCATTAGAACTGATTGAAATGTATTCTTTTTAATAGTTGAGTAATAGTCCATTGTGTATATATACTACAGCTTTCTTATCTATTCATCTGCTGATGGACATCTAGGTTGCTTCTATGTCCTGGCTAATGTAAACAGTACTGTGATGAACACTGGAGTATATATGTCTCTTTCAGGTTTGGTTTAAAAAGGATCAGTTCTTCACATCTTAGCCTTTTTTATGGTCCAGCTCTCACATCCATGCATGACTACTAGAAAAACCATAGCTTTTACTATACGGACATTTGTCAGCAAATTGATGTATCTGTTTTATAATATGCTGTCTAGGTTTGTCATAGCTTTCCTTCCAAGGAGCAAGTTTCTTTTAATTATTTCATAGCTGCAATTACCATCCATAGTGATTCTGAGTCCAAGAAAATAAAATTTGTCACTGGTTACACTTTTTCCTCTTCTACTATTTCCTCTTCTACTTTTTATAAATTTGAGAAGTAACATAAAAGCTTAAGTCCAAAAATTAATTAGACTCTCTCGATATTTCTGTGCTCTGGAATATTTTCAATAGCATCAGAATTATTTCTTTATTGATTCATTGTAAAATTTAGCTAGAAAACAAGAAAATAAAATTTGTCACTGGTTACACTTTTTCCTCTTCTACTATTTCCTCTTCTACTTTTTATAAATTTGAGGAGTAACATAAAAGCTTAAGTCCAAAAATTAATTAGACTCTCTCGATATTTCTGTGCTCTGGAATATTTTCAATAGCATCAGAATTATTTCTTTATTGATTCATTGTAAAATTTAGCTAGAAAGTCCAGCTTGAAACATTTTTCTAGAAAATGTTACATTTTTCCCAAATTTTCTTCTTTTTTAAATATAAATTTATTTATTTTAAATTGGAGGTTAATTACTTTGCAATACTGTATTGGTTTAGCCATACATGAACATGAATCTGCCACAGGTATACACGTGTTCCCCATCCTGAACCCCCCTCCCTCCTCCCTCCCCATACCATCCCTCTGGGTCGTCTGAGTGCACCAGACCAAAACATCCAGTATCATGCATCAAACCTGGACTGGCGATTCATTTCACATATGATATTATACATGTTTCAATGCCATTCTCCCAAATCATCCCACCCTCTCCCTCTCCCTCTCCCTCTCCCTCTCCCACAGAGTCCAAAATACTGTTCTATACATCCGTGTCTCTTTTGCTGTCTTGCATACAGGGTTATCATTACCATCTTTCTAAGTTCCATATATATGTGTTTGTATACTGTATTGGTGTTTTTCTTTCTGGCTTACTTCATCCTGTATAATAAGCTCCAGTTTCATCCACCTCATTAGAACTGATTCAAATGAATTCTTTTTAATGACTGAGTAATACTCCATTGTTTATATGTACCCCAGCTTTCTTATCCATCCATCTGCTGATGGACATCTAGGTTGCTTCCATGGCCTGGCTATTACAAACAGTGCTGTGATGAACATTGGGGTACACATGTCTCTTTCAATTCTGGTTTCCTCAGTGTGTATGCCCAGCAGTGTGATTGCTGGGTCATAAGGCAGTTCTATTTATTCAAAGTTTTCCATATCTTGCTTAGTAATTTTCTTTAATTACATGAATACCTTCATCTTTTCAAACAAGGTTAAGTATATACCATTCTACGTTTAATGTATAACCTAATCTCTGATAAGGCTTCCATGGTGGCTAAGAAGGTAAAAAATCTCCCTGCAATGAGGGAGACTATGATTCAGGGTTGGGAAGATCGTCTGAAGAAGTGCATTACATGAATACCTTCATGTTTTCAAACAAGGTTAAGTATATACCATTCTACGTTTAATGTATAACCTAATCTCTGATAAGGCTTCCATGGTGGCTAAGAAGGTAAAAAATCTCCCTGCAATGAGGGAGACTATGATTCAGGGTTGGGAAGATCGTCTGAAGAAGTGCATGGTAACCCACTCCAGTATTCTTGCCTGGAAAATTCCATAAGCAGAGGATCTTGGTGGCCTACAGTCCATGGGATCATAAAGAGTCAGACACAACTGAGTGATTAACACATAGGTATATGCTGTGATATACCTCCTAAATTTCAACCTTACATATTCCTTTGTACAATCAGTGGCTTCTCTTGAGTGTTTAGCACACTTGAATGACTTAAGTTCAAAACTAATCTCTTGATATTTTCCCCCAAACTAATTTACCTTACTAACTGTTATGTCAGTAAATAACAATTCTAAACTCCCAGGTTTTTAAGGTGGTAAAAATGATTTATGTCATCTCTAACTGCTCTCTTGCTTTCAAAATCCATCAGCTAGTCCTGTTGCCTCAATCTTCAAAATGTAGCTAGAAACCAGGCTCTACTTGCTTTTCTCTCATTCGTTCTATCTAAGGCACCATCATGCTTCTTTTAGAGGGCAGCATTTGCCTTACGAAGGCCATCCTCAGTTTGGTCTTAGACTCTCCACTGCATGGCTAATGCCATCTTTGTAAATGAGAGATCATGTCAAAATCTTGCTCCAAACTTTACCATTACCATGTCTATTCCTCTCCCTGCCCTTCTGCCTTTTCTTTCCATTTAACCTTTTATCCATTTCCCTTTTCTTCTAGAAAACTGAAATACAAAAATCATCATGTAGGGGTCCAGACCTAGCAGTTTTGTTTTCCACCCAAGTGCAAGAGGCAATTCTATGGTGGCCCTGATGATGGTGTTAGAGGCTAAATGGGAACAGTCTACAAAGCAGCAGACTAGTTGACTGATGAGGAATGTTTTACCATGAGTAAAGTTAGGAAGCACAGGATGGGGGAAGTTAGGCAGTCTGATAATAGGGTTGCATGGGGGGTTTTGGGTGGGGAGTGAGCAGTTCAGTTTTGGGACCTGGCTGAGTGAGAAGGATGTCCAAAGTCGGGTGTGGGATAAGGAGGTTTGATGCAGGTGTGTCCAAGCCTGAGTTGAATAAAAGGGCCTCTGTTGAGAAGGACAGGAAGCAACTATGATAAGAACAAAGACAAAAACCAAACCATATCTAAAGTGTCTGCTACTGTCACCTTTCTAGCATCTCAGTTTAAAGCAAGTCTCATAGCCAAATTCAAACTCCTTTAGAGATGGAGATATGTACTCTGTCCTCTTTATTGTAAATGACATAGCAAAAAGTATTATGTTTATATATATGATAAACACACATACACATATATATGTAAACTCTGTTGCATATTCAGAGTGAAGAATTTAGAATAGTAAGGCATTCTTCCTCATCCTCCATGCCATTAAATTCATTTTCCTCCATTACTAGTTTATTTTATTATTTTTTCAAGGCTACATAATTTGCTTTTATAGAAATACATGTGTCTTATACAAAATCTAAAAAAATAGCTATAAGGTCTCTGTATCCTTCATTGAACATGAGCCCTATATCTTGTAATATTTAGTTCACAATCTGGAGTTTGGGTTTATTTTATACTTAGTCATAAGAAATCTTTTTTCCTATTAATCACTATTTTTAAAATAATTTTTCATGGTTTTAAGGTAATGTTCCAAAGATATCTTTACTAGGTCAGTTTTAACCTACATGTTTAATTTTTAAACTTCACTCTATTACCAGTGTGACAAATGCATTAAATCCTTAGTTACATAATCAGATCAAAATACTTCATTCTTTTAGACCATGTTACAACTAGGCATTGATTTATTTATCTTTCTGATACATCTATTTTAAAAATATTTTCTCTCATTAGCATCAGAGTTTACTGCATCTTCTTCCTTCCAATGAATTTCTTTTACTTAATGTAGTTCTTTTAATCAGCACATTTATAATACTTTTTTAAAGTGAAGTTTGAGTCATGTACTCACTGACAGAAGAGAAAAAAGCAAAAGAACAAGTTCATGGATTTTTTCAATGGGATTAATCATAACTTTCATTGTCTCTGTGGCCATACTCAACAAACTCTCTGACAAGACCATATCAAAAGTGGAGGTAAGTTGAGTATAAGTGAAAGTCACTCAGTCAAACCTGACTCTTTGCGACATCATGAACCCCAGGCCCACGAGACTTCTCTGTCCATGGACTTCTCTAGGCCAGAATACTGGAGTGGGTAGCTGTTCCCTTCTCCAGGGGATCTTCCCAACCCAGGGACTGAACCCAGGTCTCTTGCATTGCAGGCAGATTTTTTTTACCATCTGAGCCACCAGGGAAGCACAAACTGAGTATATTAACAATTAAATTAATATTGGCTCACATGATTTATTTAAATACGCTAGGGCCATTGAAAGATAATGAACTTGAAATCAAGAAACCTGAATTCTACTCTTGATACTGCCCAGTAATTTAAGACTTTGGACAAGTGCCTTAACATGTGTTTCACAGGCTCATGAATGTTCCGGATTCTTTGTGAAGGGCATCCTTAACTCTCAAATAGACATTTTTCTTTTTCTGAAAATAAAAGAATTAAAAATGAATTCATCAGGAATTTTAGGAATCTTACAACTGCACTTATGACTCCCAGACATGTCCATTCCAATGCCCTAAGCTCATGTTTGTATTTTGGGTGAGGCAAAATTTCATATTGATTCCTCAGCATTTAATAAGATTATCTTTTTTTTAATTTTAGTTTTATATTGGACTGTAGTTGATTTACAATGTTGTGTTAGTCTTAGGTGTACAGCAAAGTGATTCAGTTATATAGATACATTTATCTATTTGTTTTCAAATACTTTTAACTCTGATGAATAATCTGTAGAACAATTATCCTGAATGACATCTAACATCTCTGACCGGAGGATCATAGGAAGGATAATTCTACTACCTACTCCAGATGATTGTTCTGGGTACTAATTGACTAAAGATAAAAATTATAACATACTTAGACTATCATAAGCCTTTTAATGTTAAGTAATACTACCGACACGTTCATATCACTTCAGTTCAGTTCAGTTCAGTCGCTCAGTCATGTCCGACTCTTTGCGACCCCATGAATCGCAGCACACCAGGCCTCCCTATCCATCACCATCTCCCGGAGTTCACTCAGACTCATGTCCATAGAGTCCGTGATGCCATCCAGCCATCTCATCCTCGGTCGTCCCCTTCTCCTCCTGCCCCCAATCCCTCCCAGCATCAGAGTCTTTTCCAATGAGTCAACTCTTCGCATGAGGTGGCCAAAGTACTGGAGTTTCAGCTTTAGCATCATTCCTTCCAAAGAAATCCCAGGGTTGATCTCCTTCAGAATGGACTGGTTGGATCTCCTTGCAGTCCAAGGGACTCTCAAGAGTCTTCTCCAACACCACAGTTCAAAAGCATCGATTCTTCGGCGCTCAGCTTTCTTCACAGTCCAACTTTCACATCCATACATGACCACAGGAAAAACCATAGCCTTGACTAGGCGGACCTTAGTCGGCAAAGTAATGTCTCTGCTTTTGAATATACTATCCAGGTTGGTCATAACTTTTCTTCCAAGGAGTAAGCGTCTTTTAATTTCATGGCTGCAGTCACCATCTGCAGTGATTTTGGAGCCCAAAAAAATAAAGTCTGACACTGTTTCCACTGTTTCCCCATCTATTTCCCATGAAGTGATGGGACCGGATGCCATGATCTTCGTTTTCTGAATGTTGAGCTTTAAGCCAACTTTTTCGCTCTCCTCCTTCACTTTCATCAAGAGGCTTTTTAGCTCCTCCTCACTTTCTGCCATAAGGGTGGTGTCATCAGCATATCTGAGGTTATTGATATTTCTCCCGGCAATCTTGATTCCAGCTTGTGTTTCTTCCAGTCCAGCGTTTCTCATGATGTACTCTGCATATAAGTTAAATAAGCAGGGAGACAATATACAGCCTTGACGTACTCCTTTTCCTATTTGGAACCAGTCTGTTGTTCCATGTCCAGTTCTAACTGTTGCTTCCTGACCTGCATACAGATTTCTCAAGAGGCAGGTTAGGTGGTCTGGTATTCCCATCTCTTTCAGAATTTTCCACAGTTTATTGTGATCCACACAGTCAAAGGCTTTGGCATAGTCAATAAAGCAGAAATAGATGTTTTTCTGGAACTCTCTTGCTTTTTCCATGATCCAGCGGATGTTGGCAATTTGATCTCTGGTTCCTCTGCCTGTTCTAAAACCAGCTTGAACATCAGGGAGTTCACGGTTCACATATTGCTGAAGCCTGGCTTGGAGAATTTTGAGCATTACTTTACTAGCGTGTGAGATGAGTGCAATTGTGCGGTAGTTTGAGCATTCTTTGGCATTGCCTTTCTTTGGAATTGGAATGAAAACTGACCTTTTCCAGTCCTGTGGCCACTGCTGAGTTTTCCAAATTTGCTGGCATATTGAGTGCAGCACTTTCACAGCATCATCTTCCAGGATTTGAAACAGCTCAACTGGAATTCCATCACCTCCACTAGCTTTGTTCTTAGTGATGCTTTCTAAGGCCCACTTGACTTCACATTCCAAGATGTCTGGCTCTAGATTAGTGATCACATCCTCATGATTATCTGGGTCGTGAAGATCTTTTCTGTACAGTTCTTCTGTGTATTCTTGCCACCTCTTCTTAATATCTTCTGCTTCTGTTAGGTCCATACCATTTCTATCCTTTATCGAGCCCATCTTTGCATGAAATGTTCCCTTGGTATCTCTAATTCTCTTGAAGAGATCTCTAGTCTTTCCCATTCTGTTGTTTTCTTTTATCTCTTTGCATTGATTGCTGAAGAAGGCTTTATCTCTTCTTGCTATTCTTTGGAACTCTGCATTCAGATGCTTATATCTTTTCTTTTCTCCTTTGCTTTTCGCCTCTCTTCTTTTCAGTGCTATTTGTAAGGCTTCTCCAGATAGCCATTTTGCTTTTTTGCATTTCTTTTCTATGGGGATGGTCTTGATCCCTTTCTCCTGTACAATGTCACGAACCTCATTCCATAGTTCGTCAGGAACTCTGTCTATCAGATCTACGCCCTTAAATCTATTTCTCACTTCCACTGTATAATCATAAGGGATTTGATTTAGATCATACCTGAATGGTCTAGCGGTTTTCCTTACTTTCTTCAATTTAAGCCTGAATTTGGAAATAAGGAGTTCATGATCTGAGCCACAGTCAGCTCCTTGTCTTGTTTTTGTTGACTCTATAGAGCTTCTCCATCTTTGGCTGCAAAGAAAATAATCGATCTGATTTCAGTGTTGACCATCTGGTGATGTCCATGTGTAGAGTCTTCTCTTGTGTTGCTGGAAGAGGGTGTTTGCTATGACCAGTGCATTTTCTTGGCAAAACTGTATTAGTCTTTGCCCTGCTTCATTCTGCATTCCAAGGCCAAATTTGCCTGTTACTCCAGGTGTTTCTTGACTTCCTACTTTAGCATTTCAGTCCCCTATAATGAAAAGGACATCTTTTTGGGGTGTTAGTTCTACAAGGTCTTGTAGGTCTTATCACTTAATAACAACAAATACTTCCAGGGCAGTGCTGGTGTATGTCTAGCAACTGATGATCCAAGGAAATAAAAAGTCGATTCACTCATTTTCATGATTGAAATGCTCCTCTTTTCCCCTCTCCTCAAGCACTGATTTGAAGTTCTCAAAGTGACTTCACTGACAAGTGGGGAAAACATACATGAAATCAGTGTGATCTGATTCTAGCACAGCACTGTCTAGCAACATCATTTTTTTTTTTAAGCAAGAAGATTGTGCTTGTTGTAAAATACCTGGTGATAATTTACTTTGTAATGTAGGTGTAGGCAGTTACCAGAGAGACAAAAAAGAGCATCCAAAGTCTTTGTAGGGAAAACAAAGTCAAAAATGTGTGTTTCTCCATGTGAAAATGAGGTAAGAGAAATAACAGAAAAGGAGTTTACGGAAAGTCAGGAGAGGAACCAGCGAAGTGTTGGTGACTGTGAGACAAAAAATTAACTTCACAGTAAATGTTGTTGGCAGAAGAGTTGTATAAACAAGATTGCTGATTTAAAAAAGAATGATTTTGTGTAAAATATTTAAACGCTTTACAATTCACTCCGATTGATTTACAACTCTTGGAATCATTTGCTATGTAAGTGGGAATAAAGTTTTCCTAAAATTCCTGAAAACGTACTATAGCTAATGGTTTGTAAAATTTTTTAAGTGATGACAATTTTAAAACCATATTTTTACAACGGTTCAAAAATTTACAATTGCTCACATTATATTGGGACAATGTATTTGAACTTCTTTTGTATAGTTCCTATAAGTAAGCTATTTGTTTTGTCAGTATGATGGCAGGATTCCACTACCAGAGAACAAGTGTGTGTCCTCGTGGCCTTCTTTAAATGATCCTGCAGGCATGCATGCTAAGTTGCCTAAGGTATATCTGCTTCTGTGTGACCCTATGGATTGTAAACCACCAGGCTCCTCTATCCATGGGATTCTCCAGGCAAGAGTACAGGAGTGGGTTGTTGTGTCTTCTTCCAGGTGATCTTCCTGACTGAGATCAAACCCATGTCTCTTATGTCTCTTGCATTGGCAGGCAGGTTCTTCACCACTGGCACCACCTGGAAAGTCCTTTAATCATCGCACTGGGTCCTATTATTACATTAGCCTAAATGTATTCATCACCAATAAATTTTGTTGCTTATAATTTTAAAGCATTTAGCATCCCATTCCACTTAATTTGCATCCTTATTTTATTGAAATTTGACTTATTAAGAGGGTTATATCCAATTATTGCTGTAGTTTTAACAATATTTGGAGTATTAAATATTTCTACATAAAAATATTTGCTATTATTATTTTTCTTCATTCTTTATTCTCTTATTTATTGTTTATTTTTATGTTAATTTAGTTTCTTTGGGCAAAGCAAAAATGCAGTATCTATTTCTAAATAAAATAATGTAATTTTAAAATAAATCCATATTTTCAAAGGAACTCTTGCTAGCACAAGTTCAAAACTCAATATTTCAGAGTAATTTAATTCTACATGACTCTATAAAATATATTTTTTTGTTATTTTTTACCCACCCTCAGAAATAGTGTATCACATGCCCAAGGAATGGCTTCTCAGAATTTATATGGGCAAGACCTCCTCCTCAGAAGTCTAAATTTCAGCTCCACAGGGAGTCTATTAGTCTACCAGACTATAACAAAATATCATTAACTGGGTGACTTTAACACAATTGTAATTTGCTCACAGTTCTGGACACTGGAAGTTCAATATCAAGGGACCAAAAGGGTGGGTTTCTCTTTAGATTTCTTTCCTTGTCTTGCAGACCTTCTCTCTGTGTCCTCACATGATCTTTCCTGTTCATACATGTATTTCTGGTGTCTCCTTGACCTCTTTTAAGGACACCAGGCTTACAGAATTACAACCCCATCCTTACAAATTCATCTTACCATGATTACATATTTGAAGGCCATATCTCCAAATAAAGTCACACTGAGAGTTAGGCTTCATCCAATGCATTTGGTGAGAACACGGTTCAATCCAAAACAGGGCTCCTTATCTATATTTATAGATTTTAATTATTTTAAACTCTTCTCTTTGTTCTCTTAGGCCGAAGTGGGAAAGCTTTTTGCTATCAGGTTAGAATCTTTATCCATTATCCCTGATAGCTCAGTTGGTAAAGAATCCACTTGCAATGCAGGAGACCCCTGGGTTGGGAAGATCCACTGAAGAAGGGAGAGGCTACTCACTCCAGCATTCTTATACTTCCCTTGTGGCTCAGCTGGTAAAGAATCTGCGTGCAATGTGGGAGACCTGTGTTCAATCCCTGGGTTGGGAAGATTCCCTGGAATAAGAAAGGCTACCTGCTCCAGTATTCTGGCCTAGAGAATTCCATGGACTATACAGTCCATGGGGTTGCAATGAGTCAGACACAACTGAGTGACTTTATTCTATTCTATTCTATTAAGTATTTATTAAATTATCTTTTAATAATTAATGTGGATTCTGACTCTTGACTGAACATGACACATACATCACCCTACTAATGTTTACCTTGTCTATTTGACTTGCCTTAGCCAATGTGTTGGTAGCTTACCTGGTAAAACTGTAATTGTGTTTGTCCCTTGAGCCTCAGACAATTATTAGAAGAACCTAAGATGATTATTTTGAGGTGCTAACCTGAAATTTCTTGGTCTGCTGGCTCCCTGATTAAAGTTTCTTCCTTGCCTCACACTTTGTCTCTCAGATTCATTGGCCTATTGTGTGGTGAGCAGAAGAAGTTTGGATTCAGTAACAATTTGGCTTAGCCACCTAGGAGACTTGCTGCTCGTGGCAAACTGGCCCCTATCAGGGAATATTGGGGCAAGAATCTAGCAGCTGCCAGGACTGTGTTGTCCTGAAGTTCTTTCCTTCAAGATTCTCTGAAGTGCCACCTACTACTCCCAGAGCTTGGCAGTTGAGACAAGGCAACAGCAAACTTCAAGAGTTGATGGACTCAGTTTCATTTGTAGGGCAATTTTACCCAATTCAATAACTGGTTCAACAAGTTCATTTGTTTTGTGTGTCCTTTGTGTTAAAAGCTGACAAGCTCGGTTTTGGGGGATAAGTTGCTCCATTGTGCACATCGGGGACATTTCTTCCCCTCAACTTGGGCTTTTCCTTTATGGGACAAACCAATCTGGTTGGGTACCCATTTGCACATGGGAGGTGTTGTTCAGGACTCTACCCTGAACTGGTTCTTTCAGAAATCTTTGTCTTTGGGGACGTCCAACCTAGCTCATTCATAGGGTAAATTTATTTACCTGATTTGGGAACTTGTCCAGTTGGAACTGGCTCATTTGGGAGCTAGTTTCTGTGGGGGTAGGTAGCCTAGTTGGAATTAGTTTGTTTGTTTTATAGGGTAAATTTATTTACCCTGTCGGGGAATCAGTTTATCTTCATGCATCGATGCTGGAATCTGTGCCATTTTTGTTGGAATTTGTCTGCTTCTGTTGTGTTTTGGTGTTTTAAAGCTTATAAAACTGGAAAATATTTAATCTCTCCTGAAGGAAAGATCTTGGGGTGCATATTAGATATGTTAAGATCAGAAGGGCAATGGCCACTGAATGGTTCACAATTAAACAATCTGGTAAGCAGAAGCACTTTACAAAGGAGAGGAACACTCTGATAATGAACATGCCCTGGAGGGCTCCCTTGGATTTGAGACATCCAAATCTAATTTCCCCTACAGGAGCCCTAGAGAAGAAAATGGCAATCTTTTCCAGTATTCTTGCCTAGAGAATTTCATGGACAGAGGAGCCTGACAGGCTACAGTCCATAGGGTCACAAAGAGTCAGATACGACTGAGTGACTAACACTTACACTTACTTAGAGGTTTCATTAGGTAGCTGTTGGCTCTTAAGTCTAGCCCCAAAATATAGACTTATAGCGCCCTAATCACTGTAGTCCAAAGCAGAGCAGGCCAGTTGAAACCAACACAGATCTAGGAGAATAAATCACTCTTAATATGAATCACTGAGATTAGGGGTGGTGCTTAATTAATATTATTGTGACTATATTCTGCTGATGAGATACTTTTCTACTTGTTATTCCCTGTATTTCTACAGAGTAGTTCTTCAATCCAATAGGTAGCATAAACACAACAAAAATATGATAGAACTTAGATCAATGTCTTTCGAATTCTGGTCAATAGATTATTCAGACTGCCATTTATTATTAACAATGTTCAATCATGAGTTAGTTATTATATTTTTTTTCTAGATTACCTGTAAAACATGCAGATTACTGAATTCCCTCTACTCTTACAAAATATTTGAAATTTGGCCCAGAAATTTACATTTTAACAAGCTTTATAGTTAATTACAAATGACTTCCATAACTGGTTCTCTTTATAAGTAATTTCTAATGTTCACGTATCATTTTAGATTTGGTTATTCACTTTTCTAGTGTCCAAAAGCTCTTAGTGCTTAAAAATCAATAAGATGTTGTTCACATTGAATATGTACCTTATTAGCCACAGGTTTTCTAGGTAAGAGTAATATTTTATTCATCATTTTTATATGTAGAAACTATGCCCAGCATGTTTAATGTTTGCAGAAAGACACAGATGGGGAAAAGGAAGTAAATGAGAGAAATAGGGAGATAAATAACTTGGATTTGGCCTTAGGAACAAGAAAGAAGGATGCCCTGACTGAAAGAGTCTTCAAAGGTATCAGTTTCATAGGAAGAAATCTCACAAACTTGGTGTAGCCCTGGCAACGTGGCCTGGTAGATTAGCATTTACAGCCAGGCCTCTGACAGGTATGCCATTAATTCCCACTTCCTACACTTGGAGAATCTGAACTGAACTACCTAAAAGAATAGATGGCACTTCTCTGGTGGTCAGTTGGTAAAGAATCTGCCTGCAGTGCAGGAGACCACCTGCAATACAAGAGATCAGGGTTCCATCCCAGGGTTGGAAAGATCCCCTGGAAAAGGAAATGACAACCCACTCCAGTATTCTTGCCTGGGAAATCCCATGGACAGAGGAGCCTGGCAGTCTGTAGCCCATGGGATTGCAAAAGTCAGACATGACTTAGTAATTAAATCAACATTACAAGAGACTAGATTAGAATTCATTAAAAGACTTAAGAGATAACATGTAATTTAACATTTAATATTTTTTCAAAAAATATTTTGATCGTACTGTATCTTATGTCTACTCTAAGAATTATGAATTTTCTCTGTATATATATAATGTACACACATATCAGTATATATAAAATATCTGTACATATATTTTTAAAATAGTGAACAAAATGTATACTTTTTGATTAAATTCCCAAAAGATGGTTAAATCTTTCTGCACTTTTACTCCTGGATTCATACCTGGAATAATGATATTATCTCTCTCAACATTTACACAATGTCTTACTGTGCTCTGCCATCATAAGGCAGCTGTGAAGTATTATTCAATGTGTAAAGACGTTATTAAGTCACATCTCAGTTGTAGGAAGGTGGAAGGGAGTTGTGAAAGCAGAGGGCTTGACCTAAGACTTTAGCATACAGCCTTCTTCCTTTTTGATAAATAAGCTTAAACCTAAAGAGATTAATTCAACCTATTCCACTGTGGCCTGCAGCCTTGAAAGTGTACAGAAGATGCCAAAGGCTTCACAATCAGATAAAAACATGCTCTTGTTATTTTCTATAGTGGAGCAATAGAGTGGCAATGCTATTTGTAAGGAAATCCCTGACCTACTTGAATGCTTACCTTCTTTATCCCACTGAGAACATTATTCAGCCTATAGAAATGGATACCCAGAGGCCATCAGGAAGTTGTTTGGCTTTATAGCTTTATATCACGTAGCAGACTTTGAAGGCTTAAAAAAATCAGAGTAGCTTCATTAGAATATTATAATTAATCCCACAATAAAAAACACTAAGAAGAAAGGAAATTGGAAGATTTACAACACAAAAGTAAAAAAAAAATATTCCAAGTATGTGGGAGAATGAGCAAATTTCTTTTGGCCAGGAAATGTGGTTAGGAATTTAATTGACTGGACTGACTTCACTCAGTGGGGATTATGACAAAAGAAGCTAAACTTGTTAAAAGAATATCTTCTTAGTTCAGGCTGCTGTACAAACTGTGAAGGCTGGGTGGCTTATAGGGGCTTCCCAAGTGTCTCAGTGGTAAAACAATCTGCCTGCCAAGCAGAAGATGTGGGTTTGATCCCTGGGTTGTGAAGATACCCTGGAGAAAAAAAACAACAATTTATTTCTCACAGTTCTGGAGGCTGGAGTCTGACATCAGGGTGCCAGCATAATCAGGTTCTGGTGAGAGCCCTCTTCCTAGTTTCAGGCTGACAACATCTTGGGTTCTCCCGTGGTAGAGAGCAGAGACAGGAAGTAAGTCTGCTTACCTTAGATTGGGACTTGAACCTACATGGCCAGGATATTTTGAAACCTGGCCAAAACCCCTTTTTTGGGACTCTAACTCACATGGCTGAGACTTGAACCCAGCCAAAACCCACAGTATCTGCTTTCAGAGATTAATGAAGCTCAGATTCTTGATGTTTTATCTCAAAAATAATTCACTGAGAGACGAAGTGATAGGTAAGAAATGGATTTATTTAGAGAGAAGCATGCTCCACAGCAGAGTATGGGCCATCACAGAGGACAAGTCTGGATACCACAAAATGTGGCCTGGTTAGCCCATAAAAGGGCTGGGTAATTTTATAGGCTAATGAGTGGGAGGATTATTTCAACTGTCAGGTGAGTGTATTCTCCTCAATTCTGTCTCATCGCAACAAAGATTTGGAGTGATGGACGTTAAAGCCCTCGGAGTGTCACAGCTCTCGGGTCTTGGACAGACCGTGTTATAGGTCTTAGACAGATCAGTGTTATGGCTCTGTGTTACAGCTCTATTTTATTTAGAAAATAGCAAGAAAATCCATCCTTAGGCTGACAGCATGCCAACCCAAAAATGCAAAGAGAAGAGAGTCGGGGAAAGTGCCAGCATGCAGGAGAGAGAGAAAGAGAGACCCCCAGCTCTCTGGCTCCTCTTTTTATATGTTTTTTCCTCCCTCTGTGCCTGCCCTGTGTAAATTGGGCTAGCCAGGAATGCTGTTTGTTCTACCTGAGGTCCACACCCTGGTCCTCGGACCTTCCTTTGACCTTCCTTTTTTCTATTTTCACTAGCTTTTGCCTTCCTTGTTTTTTAGCCACCACCATTTTGGACTCCTGTTTCCTATTCTAAACACCTAATACAATTATTTTGGGGGAGGGGTGGAGATTTCCAGGAGTTGGACCATTTCCCACTTTTTGGTCTTTTGATGGTGCCTTGGAAATGTCATGGCACCTCTGGTAGTGTCATTTAGCTTACTGACTGAGAATCAAGGTCTAGTCAAAGTTGACTTGTCTGCCACCTTGGACCCATTTGATTTTAATTAGTTTATGTTATATCCTTTGGCTATGTCATTCTTTCAAAAGTTGTACTCTGTCCCTTTCCCTTCTGTTTCAGAAGCAAACTCTCCTGTGACTCTTATAAGGGCACTAATTGGGTTTTGTTCTTGAAAGCTCCACCCACATGACCTCATCTGTCCCTAATAACCTGCCAAAGACCAACTTTCTAATACCAACATATTAAAGGTAGAATTTCAGTGTTTGAATTTTGGAATGATACAAAATTTAGTTCATGATAGGACAGTAAATATAGAATGCTGATGAGAAATAAAAGTTAAATAAATTATAACAAAAAACAGCTTGAGTATTTTCTTTACTTTTTGGAGTATTTTAAATTCAAAGAATTATTTTATAAATACATATCAAATGAAGTGTTCTGAATTTAACTGATAGAGTGCAGGACCCTGTATTTCTGTGTCTCCAATTTCTTAATTGTAGGAAATAGGCTTCATTTATGACCTTCCCTCAGTTCCAAGGAGGAGGTTCAAATAGTTACCAATTAGGAAAGGGAGAGGATAGAGAGACAAGTGAGGGACAGTCTAGAAAAACAATAATATAGCCTTGGGAAAAGGTATCTTTACTTTTTCCCATATAGCAGGGATACATATAGAAGTATCTTTGTGCTATTTTGAAGATACTGAAACCCCTACCAGGTGGAAGAAATGAACATGTTCTGCCCACAAGGATCTAGACCCCAGGCTAGTTGGAATGAGAAGGTTGATGATGCTGACTCCCACTTACCTCAGTACCTTACCTGCCTTCTGAGAAATCTGTATGCAGGTCCAGAGGTAACAGTTAAAATGAGACATGGAACAACAGACTGGTTCCAAATTGGAAAAGGAGTACATCAAGGTTGTATATTGTCACCCTGCTTATTTAACTNCAGTACCTTACCTGCCTTCTGAGAAATCTGTATGCAGGTCCAGAGGTAACAGTTAAAATGAGACATGGAACAACAGACTGGTTCCAAATTGGAAAAGGAGTACATCAAGGTTGTATATTGTCACCCTGCTTATTTAACTTATATGCAGATTATGTCATGCAAAATGCTGGATTGGGTAAAGCACAAGCTGCAATCAAGATTGCTAGGAGAAATAACAATAACCTCAGATATGCAGATGACACCACACTTATGGCAGAAAGCATAGAACTAAAGATCCTCTTGATGAAAGAAGAGAATGAAAAAGTTGGCGTAAAGCTCAACATTCAGAAAACTAAGATCATGGTATCTGGTCCCATCACTTCATGGCAAATAGATAGGGAAACAAACAAACAAACAAAAAAACAGTGAGATGCTTGATCTTTTTGGACTTTTCTTCCAGTAATGTTTTTTTCTTTGCTCCTTGAAAGAAAAGCTATGACAAACATAGATAACATATTAAAAAGCAGAGACGTTACTTTGCCAATAGTGATCTATCTAGTCAAAGCTATGGTTTTTCCAGTAGTCATGTATAGATGAACAAACAAACAAAAAAACAGTGAGATGCTTGATCTTTTTGGACTTTTCTTCCAGTAATGTTTTTTTCTTTGCTCCTTGAAAGAAAAGCTATGACAAACATAGATAACATATTAAAAAGCAGAGACGTTACTTTGCCAATAGTGATCTATCTAGTCAAAGCTATGGTTTTTCCAGTAGTCATGTATAGATGTGAGAGATGGACCATAAAGAAAGCTGAGTGCTGAAGAATTGATGCTTTTGAACTGTGGTATTGGAGAAGACTCTTGAGGGTCCCTTGGACTACAAGGAGATCTAACCAGTCCATTCAAAAGGAAATCATTCCTGAATATTCATTGGAAGCACTGATGTTGAAGCTGAAACTCCAACACTTTGGCCACCTGATGTGACGAGCTAACTCAATTGAAAAGACCCTGATGCTGGGAAAGATTGAAGGCAGGATAAGGGGAATGGACTACAAGGAGATCTAACCAGTCCATTCAAAAGGAAATCATTCCTGAATATTCATTGGAAGCACTGATGTTGAAGCTGAAACTCCAACACTTTGGCCACCTGATGTGACGAGCTAACTCAATTGAAAAGACCCTGATGCTGGGAAAGATTGAAGGCAGGATAAGGGGATGACAGTGGATGAGATAGTTGGATGGCATCACCAACTCAATGGACCTGAGTTTGAGCAAGCTTTAGGAGTTGGTGATGGACAGGGAAGCCTGGTACGCTGCAGTCCATGGGGTCACAAAGAGTTGGACATAACTGAGTGAACGGAACTGAACTCAGCTTGTTAGGGGAAGAACACTGACTGAAACCACTGACCCTGGCAAGGCACAATAGTAACAATTTACATGAGTTGTTTTATGACAAGAGGTCCTGGTAAGGAGCATGGAACTCATAAGCCACCACCAACCAGAATAGTTCAGGAAAGGTCAAAAAGAACCACCACATGTCTGACAATTTCCCAGAATTCTCTCTGGCATCCATCTTGGCTGAACAAGGCATGAACCACCAGGAAGGACTCTGAGTCCAAATGATTGGCTAAAGACAACCCGGAAACTAATCCCATCACCATAAAACCCAAGACTGTGCAAGCCACATGGCAGAGCTGTTCTCCTGGGTTCCCTTACCCTACTGCTCCCCCCCCCGACCCCCCCCCCAGGTGCCCTTTCCCAATAAAATCTCTTGCTTTGTCACACATGTGTCTCCTCGGACAATTCATTTCTGAGTGTTAGACAGGAGCCCAGTTTCATTCCCTGGAAGGAGTCCCCCTTCCTGCAACAAGCCCACTTTAGCCCAGTGTCTCCGTTTGCCTGTCAAAGCCTTATAAAGCCATTCTTCTGTACTTCACTCAAAACTCTGTTTCCAAAAATTGATTTGGTGTCAGGGTACAGAGGTCTGATTTGGATTCATAACCAAAATTACACTTTGTCCACATTATAATTTCAGTATCAACAATCAGCTGTGGGCAGTTTTGTCTTCAATTTTCATCAAAGAGCAATTCACTAATTTTTAATTCTTGTCAACTTTAGAAACTTTCTTTTCCTATTTTCTTCTTTTCTCTTCTCTTGCTCTCTCTCTCTCTTTTTTTTCTTTTTTAATTTGTGAGTTGTTTGGACTGATATTGAAACTTACAATGTAATTTTCTTATTGCATAACAATAATAGTTACTATTTCTTTCAGCACTAATAAACTACAGTGACAATTTCCTTTCCACATGTGTTTAATTATAGCTTACAATTAGAAGCCAATGTACTTTCAAATGCTATCTTAAAACTTACAAAACAAGTCTATCCTAAAGTCTATTCCTATTAAAAAATATGTGTTTATACACAGTTTTTTCCTGATCCAGAGCAATCTCTTTATTTAAGTTCATCTATTATTGTGGCAATCAGTAATTTTTCACCAAGTAAGACCTTATAAAGCTTTCACTATGCTCAGGATGTTTCTACCGGTGAATTAGTTAATTGCTAATTTGATCTCTTCTAAAGGAGATGAAGCATTCACACCCAGTCAATTCACTGATGTAAGCATGGAATGGATGCCTTTTTTCAGAAACCAAGATAGCATATCCTCCTCCAGTATTTCTGATGAAGGATTCGAGACTGTATAATAGAATTGGAGTGCTTGGTTAATTGCTATTGCTTGCATACGTGAGTGCCCTCATATGACTGCTTAGTAGGACAAAGCTATTTCAGTGAGTTTGCATATAAATGTTCAAGAGCTTATCCATGCTTCCTAATATAATTTGCATTAATTATAATGATCATTGTCTCCGTTGTTGATACAATAATAATAATAGCAGGCATTTACCAAAGACTTCATGCTGAATTCTTATGTACATTAACTCTTTTATCTTCTCATTACCACTAAATGATCCTTTCTCAATCAAGAAGGAAAGCTAAATTTTAGAGAGGTGATAGTTAAAGTCACTCTGTGGACAAGGTCACACAGAATAGATTTAGAAATGGTAACAAGTGGTCTATATCAATCTAACATGGCTGTCCTTGAGCACTTCAAGTTACTTGTCATAATATCTGCCTCCTACTCTAGAACAAAGTACCTCTTTCCTTAGCTCAAATGATTTGAAAGTATGCATCATAAGGTTTATTTTTTTCTTAATCATAGTTTGAGGTAAGAATTTCTGACAGCACATTTCTCTCTTGCTTTCACAAATTATAGTAATTTTAGTGGATTAAGCTGCAAATACAGAATGGATCTAGGAGACTGTTGAATTAAAAGGTTCTCTTACAAAAAAAAAAAAACAAAAAAACAAAAAACAAGATTTTTTTTTGCTAATACAAATTATTGAATTTAGGTCAAACAAAAGTAAAGATCATCCTAGAAACACAAATACTCATAGATATTTTTTGAGAATTAGGCATTTATTGTGCATTTCTCATTAAAACCTTAACTAAATTGTGCAATATGTGTGTGTATACTGTTAGGGGAGTGTGTAATTTCCTTGGTTCTGTCTCATAACAACAAAAATTTGAAGCAATGAATGTTAAATCCCTCAGAATTACTGTGTCACAGCTCTATATTACAGCTCAGTTTTATTTAGAAAGNAACTAAATTGTGCAATATGTGTGTGTATACTGTTAGGGGAGTGTGTAATTTCCTTGGTTCTGTCTCATAACAACAAAAATTTGAAGCAATGAATGTTAAATCCCTCAGAATTACTGTGTCACAGCTCTATATTACAGCTCAGTTTTATTTAGAAAGTAAAGGAAAACACATCCTTGAGTCATGAGGGCATGATGACCCAAAAGACGCAAAGAGAAGAGAGAGTGAGAGAAAGAAAGAGAAAGCACGGGCTTGTGTGCGTGATAGAGAGAGCCCCGGCTCTTAGGCTCCTCTTTTTATATGTTTTTTCCTACCTACATTTTCCTACCCTATGTAAATTGGGCCAGCCAGAAGTGCTTTTTGTTCTACCTGAGGTCCTCACTCGGGTCCTTGAACCTTCCTTAAAAAAAATTTTTCGGGCTTTTCCCTTCCCTTCCTTGTCTTTTAGCCACCACCATTCTAGACTCCTTTTTCTTATTCTAACAACCTAACAATACTAAGTCACTACAGTTGGGTCTGACTCTTTGCAATGCAATGTAGCCTGCCAGGGGCCTCTGTCCATTGGATTCTCCAGGCAAGAATATTGAAGTGCCCTCCAATATGCCCTCCTCAAGGAGATTTTTCCAACCTAGGGATCAAAACTGTGTCTCTTGAATCTCCTGCATTGTGTGAGGATTCTTTACCACTGAGCCACCAGGGTTTTCTGTGAAATTCCAAACAGTTCTCAGAAGTGTTTGTACCATTGTACATTTCTACACAGTTTTTCTTTAATGATTTATGTTTTTTGTGCCCCACTCAAGAAAGCTTTACCTACTCCACAGTGAGGGATATTTTTTCCTGTGCTTTCTTCAAGGAGCTTTATGGTTTTAGGTTTTACATTTAGGTCTATGATCCGTCTCCAATTTGCCAGGAGGGTTCTTTACCAGTAGCACCAGATGTATATATTGGGAGGGAAAATGTTGGCTACTACTCATTCTAATAACATTCTTACACTGTATAGATTTTGGCCTTTCCCATACATTTAAATTTCCACATATTTAAAAGCTTCTCTAAAAAGGGGGAAATAGAAAGCATAAACAAGGCGTAACACTTTTTCTGTTATATTTCCCAGTTTTATAAATATATTTTGCAGTTAGATTCGATTCTCAAAAGTATTTGTTGCACTGAATTTAAATTTTATGGTTAATGTCTTGGTACAATTCCTACATTCATATTTTTTTCTTAATCAACAAATCTACACAAACTTGTTCTAAGACATGTACAAACATAAAGAAATAAAGAATGTGTTCCCTGCCCTCAAGGAACACTAAGTCTAAGCAAAGGCATCTTCTGTATTACATGCTTAAAGACAATAACCATATTCCAGTGAGTTTGAGACATAAGTAATACATCTATAAATCAGATTTTAAAACTGGTCAACAAATTTGGTCTATTGATTTCTGAAGTTGAGAAGTATATTGGTTACTGTCAATTTCTCTTCTCCTATTCTTATTTATTTATTTTTGGCTTCACAGCTTGTGGGATTTTAGTTCCCCAACAAGGGATTGACCCCCAAGCTACTGTAATGAAAGCAATAATTCTAAGCACTGGACAACCAAGAAATTCTCTCTCTTCTCTCATTATTATCTACCAATAGAACCCTAATGATTTAGAGCTAAGCATGTATTCAATAGGAATAAAACAGTATGTTTCCTAGCTCATTTTAAATCTTGGTAGGCTAATGTGACAGATTTTGGCAATAGGATATCATCCAAGGTCTTCTGTTTAACTTTCAGAAAATAGCTTTAAGGGAGTTGGAGCATTTTTTTTTCCTTCCTTCTGTTTTTCTTATTCCCTTTGGATAGAATTCAAAGTGGCAACATTTTTATCTGCTATTATGGGCTGGATGAAGCTCAAGCTGGAGTCAAGATTGCTGGGAGAAATATCAATAACCTCAGATATGTAGATAACATGACCCTAATGGCAAAAAGTGAAGAGGAACTAAAGAGTTTCTTGATAAAGTTGAAAGAGGAGAATGAAAAAGCTGGCTTAAAACTCAGCATTCAAAAAGCTAAGATTATGGCATTCAGTCCCATCACTTCATGGCATATAGGTAGGGAAACAATGGAAACATTGAGAGACTTTATCTTCTTGGACTTTAAAATCACTGGTGACTGCAACCATGAAATTAAAAGATGCTTGCTTATTGGAAGAAAGGCTATGACAAACCTAGACAGTATAGTAAAAAGCAGAGCCATTATTTTGCCAACAAAGATCTGTATAGTCAAATCTATGGTTTTTCTGGCAGCCATGTACAGATGTGAGAATTGGACAATAAAGAAGGCTGAGTGCTGAAGAATTGATGCTTTTGAAGAGTGGTACTGGAGAAGACTCTTGAGAGTTCCTTGGACTGCAAGGAGATCCAACGAGTCAATCCTAAAGGAAATCAACCCTTAATATTTATTGGAAAGACTGATGTTAAAGGTGAAGCTCCAATTCTTTGGCCAGCTGATGGAAAGAGCTGATTCATTGGAAAAGACCGTGATGCTGGTAAAGATTGAGGGCAGCAGCAAAGGGAGCAACAGAGGATGAGATGGTTGGATGGCATCATCAACTCACTGGACATGAGTTTGAGCAAATTCCAGGAGATGGTAAAGGACAGGGAAGCTTGGCATGTCACAGTCCATGCAATTGCCAAGAGTCAGACATGACTGAGTGACTGAACAACAAATGGGCAAGCAGTCATACAATTTATTGTTCAACCTGGAATATTAGCAATAAAAGGAGGCATTTTTTTTATTAATAAATACAAAACAAAAGTTGTAAATATAAACGCACTGGGGAAACCAATATATAATGATACTCTAAACTTGGGCTTGTAAGAATCCTAGTAATGAGGACTGTGGTGGCACACAATGTTGTTAAAACTTCTATACAGGGTATCAGGAAGCCTTTATATAAGATTTCAATTATCTTGTAAGCATCTCTTTTGTGAAAGCATCATACTTTTCAATCTTTTAAAACTATTATTTGAAGTTTCTTTCACATGTGACAGACTATAATCTTAGCTAGGACAGCATCTGAAGTAAATACTTTGTGCTACTTAAGAAAGAATCTAAAATATTTTCATTGTCTTTTGTCTAAAATTATGTGAGTGAAGCTATAACTACTGTAGTCTGGAGAGCTGGGAAAGTTTCTTAAGTCTTGGCAAAAATATATCATT
Source organism: Oreotragus oreotragus (assembly GCA_006410675.1). Taxonomy (NCBI): domain Eukaryota; kingdom Metazoa; phylum Chordata; class Mammalia; order Artiodactyla; family Bovidae; genus Oreotragus; species Oreotragus oreotragus. The sequence goes on along the minus strand of SJYX01018203.1, from coordinate 163,038 downwards.
AAATTGTTCCCAACTGTTTCAATAAGGTTAAGCTAAATTATGCTACAAAAAATAAAAATAAAAAAGTCAAAATCTCAGTGGCTCAACAGAATAAACATTTATCACTGTAGCAAATTTCACATGTAGTTCTAAGCAGCTTTATTCATATTTCATACTGCATAAATTGGGGGTAATGTCATCTTAACTAAGTGTAGGAGAGGAGACAAGAATATTATTCAATGGTTCTCATACCGTTAGGTGACTTAAATAAAATCCACTTAGTTTTCATTAAAATGGAGACTCACATGACTATGTTTAATATCTACATATGGGATAAGCAATCATTCTATATAAACTGGGAAGGAAAGATAGCACAAATATTGGTAAACACCTGTGAATTGTGCCATATCTACTAGCAGACAGGCAAATGTTAGGAAAATTTCAGCATGTTGGAATTTTCTATTTTCTTCTTGTTTTTTAAAAGTAAATTCTCTAGAGAAAGTGGTAAAATTAGGCTAAAATATATCTGTGAGCAGAAATAAATGGAAACAAATTTAGACTTTCTAAAAAAGGTATTCTTACATTTTAGAGTACAGATTTATTCTCATAATTTGGAACTTTAATGGGATGTTAAAAAAGAAGAAGAAAGAAAGAAAAATAAAAGAAAAAAGCCAAAAATCTGAGGTCAGAAATTGAAAAGTTATGATACATTAACCTTTACACTAAACCTTGCATTGAGTTGGGGCAAGCAGTTATTCTAAGATAGAGGCCAGTGAGTAACAGTCTTGAATTTCCATGCTTGTGGCCATGAAAAGAGTAGAACATTGACTTTAGTTATATTTATACATGTTAAGTTTCTTCAGTGCTGTCCAACTTTTTGTGACCCTATGGATTGCTGCCTGCCAGGCTCCTCTGTCCAGTGGGATTATCCCAGAGAAGAATACTGGAGCAGGTTGCCATTACATCCTCCAGGGTATCTTCCCATCCAGGGATCAAACCTGCATCTTTTAAGTCTCCTGCATTGACAGTTGGGTTCTTTACCACTAGTACCACCTGGGAAAGCTATATTTATACATGGAATTGAGCAAAAGCTAACTAGAGAAGATTGCTGACTTCTTGAGCTAGAATTCTAATGGGAGATACACAGAATAAACTATATGTGTATTAGTTTCTCAGTCGTGTCCGACTCTTAGCTACCTCATGGATTGTAAAGGCCCCATTGTCCATGGAATTTCCCAGGCAAGAATACTGGAGTGAGTTGCTATTCTCTTCTCCAGGAGGTCTTCCCAACTCAAGGATTGAACCTGGGTCTCCTTCACTTCGGTTCAGTTCAGTCACTCAGTCATGTCCAACTCTTTGCAACCCCATGAACCACAGCACTCCAGGCTTCCCTGTCCATCACCAACTCCTGGAGTCCACCCATACCCATGTCCATTGAGTCAATGATGCCATCCAACCATCTCATCCTCTGTCATCTCCTTCTCCTGCCCTCAATCTTTCCCAATATCAGGGTCTTTTCCATGGAGTCAGCTCTTCACATCAGGTGGCCAAAGTAATGGAGTTTCAGCTTCAGTATCAGTCCTTCCAATGAACACCCAGGACTGATCTCCTTTAGGATGGACTGGTTGGATCTCCTTGCAGTCCAAGGGACTCTCAAGAGTCTTTTACAACACCTCAGTTCAAAAGCATCACTTCTTCTGTGCTCAGCTTTCTTTATAGTCCAACTCTCACATCCATACGTGACCACTTTTCGGTCTCCGACATGTAGTCAGATTCTTTACCTACATTTAGTCAGATTCTTTTCATCTGAGCCATCAGTACATAGAATAAATTATAAATATAAGTAAATTTTATAATATTTTCAAAGATAAGTACTTTATGAAAGAAAAAGCTGAAAATGTGGCCAATGATAAGGGAATATTAATAGCTTTGAGGTAAGGCAAATTTTAAAATAGATTGTAAAGTTTAAACATCTATAAAACAGTTGACATTTGAGGAAAAAACTAAAACTAAACAATGAATAAAACTTCTAAACATCAGGGTGAAGGATGTCTTGGCAATGTGTAGCAGCTAAAGCAAAAGTAAAGCCATTGTGTTCAATATGTACTACAACATGGTGGATAGCATGGCTGGAAGTGTTAGTTGCTTATGAGATCCGAGAACAAATATTGAAGCATACCTTGCAGCAGCTTGTTGGTCTTTGGCAAGGACTTCAATTTTTCCCTAGATGAAACGGGAGGCTATGGTGAGTTTTGAGCAAAGGAGGGACATGGTCTGATTTGTCCTTTAAGAGAATGTGCCTCTAGTCATGAGTTTAGACTATATGTATTCAAGGAAAGTATCAGTGTAAATAGAATATTTTTACAGTAATTTGCCTCTTGAGAAACCTATATGCAGGTCAGGAAACAACAGTTAGAACTGGACATGGAACAACAGACTGATTCCAAATAGGAAAAGGAGTACATCAAGGATGTATATTGTCACCCTGCTTATTTAACTTATATGCAGAGTACATCATGAGAAAGACTGGGCTGGAAGAAGTACAAGCTAGAATCAAGATTGCCAGGAGAAATATCAATAACCTCAGATATGCAGTCGATACCACCCTTATGGCAGAAAGTGAAGAGGAACTAAAAAGACTCTTGACGAAAGTGAAAGAAGAGAGTGAAAAAGTTGGCTTAAGGCTCAACATTGAGAAAACGAAGATCATGGCATCTGGTCCCATCACTTTGTGGGAAATAGATGGGGAAAGAGTGGAAACAGTGTTAGATTTTATTTTTCTGGGCACCAAAATCACTGCAGATGGTGACTGCAGCCATGAAATTAAAAGACACTTACTCCTTGGAAGAAAAGTTATGGCCAACCTAGATAACATATTGAAAAGTAGAGACATTACTTTGCCAACAAAGGTCTGTCTAGTCAAGGCTATGGTTTTTCCGGTGGTCATGTATAGATGTGAGAGTTGGACTGTGAAGAAAGCTGAGCACTGAAGAATTGATGCTTTTGGACTGTGGTGTTGGAGAAGACTCTTGAGAGTCCTTTGGACTGCAAGGAAATCCAACCAGTGCATTCTAAAGGAGAAGATGTGAGAGTTGGACTGTGAAGAAAGCTGAGCACTGAAGAATTGATGCTTTTGGACTGTGGTGTTGGAGAAGACTCTTGAGAGTCCTTTGGACTGCAAGGAAATCCAACCAGTGCATTCTAAAGGAGATCAGCCCTGGGTATTCTTTGGAAGGAATGATGGAAAAGCTGAAACTCCAGTACTTTGGCCACCTGATGCAAAGAGTTAATTCATTGGAAAAGACTCTGATGCTGGGAGGGATTTGGGGCAGGAGGAGAAGGGGACGACAGAAAAAGAGATGGCTAGATGGCATCACCGACTCGATGGACGTGAGTTTGAGTGAACTCCGGGAGTTGGTGATGGACAGGGAGGCCTGGCGTCCTGATTCATGGGGTTGCAAAGAGTCGGACACGACTGAGTGACTGAACTGAAATGAACTGAACTGAANAGAGATGGCTAGATGGCATCACCGACTCGATGGACGTGAGTTTGAGTGAACTCCGGGAGTTGGTGATGGACAGGGAGGCCTGGCGTCCTGATTCATGGGGTTGCAAAGAGTCGGACACGACTGAGTGACTGAACTGAAATGAACTGAACTGAAGGAGATGAATGATGAATTAGTAGTATAGAAAGCAGTTAAACAAACAAACAAAAACACCTCAATCCTTAATATAATTTGAAGCCAAAATCTTCCATGATGGTTTTCACAGGAAATAATGAGAAAATTTGAGTATGAGTCCATACCCCATATCTTTGCCTGGAGTAACTCAAAAGTTGACTTACCATTCACTTAGATGAAGATCACAGGTAAATATTTTGATGATAGGGATAGAAAAGGGTAGCTCTACAGGTAGTTGTAGAAGTCCCAGTAGGGAATTACAGATAGAGAGGAAAACCTGTGGAACTTTAGGAGACCACTGTAAATTAATGATAGTTCAAGAAAGATATTAGAACATCATGGAACAAAGCAGGCTTACTTAACTATAAAGCCATAAACAAAAACATGAGATATGCCCAGGTCATTATGTGAAAGAAAAAGAATGACATCTGCATTCTGCTGGTTGAGTTCAGCAAGATAATGATCCTTAGGACAAAGGACAGAAATTTAAGGGAATGGTGACATTCCAAAGTAGGAGACCCTCATTATATGGAAACCTGAGATGATTCAATATATTTTAGTATTCATTACTACCGTACTTCTAATTTGCATAATGACCAGAACAGTCCTAGTTTGACATCACAGGGTCAAATACTCTCTTGCCTAATACGAAGGAGGAACTTGTGATGTAAGCCTGATGTCTACTCAAAGACTGAGGAAGAAAGCCATCTTTCCTCCTTTTCCAACTTTCTTTTGATTATAAAAATTTAGCCTACTTATTTCTTGTGGCAAAGCACCCTTGTCTGCCTGCTTGCGTCCATGTCAAGCTTCCTATATTAATATAAATCTACTTCTTGCCTAGCACTTTCCCTCTTGCTAAATCCCTTCTGTGCTGAGACATAAAGAACATGAGCCTCAGTAAGTCCAGACACAAGGTGACTGACTCTAATTGAAAGACCCTGGGCTCAAGTCCCAATCTGGGTTTAGACTGAGTTCCAGTCCTAGTATGTGGATTCAAGTCCCAGTCAAAGGCACACAATCGCACTGAGGGGCTGGAGCATAGGTAGAGAAGAAATCTGGTGTTTATATGGACAAGGTAGGTTTCAGAAATCTACCATATGTCTAGGTGGATGTGTTAGCTAAGCATTGGATATATTAGTCCAGGTTGAGGAGAGCAGATAGAAAACAGACATATATTTGGGACCTTGGCAAAGTGATGGTATTAAAGGTTTTGAAACTAGATCAGAGCAGAATAAAATTATTATAGATTAAATATAAGAAAGAGGAAAATTTAGTCCTAGAACACTACAATATTAAAATAAAAGGGAGAGGAGAAAAAAAGCTGAAAAGGAGACTGTGATGAAATTAGCAATGGAAGTAGGAAGAAAGCCATTAAATTACAGTGTCCTAGATGTAAAGTAAAGAATGTATTGTCAAAAGGATATACCCAGGGCCTGAGTGAACAGTCATCAAAGACTGTCCTCAAGATTGACACTAACTGTAAATTCAGGGGGTTCCAAAAAGCACCCTCAGATATGATAATTCACTAGAAAGATTCACAGAACTCATTGAATTTCACTCACATTTATAAAAATTAGCTAAGAGAAGAAAAAAATGGACAGTTTCCAAAAGGGTTCCAAATATGAAATTTCTGTGATCTGTGGTCCTCAGGACATATTACTCTTCTAGCATAGACGTCTGACAATCTGTATTTCCAACTAAGGAAGTTCATTAAGGACATTAATCTTCAGTGTTCAAGGCTTTTTTATTGGGGAATCACTGTAGTAGGAATGATTGATTGTTTGATTTTCCACATGGTTGATCTTAGTCTCCAGACTCCCATTCCCTGGAGATCGAGCTGATATCATGGGCCCACCAGTAATCACCTTGTTAGCATAAATTATCAGGTGTAGTCCCAGAGGTCCATCAAGAATAACAAAGACATTGTTCTCAGGAAATTTAAATCCTTTAGATCTATTTCTCAGGAGCAAGGGTTAAAGGTCAGACTTCTTTTTGGACAAGTCCCAATTCTTTTCTACACATAGGATGAATGAGTATAGCAAATGTTACTGAAAGGTCACATAATTATTGAAGAAATATAGCATTTTATAAGTTGATGACAATGCTTTTCTGGGAAGTAAATGTTGGCAACGTTTAACAAAGAAGGAAGAAACTCAAGAGCAATGTTTCTGAGTATATAAAATCAGATGGGATCTGATCCTTATGAAGAAAAGCCAACTGGCTATATGTTGGTTTACTCAAGCTCTGGTCAAAGATGAAGTATGTGGATAAAAATACTGGAAGATAGAATGATGTGGTAGAAGTCTGTAGAAATTCTGTTCTGATTACTGTAACCTTTTTCACTGAAGTATGAAGCAAAGTCATCAGATAAGAGTGAGGATGAAAGATGAGGTACTGACCATTTAAAAAGAAAGAAAATATGGAAAGAATCCTAGGAGTACAGAAGAATTGATGGATTAAAAATGTATAGTATGGTTTACTTCAGCAATAAGCATTCACTTGAAGTTGGTTGTCATACTTTAAATGCTTCTGTTTACTGTGAGTTTTAGGATTGCTGCTGCTGCTGCTGCTAAGTCGCTTCAGTTGTGTCCGACTCTGTGCAACCCCATAGACGACAGCCCACCAGACTCCCACATCCCTGGGATTCTCCAGGCAAGAACACTGGAGTGGGTTGCCATTTCCTTTTTCAATGCAAAAGTGAAAAATGAAAGGGAAGTCGCTCAGTTGTGTCCGACTCTGTGCAACCCCATAGACGACAGCCCACCAGACTCCCACATCCCTGGGATTCTCCAGGCAAGAACACTGGAGTGGGTTGCCATTTCCTTCTCCAATGCATGAAAGTGAAAAGTGAAAGTGAAGTCGCTCAGTCGTGTCCGACTCTTAGCGACCCCATGGACTGCAGCTTATCAGGCTTCTCCATCCATGGGATTTTCCAGGCAAGAGTACTGGAGTGGGGTGCGTTTCCCTTCTCTGGGTTTTTAGGATTACCACCAGCCAAATTAAGATGCATGATGTAGGTGTGAAATAGACAGAGTGGGATTTATAAGGACTGTGATTGTGTCAAGCATACAAGTGTTTCATCATTTGCCTCACTCATTTTCTCCCACCCAGATATATTTACATTTCAAACTCTGACTTCACATTGAGTAATTAATCCCTATAAATGGCACCACCAGGGCACTGTTTGCAACTTACTTCAAATTGAAGTTCAACCAATGAAATGCTCTGGGAGGAGCCTGGAGAGTAGGAAAATAAAATAATTCAGCTATTTCTTTCTATGCCCTCTCCCCTCTGGAATGTTTTGTTTTTTTTTTTTTTCTTTATTTCTTTATTGTGGCTGTGCTGGGTCTTAGTTGTAGCACACAGGATCTTCAATATTCCTTGTGGTATGTTGGACCTTTAGTTGAGGCATGTGGGATATAGTTTCCTGACCAGGAATCCAACGAGCTCTTACATAAGGAGCTCAGAGTCTTAGCCACTGGACCACCAGGCAAGTCCCTGGAAGGCTTTTCTAACAGGAATAGTGTTTGTCATTGTTGTAGTTCTCAGTGGAAGAGCCATGCTATTTGATCTTGTTGCTTCAATATGAAAACTGTCAAATCCTTCTACCTCTCTCAGGCCCCAGCACTTCACCATCCACCACTGGTTCCATTAGTACTGCTGGCACCTTGTAAATATCCCTTCCATTGAAAATCTTGAACCATATGAGTGGAAGCCTGTCAGCACACTGGGACTTCATAGATGTATGACAAACTAAAGTTCTTTACTGTTTATTCAAAGAAGGTGTTGCAGGAAAGAGAACAGGGCATGAGAAGTCACTCCCGAGTCCCTGAGACAACTGTCCAATGTGGATTCTTGGTTTTGTGCAGGGAAGTACTCAAGAGCAAGCCATAGTAAAGTGAAAGTAGGTTTTTTCAGGGAGTAAATAACTCCAGANAGGAAAGAGAACAGGGCATGAGAAGTCACTCCCGAGTCCCTGAGACAACTGTCCAATGTGGATTCTTGGTTTTGTGCAGGGAAGTACTCAAGAGCAAGCCATAGTAAAGTGAAAGTAGGTTTTTTCAGGGAGTAAATAACTCCAGAGACAGAATGTGGGTCATCTTGGAAGACAAGAGAGACACAAGCGGTTGTCGGTTTCTATCAGGAATTTCATAGGTTAATCAGTGTGAGGAATATTCTAGCTATTTTGAAAAAAGAATGGGAATTTCCAGTAATTGGGGTACTGTCCACTTTTTGACCTTTATGCTCAGCTTTTGAACTGTCATGGCACCAGTTGTTGTGTTATTTAGTGTGCTGATGTGTTATAACCGGAATTGACTCAAATTAGACTGAAGTGACTTAGCGGCAGCAGCAGCAGACCTATTTGGTTCTAATTAGTTTATGTCTTGTCCTTAGACTATATCATTCTTCTAAAGGCTGTGCCCTGTCCCCTTCCTGTCATACAGGGATTATAATAATTGGCCATGGAATACTGAGAGGGTAACAGTCAGGAAGGCCAGGGGTCTCCAAACGGAGGAAATAGCCTCCAAGTGTCAGACATTTTATCTCTCTTAAGCGGCAGGAGGAAACAAACTAGCGATATTTTTTCCTTCTCTATACAAATTTAAAAGGAGGTTTCTCTTAAAATTCTGTGTTGCCATAATGATACCTGGTTTCACCTGAAGTTAATCAATGCCTTTTTCTAATGGAAATGTTTATCTTAAGCTATGCTAATGTACTATGCATTTACCCCAAACTCTGTCTTCAAGTCGTTTCAGCCTTTTGGACTCAACCTACTTGATAAGTTCAGTTCAGTTCAGTCGCTCAGTCGTGTTCGACTCTTTGCGACCCCATGAATCGCAGCACGCCAGGCCTCCCTATCCATCACCATCTCCCGGAGTTCACTCAGACTCACGTCCATCGAGTCCGTGATGCCATCCAGCCATCTCATCCTCTGTCGTCCCCTTCTCCTCCTGCCCCCAATCCCTCCCAGCATCAGAGTCTTTTCCAATGAGTCAANTCCCAAACTCTGTCTTCAAGTCAGTTCTGCCTTTTGGGCTCAGAACTTACTTGATAAATCAGTATGTTATACTCCGATATTGTTCCTCTAATCTATGTAAATGAAACTATCTGTATGGTGATCTGCCCTTCTTCGAGATTCAAGTTAATCATTTTATGGCCCAAGATAAACCATTTGAAGCCAAAATTATCCCAAAATACATCTTATGGGTGAGGGGCCTGGTGCCATTCTAAGTTTTGAGACATCCCTTTCTTTCATTAACAGACTACTGGTGACTATATAACATCTGTGATCTGCCCTTCTTCGAGATTCAAGTTAATCATTTTATGGCCCAAGATAAACCATTTGAAGCCAAAATTATCCCAAAATACATCTTATGGGTGAGGGGCCTGGTGCCATTCTAAGTTTTGAGACATCCCTTTCTTTCATTAACAGACTACTGGTGACTATATAACATCCAGCTAAAGACTGTTAGAACCAAATTGGAACCATAACAGGCTCCAGGGGGCAAGCTAGGCCTGAGTTTCAGTCTCTGGGAAAGCTGAGTCACTGGGAATTCCCGCGGGCGGTATAGCTCAACCAATCAGAAAAATCCCCGTAGCCCCGGCCTGAGCCAATGAAGAAAACCCTGCCTGCACCAGACCTGAGGCAATCTGGATAGGGATGTGAGATTTGAAAATCCCATGCACGCGTTCAGCTTAGCCAATCATCACCTACCAGCTATGCTGTTACTGAAACAAAGAACCGCCTGTATAAAAGTAGCTGTCATTCAGACCTCGGGGCTCTCGTCAAGACTCCACTGCGTTGGATGAGACTTGAGCCCTAGCTTGAGCTAGCAATAAACCCCTTTATGCTTTTGNCTGTGTTGCCATAATGATACCTGGTTTCACCTGAAGTTAACCAATGCCTTTTTCTTATGGAAATGTCTATCTTAAGCTATGCTAATGTACTATGCATTTACCCCAAACTCTGTCTTCAAGTCGATTCCGCCTTTTGGGCTCAGAACCTACTTGATAAACCAGTATGTTATACTTCGATATTGTTCCTCTAATCTATGTAAATGAAACTATTTGTATGGTGATCTACCCTTCTTCAAGATTCAAGTTAATCATTTTATGGCCCAAGATAAACCATTTGAGCCAAGGTTATCCCAAAATGCATCTTATGGGTGAGGGGCCTGGTGCCGTTCTAAGTTTTGAGACATTACTTTCTTTCATTAACAGACTGCTGGTGACTATATAACATCCAGCTAAAGACTAGCAGGGGGGTACTCTTTCTGCCCCCTTCTGATGCCTATGTCAGAAGCTTTCTCTATCTCCTTTATACTTTAATAAAACTTTGTTACACAAAAGCTCTGAGCGATCAAGCCTCGTCTCTGGCCCTGGATTGAATTCTTCTCCTCTGGGGGCCAAGAATCCCAGCGTAGTAATTCAACAACAACCTTTCAAATGCATGAAAGTGAAAAGTGAAAGTGAAATCGCTCAGTCACGTCTGACTGAGCGACCCCATGGACTGCAGCCTACCAGGCTCCTCCGTCTGTGGGAGTTTCCAGGCAAGAGTACTGGAGTGGGATGCCATTGCCTTCTCCAATCTCTCTCTATATCTGTAATTAAATAAGTTTTTTCCTAGGACACCGACTCCATCCCTGCTTTGAATTCCCTGGATCCACCAGGGCTGGACCCCAGCAGCAGCCCACCAGGCTCCCCCATTCCTGGGATTCTCCAGGCAAGAACACTGGGGTGGGTTGCCATGTCCTTCTCCAATGCATGAAAATGAAAAGTGAAAGTGAAGTTGATCAGTCGTGTCCGACTCTTAGTGATCCCATGAACTGCAGCCTACCAGTCTCCTCCGTCCTTGGGATTTTCCAGGCAAGAGTACTGGAGTGGGTTGCCATTGCCTTCTCTGCAGTTATGTGAGACTAGACCCAAAGAATAGGCCTGGACTAGGGACACAAACTCGGGTCATCAGTGAATATGATTCAGTGATTTGCTAGAATACTAATGGCATCAACTGTCTCCAACTCAAATAGGCTCTGCAGGAGAGACCAGAGAGACAAAAGAAGCTAGTTCCTGTCTTCAGGTTGCTTACTAGCCACCAGGCCACCTGGAAAGCACATGAGTGTTGAATCTGTTGTGAGGCTTCTGGAGTTATGGGGCCCTATGCCAAGTAAGCACTGGAATCACCTATGAAGCTTTTTAAAAATAAAGATGCCCAGGGTCCACCCCAGAGCCACTGATCAGATTATAGGGCCCAGAGACCTTGGTTTTGGTGTTTTTAAAAAGCCTATGAGTGATTATGAGGAATGGCCCTTTCCCAGACCAGCAAGCATGTGGAACCCACTAGATTTGCTGAGTTGCTGGAAGATGCTTTCAGGCTGCTGGAGGACCAGAGTTAGCCTTTGAGGGATGAACAGGAATGATAAGGCACAGGCCAGAGGAGAGGCCACCATGAAGATGGCTTGCAGAAGGGCATGGCAGTAGGAATGAATGGAAGCTGGGCACAAAAAATTCTCAGAAGATGTTTATTGACTTGAATTGTTAAAGTCTGAATTTACCCTGTGCTATTTATCTTTATCTCTCATTTTCCTCTGAGAGATAATGAGAAACAGGGTATGTGGGGAAATGTTGATATCATTTCAACAGTTGCTTTGCTCCAAAATAAATAAAGGGGTATACGCAGGGGGGAAAAAGAGATAATATGAACCAAAAATGGCAGGAGCAATGTTATATGCAAGTGCTCCTATTTCTGCCCGCTGACATGTCTTCCTAGTAAAAGCCATCAGCAGCACCCAGCCACCTACACTCAGCTGTGCACCACCCCCCACACACACACATATACACATATATATACATACACTTGTATGAACAAATATATGTGCACACAAACACACATATATGCATACATGTACTCCAGATTCACTGCCTTTGAACCATATCATCTCTCCCAAAAAACTTGAACCAATAGGAACTTGTCTTAGTCACTCAGATGGTAAAGAATCTGCCTGCAATATAGGAGACCTGGTGTTCAACCCCTGGGGAGGGAAGATGCTCTAGAGAAGGGAATGGCTATCCACTCCAGTATTCTTGCCTGGAGAATTCCATGGACAGAGGAGCCTGGTGGGCTCCAGTCCATGGGGTCGCAGAGTCAGACAGGACTGAGCAACTGCCACATTCACTTTTCACTTTCACTTAGATTTGAAGGATTAGAAGATCAAAGAGGCATGGTTCTTAAAATGTCCATCAGCAGATGAATGGATACAGAAAATGTGGTACATACATACAACGGAATGTATGCCACAAAAGAAGCAAAACATTGCCATTTGCAGAAACACAGATAGACCTAGAGATTAACATACTAAGTGAAGTAAAGCAGACAGAGAAAGACAAATGTATAATAACCCTTATATGTGGAATCTAAAATATGACACAAATGAACTTATATATGAAACAGAAACAGACTTACAGACACAGAGAATAGATATGTGGTTGCCGAAGGAGAAGCTGGGGGATAATTAGGAGTTTGGGATTAATAGATACACACTACATGAACTAGATAAACAGCAAGGATCCACTGTATGGCAGAGGGAAGTGTCTTCAATATCTTGTAGTAACTTATAAGGAAAAGAATCTGAAAATATGTATATAACTGAATCACTTTGCTGTACACCCGAAACTAACACAGTGTTGTAAATCAACTATTTGCTGCTGTTGCTGTTTAGTCACTACGTTGTATTCAACACTTTTGCAATCCCATGGATTGCAGCCTGCCAGGCTCCTTTGCCTTGGGATCTTCCAGGCATGAATATAGGAGTGAGCTGCCATTTTCTTCTCCAGGGGATTGTCCTGACCTAGGGGTCGAACCCTGGGTTCAGGGTTCAATCAATGCATCTCCTGCATGAGCAGGTAGATTCTTTACCACTGAGACACCAGGGAAGCCCAAATCAATTATACTCCAATGCAACTCCAATTCTGCAATGGGAAGGGGACAGGGAGGAAGGGAAAGTCTGACATGATGGAGGGATGATGGTAGACCTCCCCCTGTCACCCTGTTTTCCAGAGGATTCACAAGGACATTTTGGTTTTAAATCAAATGATTTCTTTGCCAGAAAAACAACCAGAAGTCGGGTTGTGTAGAAGCTCTCAGAAAAGCCAATATGCTCTAAGGAAAATAATTGATTGAATCTAGGGAAAAAATGCAATTTAGGGAGAAGCCCAGGGGACACGGGTTACTGCAAAACTGAACCGGGCCCAGAAGCTTGATTTTTTTTACAGCAAATTGTAGAAGTTAGCAAAATAGAGTCCCGAACAGAGTTCTTCAGCTGTTGTGAATCTATGCATGACTTCATTTTCATTCCTTTAATTCCACTAGGAGCTACAATTTCTAAATTTTCCTTCAGGAAAAAAAAATCATTTAGCTCAGAAATAATGCTTTCTATATAAAAATGTAGATGTTTCAGGGTTTATTTCTTTGATTTTTTTTTTTTTTTGCCTTCCAAGAAAATCAAGATAAAGAGAGTCTTTCATCTTAATAAAGCCAGGCATAGAAAGTTTCTTTCCAAACCCCGAAGTAGACAACAAAATCACTCCATAAATACTGATCAAGGGTTTTCCTGGTGGTCAGTGGTTAAGAGTCTGCCTGCCAGTGCAAGGGGCATGGGTTCGATCCCTGCTCCAGGAGGATTCCACATGCTGCAGAGCAACTAAGCCTCTGCCCCCCAGCTACTGAGCAGGTGCTCTAGAGCCCAAAAGCCACAACTACTGAGCCTGCATGCTGCAACTACCGGAGCATGAGTGCCTAGAGCTCATGTTCCACAACAAGGGAAGTCATCGCAATGAGAAGCCTGTGCCCACAACTAGAGAGTAGACCCCACCTGTCAGATCCTGCACAGCAACCAAGACCCAGAGCAGCCAACACTGAAATTAAATTACTTCAAAAATTAAAACTGCACCAGCCAAATAGAGGAGCTGATAGAAGAAGCTCTAACCCTCCATGGGTTTCCGCACCGGAAGCAATAGGAGACAGTCAAAGCCACCCCCATTGGGCTCTGTGTCCAGACCAGGTTTGGTTGAAGGCATGGAACATTCCCAGGGCCATGAAAGTTGAAGGAAATTAAAGGAGCAGAGAAACAAGCAGTAGGCAGAGCGGGTAGGGAAACAGCAAGGAGAAAGAGGTAGAAGCTAGGTTAGTGTATCAAATGCATGAATGTGAAACAAAAAGAAATACACACATTGGTCTCTGCCCTCAGTTTCTGACACAGAGCTTCTAAAACTCTTGTACATAGGAGTGCTGGGAGGATCTTCTAGTCTGACATTTAACCTTTGCCCGCAGTCTCTGATGCACAGCTCCTAAAATCCTCGTAATTTCCTGAGTGATGAGAACATCTTTTGTTCTATTGAGACAACTCTGGGTGGGCTTCTGGGTGGCTCCCAACAGGAGTTGATCACCTGAAAGACCACACCAAGTTTGGAAGCTGGGAATTTTTCAGCCCAACCCCTCCCCATCCTCCAGAGCAGGGAGAGGGTCTGGAAATGGAATTAACAAGCAAACATGCTTTCATGATGATGCCCCATAAAGATCCCAATAGTACATGTTCTAGGAGTTTCCAGGCTAGTGAATAATGTGCTTGGAGGGTGATGCACCCCAACTCCATGAGGACAGAAACACCTGAACTCAGGACCCTCCCAGACCTCTCTACTGTATCTCAATCTGGTTGTTCATCTGTATCCTTTATGATAGGCTTTATCATATACTAAACTAGTAAACATAGGGGATTGTTCCCCTGAGTTCTGTGAGCTGTTTTAGCGAATGATCAAGCCCAAGGAGGAGTTGTGGGAACGCTGACGGTTGGCCAGTGGCTCAACAATGCAGGTGACCACCTGAGAACCGTGAAGGCAGTCTGGTGGGACTGAGCCTCTCACTGCTGGAATCTGAAGGGAGACGGGGTCAGATGTGAAGTGACTTAGAGGACACCCAGCTGATGTCATGGAGAATTACTTGGTGTTGGGAAACCTTCACACCGAAGGAAAAAATACACAGGAATGTATTTTTCCTCTCCAAGGATGGAGAGGAAAGCCTAGATGGGGCATTTATGGCCAGATAAGAGGACTGTGAAGAAAGCTGAGCACCGAAGAATTGATGCTTTTGAATTGTGGTGTTGGAGAAAATTGAAGTGACTTAGAGGACACCCAGCTGATGTCATGGAGAATTACTTGGTGTTGGGAAACCTTCACACCGAAGGAAAAAATACACAGGAATGTATTTTTCCTCTCCAAGGATGGAGAGGAAAGCCTAGATGGGGCATTTATGGCCAGATAAGAGGACTGTGAAGAAAGCTGAGCACCGAAGAATTGATGCTTTTGAATTGTGGTGTTGGAGAAAAAGTCCCTTGGACTGCAAGGAGATCCAACCAGTCCATCCTAAAGGAGATCAGTCCTGGGTATTCATTGAAAGGACTGACGCTGAGGCTGAAACTCCAATACTTTGGCCACCTCATGTTAAGATTTGACTCATTGGAAAAGACCCTGATGCTAGGAGGGATTGCGGGCAGGAGAAGAAGGGAACGACAGAGGATGAGATGGCTGGATGGCATCACTGACTCGATGGACATGAGTTTGGGTGAACTCTGGGAGTTGGTGATGGACAGAGAGGCCTGATGTACTGTGGTTCTTGGGGTCGCAAAGAGTTGGACATGACTGAGAGACTGAACTGAACTGAACTGAAGAGAGGTCAATGAAAAACAAATTTCAAGTTTATCCTATGGCTGATGAGGTTGTTAAGCTGGAAATGAACAATAGTAGTAATTAGAACTGAAAGAGTTGATACTTATGATTCTTTCCAGGCACTGTACCAAGCATTTTACAGGTATGGGATCATTTAATTTTCACATAATTCTATGAAGTAGGCCCTATTATTAACATTAGGGCTTTCCAGCTGGCACTAGTGGTAAAGAACCCACCTGCCAAATAAAGGAGACATAAGAGATGCAGGTTCAATCCTTGGGGCAGGAAGATGACCTGGAGAAGGAAATGGCAATCCATGCCAGTATTCTTGCCTGGGAAATCCCATGGTCAGAGAAGCCTAGTGGACTATCGTCCATGGGGCCGCAAAGAGTCAGACACAACTGAAGCAACTTAGCACAGCAGGAACTATTATTATCATCTCCGTTTCACTGGTGAGGAACTCAGCCACAGAGAGGTTAAATAACTTGCCCAAGGTGACACAGCTTATAAGTGGCACAGAGAAGCTGAGACAGAATGTAGCCTGGCCCTGGAGACTTGACGGGTGAGGGGTCTGCCCTGCCTTCACTCTGTACCCTGTCTCACGCACAGCCACTCTGAAAATGAAGCTGAAAAGTGGGAGGTAGATGGGTGCCTGGGGATGCCTCTGGGTCTGACCAGGACCCACACCACCCTCTTAAATCCTCTGGTTGGAGTAGCAGTCCGGCCACTTACATAAGCTCTCACTTCATTGTTTACCGTTTTCAGATTGGGGCTTTCCAAGTGCAAGCCTGGGTGGCCATGATCTAAGCAGATCCAAGATGCCCTGGGAGCAGGGAAAGGCTCTCAGAGGAGGCAGGTGAGGAGGGTGGGTGGAGTCTGCCAGGTGGCCCTGGGGGAACAGGAACACTAGGAGAGGGGCCCAGGTCCTGGCCTGGACCCAGAGACACTCACTAAGATCTCACGATCAAGTTCAGATGGGCTCTTCCCCTGCATTCTTGTCTCATCTCAGCAGAGGCTTTGGGTATGGCCCCCCACAAGGGACACTGAAAGAAGGGCCACTGAGATCCAGGGTCACACATTAGGGCCCCGAGCTCAAGTGTGTGTTTTCCACTTTAAAAGCAGCTGATGTCTTATGTGGGCAAAACTGAAGGGCTAAGCTATAGAGAAATGGTCTCTTGGGACCAACCCAGTGCTCTGTGGGTTTAAAGGTGAGAACCCACCTGCTGACTGGACCTCGCCTGTGACATGTGGGTTGTCTCAGGGGATTGATCCCAACTCCAAAAACATGATCTCCCTCCCAGCTCTCCAGGAAGAGCTGAGACAGGAAGGGGAGGTCTCTCACACATATGCAGAGATTCCCAGGAGGACACCTCATTTGAACAATTGTCACCTTCCCTGGGTGATTCCCCAGAGAGGCACAGCCTAGAAGGCACCAGAGCTGGGCCCCTGCGCTATCCCGGCCACTCTCTGTCTGCAGGACCCTGTCAGGGTGTTGACATTCTCTGATCCTTGGGAGTTCACTGTTAGAGGGAAGAGTAACATTGGAAAGGGCTCTCATGAAGACCATGGGGTATAAGGAGAATATGTCCCCACAACCTCAAATGAAGTGCTGACCTGTGATGGATGCCCAGTAACCAGGATATGTTGCTACAGTTGCAATAATAATCCATTCAGCCATGTCTGGATGAAAACTGCCTCTTTTAAGGCAGAGCAGTTCTGAATTTTTCCAAAATTCCTAGACTTAGACACACCTTAGCAACTGAACAACAACAACTTTGAGACTATGGAGAAATGACAGACCCTGGCATAAAGCACATACCCACAAAATTTCGAACAGGATGTCAATAGAGTCCAGAAGCCCATAATCCCACCTTTGTGCCCTGTGGGAGTCTGGGGGCTCCAAGTTCAAAGGCTCTGCATTCAGAAGAATTTGCCTATCTCTGAGTTCCTTCATTTTGCCCTGAGATGAGGGTAAGGGTACCTCTTGGCACTTTTTTCCCAGGGCAGTTTTAGGAGGCCCATCACCATCGCTGCCATGAAGCCCCCTGTTGGGCCACCCAGCAACAAAAAAGCCCTGGAATCAGCATGCTCATCAAACAGTGAGTACAGCCTGAAAAAATAGCAGTGCCTGTTCCACAGGCAAGCTTGCATTTTTCGAACTTGAAGCTGCTGTGGCAATGAACAAATGCAAGATGCAAAGAGCTTCTGAAAGCACAAGCAACAGTCTGTGCAGGTACCAGAAACAGCTTGACATTTAGGGAAACCCACAAACTTGACAAGGTCAGAAACCCCTGCTACAGTCCAGCTGCCCTTCCACCGGCCCCCAGCCCAGCATCAGCATCTGTGACGGAGGGTTGCCTAGCAATGCCTGAGTATTGGGCCTCCTGTGGCCACTAACCTAATTAAAGTGGAAATCTTTTAGAGCACGGTATAAATGGAAGAAAATCATGCCCCTTTATTTAGCCCCTGCAAATAAATCCCATTTCCAGGATCCACTGGTCATGGATTCTCCTCATAGCCACTTTACCAGTTCCCCATAACTAGACTCTCTTACACAAAGAAGAAGGTCGTGGTTGGGTTGCTTTGTCTTTGGTTGTTTTTCTTTCATCTTTCTCTCTTAAAGTCATAGAAACTAAAGTTAGAATGATTAAATAGTTATGCCTGATTTTCAAATGTGGAAAGCCTATGATTCAATTTTCTTCCAAAGAACTACTCAATCACACCAGTAGGTTTACACTGTCTCCAACTTACTATACTGTAGCCAACTAAAATAGGGAGAAATGTAATAATAATTAAAAGCAGAGATGCCTAGGAGAAGAGAGTTGAATGAATGAAGCTTTTTCCTAAAGCCCTTTCCGTCACCTCTGCATTCCTCCTCTGATTCCACACCTGTGCTTCTTCCAGCCCCTCTCCCCAGCTCTTACTGGATCTTCCAAGCAAAGATGAACAAATAAGTCTTGAGGCAAAGGTGAACAAAACCTGGTCCACTGGACCTGACCTAAATCAAACCCCTCATGATTATACAGTGGAAGTGACAGATAGATTCAAGGGATTAGATCTGATAGACAGAGTCCCTGAAGAACTATGGATAGAGGTTCATGACATTGTACAGGAGGCAGTGATCAAGACCATCCCCCAAGAAACAAAATGGTAGTCTGAGGAGGCCTTACAAATAGCTGAGAAAAGAAGAGAAGCTAAAGGCAAAGGAGAAAAGGAAAGATATACCCATTTGAATGCAGAGTTCCAAAGAATAGCAAGGAGAGATAAGAAAGCCTTCCTCAGTGATCAATGCAAAGAGGTAGAGGAAAACAATAGACTGCGAAAGACTAGAGATCTCTTCTAGAAAATGAGAGATACCAAGGGAACATTTCATACAAAGATGGGCCCAATAAAGGACAGAAATGGTATGGACCTAACAGAAGCAGAAGATATAAAGAAGTGACAAGAATACATAGAAGAACTGTACCAAAAAGATCTTCACGACCCAGATAACCACAATGGTGTAATCACCTAGAACCAGACATCCTGGAATGCGAAGTCAAGTAGGCCTTAGGAAGCATCACTAAGAACAAAGCAAGTAGGGCTGATGGAATTCCAGTTGAGCTATTTCAAATCCTAAAAGATGATGCTGTTAAAGTGCTACACTCTGGAGGGATGATGTGGGGTGGGAGGTGGGAGGGGGGTTCATGTTTGGGAGTTCGTGTAAAAAAAATAAATAAATACAAAGAAAAATAAAATAAATTAAAAAAAACCAACAACAAAATAAATAAATAAATAAAGTGCTACACTCAATATGCCAGCAAATTTGGAAAACAGCAGTGGCCACAAGACTGGAAAAGGTCAGTTTTCATTCCAATCCCAAAGAAAAGCAACGCCAAAGAATGTTAAAGCTTATGCACAATTGCACAATCTCTTCCACAGACTTATGCACAATCTCGCATACTAGCAAAGTAATGCTCAAAATTCTCCAATCCAGGCTTCAGCAGTCCATGAACTGAGAACTTCCAGATGTACAAGCTGAATTTAGAAAAGTCAGAGGAACCAGTGACCAAATTTCCGACATCCATTGGATCATAAAAAAAAAAAAAAGAAAAAGCGTTCCAGAAAAACATCTGCTTCATTGATTTCATCAAAGTCTTTGACTGTGTGGATCACAACAAACTGAGGAAAATTCTTAAAGAAATGGGAATACCAGACCACCTGACCTGCTTCCTGAGAAACCTGTATGCAAGTCAAGAAGCAACAGTTAGAACTGGATATGGAACAATGGACTGGTTCCAAATAGGGAAAGGTGTACGTCAAGATTGTATATTGTCACCCTGCTTATTTAAATTTTACACAAAGTATATCATGCAAAATGCTGGACTGGATGAAGCACAAGCTAGAATCAAGATTGCCAGGAGAAATAGCAATAACTTCAGATACACAGATTACTACACCCTTATGGCAGAAAGTGAAGAAGAACTAAAGAGCCTCTTGATGAAAATGAAAGAGGAAAGTGAAAAAGCTGGCTTAAAACTCAACATTCAGAAAACTAAGGTCATGGCATCCAGTCCCATCACTTCATGACAAATAGATGGAGAAACAATGAAAACAGTGAGAGACTTTATTTTCTGGGGCTCCAAAATCACTGCAGATGGTGACTGCAGCCATGAAATTAAAAAACACTTGCTCCTTGGAAGAAAACCTACGACCAACTTAGACAGCATATAAAAAAGCAGAGACATTA
>SJYX01018203.1:54422-140386 GCA_006410675.1 Oreotragus oreotragus | reverse complement strand
TCCATTCTGGAACTGCTTCCTAGCTGATAAACTTCTTTTCTTGTTTCTCTCTTAGTAAATGATTGGTCATCTGCATTACCTGCAATTCAGGAAGCTTCCACCAGGGGGTGATACCCCATTTTGCAGACTCAGCAATAATATTAGTGTAAATCAGGGCCAAGATACCAATATTTATTCTATAAACCTGTAAGTGGTGCAATTATGGGGGTAAATCTTTTCCTGCATCTTTATACATTTTTTCTACTTTCATAAGAGAATATGTTTCTTTGATAACCAAAAAAGAAATAAAGTGAAAATATTTTAAAGTTATTACAATGTAATAATGTTACTCAAAGAACAAACACAGAAAAATAGTTGCTGGGATATTACCTTTTATTACCATTCAATATAAGAGTTTATGTTCCATGGTGTACATGATGAATTCATGGAATCTGGATGCAATCATGATATATAGCTTGCCTATCCCATTAAGAAGCCATTTATTATTTGAACAGTCATCCTTGTCACTCCTGCATTCAGCATGTTAGTCAGGCTCAGAAGACACCAAACACTGCTGCTGCAAAGAATCTGGAGACCCTGAAGGAAACAGAAACTCCGATGTCTGGTCTCTCCTTTGATCGTAAGACATCTTTCAACCTGGCACTATTGGTCAGCATATGTAGAACAAATTTAGAGAAAAGAAAAGGAGAAACTGATGTGTTTTTCTTTCCTGTGTCTTCTCAACTCTAAATCAGATTTCCCTTTGGGACTTTCTACTTTCATATCAGAATTAGCCAGTCTACCAAAATGTAAAAGAGTGATGCCTTTAGCAATAGTTGTTGTAAAGAAATGTTGTATGGAAATATTATGTTAGGTTTTCATTTCTCCATGAAAAAAAAATTTTTGGAATTTATTGCAAATTCAGCAATCCCACTATTAGAAATATATCCTATGGAAACAAACAAGTGGGAATACTTATTGCAAAGTTGTTCAAAATAACAAAACAATAAAGACAAGCTAAAAACCTACCATTTAAGAGCTTGAGTATTTAAATAATGATATCTCCATACTTTCAAATACTCTAAAATTGTTATAAGGAATGTTGGCACGGAAAGGTGTCCATTGATGGGTGTTAAAGGAGGTAGGGGAGAAACAGACAATCTGAGGGGAATTATAGCATAATCATTTTGAAAGAGACTGGTTAACTGGACTTTTCTTCTAGGTGGCTGAAGCTCCAAAGCTGAGAACCAACGATGATATGTATTCACCTGTTTTAAAGAGAATCTCTAGATACATCCATATAGATCTTGCTAAAAGACAGTGACCCATTCAGTGACCACTACTCCAACCAAATTATAAATTAGAAGATGAGTTAATCAAAGAGAGCTCACTGAATGTAAAGTAGAAATAGAGAATCCCTTCCTCTGCCCTGGAGCAGAATGTGTGTGCCTCCTCAGGGCAGGAGGAGGAGAACTTCCTGGAGAGACTGAAGGAGGGCTGGCAGTTTTCTCTCCAACTAGAAGCTGAGTTCCAGAAACAAAATCCTATCTTAGTGACTGTGGTAAACTAGATTTTTATTGAGCAAATATTCCCATGAGAGTGTTCTTTCCCACATCATGGAGTTTGAACTTGGTCACGTGACTTGTTTTGACACCATAGTGAGCAGAGTATGCCTTCCTCCTTACCTCTGGATTTGCATTCAGTCATGGGGCTTGTCCTGACCAATGATATATTAGCAGACCTCGTAATTAGCAGATTACGATGTGTGTAGGCATGATTTGATTTTTTTCTCTTGTACTTCTGCCATCTCTTGGGCTTACCTTCCCAGGGAACCTGCTCCCCCTTTAGTTTTGGCCTTGAAGGAGCACACATAAAACACACCTGAGCCCAATCAGCAGCAAGGAGCCAAGACTACCTCGAACCATCGCTTGAAGCTGAGCGGCCAGACAAGCCAAACTTGCATCCGTTGAACAGGAGTCCTGTGACTGTGAAAACCAATGCTTAATAAATGTAGTAGTCTACATGTTTCTCAGTTTGGAGGTGAGCTGTTACACAGACTTACTGCACATCCAGCTGACTGATACAATGCTGAGAGTTCTTCAGACACCTTGATAATTTACTCTGGGGTGTGAAACGTGAGCCTAGAGATTCACACCTGGAAAAGTGTGAAGGCAGCACCTGGCAAAAGCTGCCCATAATGCCAGGACAAGGAGAGATGGGACTCAGTTGGTGGCTGCACTGCCACCATCTGGTGGGCAAGGACGTATGAGATTCCCATACATTCCCACACTACTCCATGGACACGAGTTAGAAGGCCTGAGGAAGCCTGATGGAATCTCATTCAAAAGCAGTGTCTGCCAGGTGAGTTAGAGGCTGTGGGTGCACCTTAGGAGGAAAAAGCAGTGGGAGCAGGAACCAGTGGCAAGGATATGAATGAACAGCAAGGAAATGTGACAAGGTCACCATGCCCTCCTTTCCCATTACAGAGCCCTCAGCTTGGCTCATTCTAACCTTGAAGGAGATGTGAAATTAGAGTCTTTATTTAGATTTGACTAGACCTTTTAACACCTGAAAGCAGGGTTCTTGTAACCAAGAAGTGACTAGAAAGCTGTGGAATCTTCTAGAGGTAACGTTAGGGAGGGAGAAAAAGATGAGACAGAACAATTTGGAAGACAATGATGGGGCTTTAAGCCATTTATAAACTATGTAATTTATATTATAATATATAACTATTAAATAGCATCTAGTAAGTATGTCACTTGAGATTTATATTTTTATTTCTATTTTGAGAAAACCAACAGCCAGAGGTGGGTCTGGGCAAGGTGTCTGAGAGAGGGGTCTCTGGCTGTGGGAGCAGACTGCTGCCTTCTCTCTGCAGTACCCTTGGCTCTAACAACATGGCTCACACTCAGCAAATTTCCCTTCAAATGTTCAGCCTGTGGCAATGAGATACTTTTATAGCTTTTTATCTAACATCCCCCTGAGAATGATCATTTGCTTTTACAGGGTATTACCAAGAACCAAAGGCAACAAAACACATTTTAATTGTTCAAGCAATTTGGCTCTTTTTCTTTCAGATAATAGAGAACTCAGAAGCCTGTAGGGCAGAGAACTGGACCTGGAGTTAAAAGATGGGGATTATTGTCTGTTCAGGGGCCCAGACTCCCCAGGTGACCTTGAGCGAGGCCCCCGGTTTCTCTGGGCTTCATTTTCTTCTTATGTAGATCCACTTGCAGTATATGCCACAGGCATCCTATGGGCCCTATTGTCTTTTCTTGTAGAAAACCCTCTGAGCAAGGCTGATCATCAGACGTGTGTTCAGCCCTTTCTGTGGCACCAAGGAGCCCTGTGATCCCGAGCAAAAGAGTTAGTGTCATTGAGCATCAGTTTACTTATCTTTAAAATAATAAAATAAATCACACTTTAGCTACCTCCAGGTGTCTGTTGTTTTCATGCGTAGTTATCTAGTATTTCCTAACACTAACATGAGACACAGTGGCTAAAAACAACCATCTATTTTGCTCATGATTATATGGGTCATGGATCTGGGGAAAGACCTGGCTGGATGGTTCACCTTAGCCCTATGTGGGATTAACCAGGGCCTCTGGGGCTGGAGCGGAGAAAGCAATGGCACCCCACTCCAGTACTCTTGCCTGGAAAATCCCAAGGACGGAGGAGCCTGGTGGGCTGTAGTCCATGGGGTCGCAAAGGGTCAGACACAACTGAGCGACTTCAGTTTCACTTCTCACTTTCATGCATTGGAGAAGGAAATGGCAACCCACTCCAGTGTTCTTGCCTGGAGAATTCCAGGGATGGGGGAGCCTGGTGGGCTGCCGTCTATGGGATCGCACAGAGTTGGACATGACTGAAGCGACTCAGCAGCAGCAGCAGCAGCTGGGGCTGGAGAATCCAGTTCCATGAAGCTTCTGTCACTCACTTACCTGGTACAATAATGCTTCTTAGTCTCTCTCTCTCTCTCCATCTGGTATCTCAGGACCTGAACACAGCAGGCAAAATGCAGTCAATTAAGAGTTTCATTCAGAACTGGCGAAGCTCAAATTCCACTGGATTTATTCTCTTGGTCAGAGTACTCAAAGTCCAGCCTGGAATCAAGAACTGAGAAATCAGCCTCATCTCTTGTTGGGGGAAGGGCAAGATCACGTTGCAGAAGAGCAAATGGGATATTAGATACAGAAAAGTAGAATCTGTCTCATATAACCTTTGTCTGGAAAATTAAATTCCCGTGTATCTACCAAGTTCCATTATGATCCTCAGTTCAATTTTCAATTTTTAAAAAAAAAACATCATCTCCTTACTTATTTATTCATTGCTGGCTGTGCTAGGTCTTCCTTGCAGCTCAGGCCTCCCTTCAGTTGTGGCGAGCGGGGCTACTCTCTAGCTGCAATGTCAGCCCTCACTCAGGCTTTAGTAGCTGTGACTCCCAGGCTTTAGAGCGGAGGCTCAACAGCGGTGCTGCACAGGCTTAGTTGCTCCGTGGCATGTGGGATCTTCCCAGACCAGGGATCAAACCTGTGTCTCCTGAATTTGCAGGCAGATTCTCCACCACTGAGCCACCAGGGAAGCCTCCCAATTTCCCATTTTTAATCTACTTGGTTCGGGTGACTTTGAGGTAAACAATGGGTCCATCCCAAATCCAACTACTGTGGTCTCCTAAGCATGACCTGTCCTCTTGATCAGGTTCATTTAGAGACGTAGGGTAATTCCTTCATCAGGGAGACAGAGAGACTTGATGCATCAGTCATGACTAATCAGTCATAACATTGTGATCTTAGTAACAAAAATTCCAAAATCAACAGCCTAAGAAAATATAGCTATCTCTCACTGCATGTGTATCACAGATTGGCTGGGTTCTGCCACTCTGAAACCCAGGCTGACAGCATGCGCCATCTGCAGCCTGGCCAGCCCCAAGGCAAAGGGGCGGAGCATGGCTTCCATCCAGAAGTGAGACATGTCACCTCTGCTCACATTCCATCAGCCAACAAAAACCCCATGACCACACCTGACCTCAAAGGGGCAGGTATGTGCAACCTTGACTTTGTCGTGCCCCGGATGGAAGAAAATCAGAGGACCGCATTCCTAATGACCACAGTGGGGTTGGCCTTTCCTAGAGTTCAGCTCAGGGGTGCTTTCAGAGTCCCTTATCAATGCAGTGTACCTGTACAGGCAGAAAGAAAATGCATTCTGTTATGTTACATTCTCCTGTTCTGATATGTTGCTTCTTTTTTTTTTTTTTTTGGCTAAGCTTTTCTTTGCTATTTCTTGTAAGATATTTCCCAGAGGAGTGACAGTAGTTGAAATCCTAGTCTTGCCTGGAGATTCACAGAGATCAAAATATTCCCCAGTGAGGGTGGGGGAAGGAGGAAGTTCACAACAGTGAACTGCCAGCTCCACAGAGCACATAGAGATGCCATTTGCCACCCACACAAGTAAGTCCCCACCCAGAGGGTCATGTCGTTGACCTAGGCTGTAGTGTGTTAACCAAAGTCAGGTTGCAGAGTGCAGAGTTGAAATCACATTACCTTGGTTCAAAGCCATCACTTTTTAGCATGTGACTGTGAAAAACTGACTCAACCTCAACTTCTCTGAGGTGGTGCTAGCAGTAAAGAATCCGCCTGCCAGTGCAAGAGGTGCAGAAGACACAGGTTCGATTCCTGAGTCATGATAATCCCCCAGAGAAGGAAATGGCAACCCACACCAGTATTCTTGCCTGAAAAATCCCATGGACAAAAGAGCCTGGTGGGCTACAGTCCGGGAGGTTGCAAAGAGTTGGATGCAATTGAGTACGCAACCTCTGAGCCTGTTTTCTCAGTTGCAAAATGACAATAATATCAGTACTTAACCTTTTGGAACTATAGTGAGAATCACATGAGATAATACGTGTAGAACACTTAGAAGAGAGCCTGGGACTTTTAAAATTGCTATCCTTGCTGTTGGTGGTGGTGTTATCTGGCCCAGCTTTGCAAGCCTGTAACTGGTGTTGAACTCTGTGCACTGATGGCCACACTCATATAGCCAGCCCTTGGTGCTTGCTATGAGGGCATAGCCAGTAAGAGCTATGAGGATGGAAAAAAAAAAAAAAAAAGATATGAAAAGCAGTGGTCCCTAGCATTTAATTATTATGAGATGTAATAGTTTTATGCCTGGAACAAGGACATAGTTATCCTTCTCCCCTCCAAAATATCTCCTCTATCAACCTGCTATCAGTTCACTTCAGTTCAGTTCAGTCGCTCAGTCGTGTCCGACTCTTTGCGACCCCATGAATCGCAGCATGCCAGGCTTCCCTGTCCATCACCAATTCCCGGAGTTCACTCAGACTCACGTCCATCAAGTCAGTGATGCCATCCAGCCATCTCATCCTCTGTCGTCCCTTTCTTCTCCTGCCCCCAATCCCTCCCAGCATCAGAGTCTTTTCCAATGAGTCAACTCTTCACGTGAGGTGGCCAAAGTACTGGAGTTTCAGCTTTAGCATCATTTCTTCCAAAGAAATCCCAGGGTTGATCTCCTTCAGAATGGACTGGTTGGATCTCCTTGCAGTCCAAGGGACTCTCAAGAGTCTTCTCCAACACCACAGTACAAAAGCATCAATTCTTCAGTGCTCAGCCTTCTTCACAGTTCAACTCTCACATCCATACATGACTACTGGAAAAACCATAGCCTTGACCAGACGGACCTTAGTCAGGAAAGTAATGTCTCTGCTTTTGAATATGCTATCTAGGTTGGTCACAACTTTTCTTCCAAGGAGTAAGCATCTTTTAATTTCATGGCTGCAATCACCATCTGTAGTGATTGATGCCCGATATTTTATCATTAGAAATTCATTCCTTTGGCTTAATCATTGCCTTGTGTAAGTGCCTTATAAGGACTGATTGAGTAAATGAGGAGCAGAGGGAAGGGTTTAACAAGAGTAGCCAAGGCATTTCTGACATATGTTTTGGTGAAAAGGAAGCAGGAGAAAAAGACTGAGAGTGAGAAAGAAAGACTTTATTCTCATCGTTGAATCCAGTCAAACTCAGTGTGATAAATTTAAAATATGTCTGCACATTATTTCACAGTCTTCCATTCAACAGGTGGAGCTAAATCAGGGAATTATGTGGTGGGCTGGATTTGGTGAGTCGCTTCTAATATATAGAATGTGGTAGAAGTTACAGGGTGAGACTCAAGGGCAGGTGGCTTTTATCTTGCTTTCTTTTGGATCTCTTGCTCTGGGAAAAGCCAGCTACCCCGTCAGAGGACATTCAGGCAGCCCTAAAGAAAGATCCACGTGGTGAGAAACCCAGGTCTCCTGCCAACAGCCAGAGAGGAAGCGATGGCCCTTGCCCACAGCCACGTGAGTGGACATTTCAGCCCTAGTCAAGCCTTCATATGGCCCATCCAGTGTCTTGCTGGCAACCTCATAAAAGAGCTAGAACAAGAACCACCCACCTCATGTTGATGAATGGCAAAACCAATAAAGTATTGTAAAGTAAAATAAAGTTAAAAACAAAAGAACCATCCGCCTAGGCCACTACCACCACTCTGTAATGACCTATATGGGAAAGGAGTGGATATATGTGCATACATAACTGATCTGACTTGCTGTAAAGCAGAAAGTAACACAACATTTTATTTTACCCTTTTTTTTTAACTTTACAACACTGTATTGGTTTGGCCATACATTGACATGAATCCGCCACAGGTGTACATGAGTTCCCAACCCCGAACCCCCCTCCCACCACCCTCCGCATATCATCTCTCTGGGTCCTCCCAGTGCACAAGCCCCAAGCATCCTGTATCCTGTATTGAACCTAGACTAGCGATTCATTTCTTACATGATAGTGTACATGTTTCAATGCCATTCTCCCAAATCATCCCACCCTCTCCCTCTCCCACAGAGTCCAAAAGTCTGTTCTTTACATCTGTGTCTCTTTTGCTGTCTCACATACAGGGTTATCATTACCATCTTTCTAAATTCCATATATATGTGTTAGTATACTGTATTGGTGTTTTTCTTTCTGGCTTACTTCACTCTGTATAATTGGCTCCAGTTTCATCCACCTCATTAGAACTGATTCAAATGTATTCTTTTTAATAGTGAGTAATACTCCATTGTGTATATCTACCACAGCTTTCTTATCCATTCATCTGCTGATGGACATCTAGGTTGTTTCCATGTCCTGGCTATTATAAACAGTGCTGCAATGAACATTGGGGTACATTGGGAACATTGGTGTCTCTTTCAATTCTGGTTTCCTCGGTGTGTATGCCCAAGGATTGCTGGGTCATAAGGCAGTTCTATTTCCAGTTTTTTAAGGAATCTCCACACTGTTCTCCATAGCGGCTGTACTTGTTTGCATTCCCACCAACAGTGTAAGAGGGTTCCCTTTTCTCCACACCCTCTCCAGCATTTATTGCTTGTAGACTTTGGATCATAGCCATTCTGACTGGTGCTAACACAACATTTTAAATCAACTATGCTCTAATGAAAAATGTTTTAAAAGACAGATGAATGCATAAAGAAGTTGTGGTGCATATACACAATGGAATATTACTCAGCTATAAAAAGAAATACAATTGAGTCAGTTCTAATGAGGTGGACAAACCTAGAGCCTATTATATGAAGTGAAGTGAGTCAGAAAGAGAAAAATAAATATTGTATATTAACACGTATATATGGAATCTAGAAAGATGGTACTGATAAACTGATTTTCAGGGCAGCAATGGAGAACAGACTTATGACACACAGCGGGAAGGAGTGCGTGGGACAAATAGAGAGAGCAGCACAGAAACACATATACTACCATATGTAAAATAGATAACCAGGGGGAATTGGATGTATGACTCAGGGAGCTCTGTGACAACCTAGAGGAGTGGAAGGTAGGAGGGGATTTCAAGAAGGAAGGGACATATGTATACTTATGACTAATTCCTGTTGAAGTATGGCAGGAATTGACACAATATTGTAAAGCAATTATCCTCCAATTAAAAATAAATTTTATAAAAAAGGAAAAATTAACATTAAAAAATGAATGAGTGAATAAACTATGGTTAGCACAACAGCAGATTTTATAGGCATATAAGCAATACCCCAAAAGGCAGTATGGTAGGAAAAAATAGTCTATTCACCTCAACCAAACATCTGTTTTATGCCTCTACCACCAGAATGATCTTATGGAGTGGAGAAAAGATGGTGTGGCCCAAAACTGACCACACTCTGCCCAGGGGCCACAGAGAGAGAGAGAGGAAGCCAGGACATGATGGGGAAGTCTGCCCGTAGGCCAAAGGCACGGTGACCCTGCCCGTATGGTGACCCCATCTGACCTAGAGGCTGTCATTACACTCATGCTGCTGCTAAGTTGCTAAGTCACTTCAGTCGTGTCCGACTCTGTGTGACCCCATGGACGGCAGCCCACCAGGCGCCTCCGTCCCGGGGATTCTCCAGGCAAGAACACTGGAGTGGGTTGCCATTTCCTTCTCCAATGCATGAAAGTGAAAAGTGAAAGTGAAGTCACTCAGTCATGTCCAACTGTTTGCGACCCCATGGACTGCATCCTATCAGGCTCCCCCATCCATGGGATTTTCCAGGCAAGAGTACTAGAGTGGGGTGCCATTGCCTTCTCCACATTACATTCATAGAGGAAATCAATGCAGAATGAGCAGCAGGTTTTAAATGTGCCACCTTAGCTCCTCCCTAATAAACAAAAGCTGAAATACAAAGTGAGGGCCAGAACTTTCTCCAGTCCCTCTGCACGGAAGAGACAGCCAAACCAGGAAGTCCCACAATGCTGTTCTCAAAGGCAGCCCTCCTCCTCAGATGGAGACCATGGGACGTGTGCCCAGCCAGCTGGTCACCTGCAGGTGTGAAGCGATCAGCATCCTCAGCAGTGTCTCTCTCCTCTGGCTTGAATCCATGGCCCAGGTGCCCATGGGAAAGCCCCTCAGGGAAGGAAGGATGTACATCCTCCCGTGGGCTTATTTACAATTCTGGCCCAAGGAGTCACTCTGTTTTCCCCAAATTAGGGTACAGAATGCCCTTGCCTCTTGCTCTGGAGTGGGAGGAAGGGACCTGGGGAAGTAAAATCAGTTCTTCCCTCTTTCTTCCAAGAGTAGACTACCTTCTTAACTATTGCTGCACATGTGCTCAGGCTATCTATTTCATAGCTCTAGCCCAATTTCCTTATCTGTTTGATAAACTCAATAAAGCCTCCTTTCAAGTCTTAAATCCATGGTTTTTGTGTCAGAGTGATAGAGTGACATGAAAATGGATTCACCCATAGAGAATTACCTATAATTTCTTCATTAGCATTATTCTCTGCTGCTTTCCATCTCAGGAGTCATTACGCTTTCACTGGTACTGTTTAAATCCCTGTTTTACCACTGCATCACCTTGGGCAAGATACTTAAAGCTCTGAGGCTCTGTCTCCTCCTATGAAAATGGGGTTGACATTAGCCGGCTCGCAATGTCATCACAAAGATCAAATGAGATCATGTCTGCAAAGCATGGAGCTCGGAAAGTACTCTGGAGATGCTCAGCCAATGTTAATCCATTCCGGTTCGGCCAATACACCCTGCTCGGAAAGAAATCCCTGCAGGAACATTCCTGGCCTTGCCAGCCACAGCCCCTTGGCTATGGAAGTAAGTGTTCTTCTGCTCCATCTATGTTCTTCCTGAGCAGATGGTGGTAGCCCNGCTCAGCCAATGTTAATCCATTCCGGTTCGGCCAATACTCCCTGCTCGGAAAGAAATCCCTGCAGGAACATTCCTGGCCTTGCCAGCCACAGCCCCTTGGCTATGGAAGTAAGTGTTCTTCTGCTCCATCTATGTTCTTCCTGAGCAGATGGTGGTAGCCCCTGCTGGCTCATACCAGCTTGCAGGCCACTTCCTGCCCACCAGCATCATCTCCTCACAGCTCCACACTCAGGGACCTCATGCTGGCTGGCTGAAATTGGCCATGGTAGGACTGTTTACACTATGGCAACTGGTAATGCTATACATCAAAGCTCCCGTCCTGGGACCTGTTTATTTGCTTACCCTGCTGGCAGGCTACACTTCTCCAGCAAGCTACTTACCCAGACTCCACCCAGAACCCATGGGCAGGTGGCTGGACATTGTGGGGAACTTCGGACCTAAGGCATAGCTTCTCTCCAAATTATACAGAGCTTTCCCAACAGCTCCCACGCGGCCATCACTGATTCTCCAACGACAGGAAAGCGAGCAAAAAACAACATGTACCCAGGGGCCAGCCAACTCTTTCTCAGATCAGGTCAACCCAATTGGAAAGCAAATGCTGGGAATTCTCTAGTGGTGCAATGTTGGGGTCCTTTAATGGACCGGGACCTGGTGGTCTGGAGGCAACGATAAGAAAGTGAAAGAGAGAAAGAGGCTGATACTCCCTGGTTTACACAGAAAACCAGTAAAGTCCTTGACACAGGACTTGCATCTCTCACGAAGGCACCAGCTGCCCTCTCGAGGGGGGTGAAGGCACAGGGTGCCTTCTCAAGAGGGTCTTAGAAGCCTGGGCAGGAGAGTGAGCAAGACGGGTCTCTGTGTTCCAAGGAATCACCCGAGGAGAGTGAGAGAGGGAGTGAAAGAGAGAGAGAGAGAAAAGACACGGGGACCCAAGCTCTGATGGAGCAAAGGTGCTTTAATGATTTTTCTGTGAATATATATAGGCTGTAGTACAAGAAGTTTATTTTGTCAATGATAAAGATCAGAAAACCAAATGTACAGTAACCGTTACCAAGGGAACAAGGGATGATGATGGTCACAAGGTCAGGAGACAATCCATATCTCAAGAAAGGGGATCGAGACTAAGCAGTTTTGTCATAAAGAGAATGTTTACTAAAGGAGATTTAAGCCTGTCTCACACAATGACCCCAGTTCCTGGGAGCAGCATGCTGTTTCGCTTAAGAAACAAAGGACTTGTGAAAAACAGTACATAGGGATCTTCCTGTTAAACATTCCCTGACAGTCCAATGGTTAGGACTCAGCGCTTTCACCACCACAGCCCAGATTCAGTCCCTGGTTGGGGAACTAAGATCCTGCAAGCCTCGTGGTATGGCAAAAAAAAAATAATATATGCTGTTTCGCTTAAGAAACAAAGGACTTGTGAAAAACAGTACATAGGGATCTTCCTGTTAAACATTCCCTGACAGTCCAATGGTTAGGACTCAGCGCTTTCACCACCACAGCCCAGATTCAGTCCCTGGTTGGGGAACTAAGATCCTGCAAGCCTCGTGGTATGGCAAAAAAAAAATAATAATAATTTTTCTTTCTCTCCTATTTCTCTTCGTTTCCGGTTTTTTCAAAACCGGTCCTGACCTACTATCCCCGGTTTTCTGAAATAAAACCACTTTATTGTTTAAATGTACAAAGCTGACAGGTACTTTTCTCTCCCTGAACAGAAAAGAAGACATTCTAAGGAAAGTTTAAAAACAGACAGCTCATCTGTAAAGAAAAAAAAATTAAATGCCACAGATTGTTCATCACAATATTAATACCTATACTTACATGGCCCTCATGGCTCACCAGGTCCTATTTTAAACACTTTACAAATGTTCACTCATTAAACCCTCACAATATACTAGCATTGGTCTCGTTTTATAGATGAAGGGACTGCGGCAAAGAGAAAAACTCTGTGACGTCAGGGTCTACAACCTTCGACAAGGTCCCTGACAGGCATTTGCTGAAGCAGGTGGAGGTGGGGTGAGAAGGGGTCTCTGGCAAGTTCACGCCTCCCCAAAGTGTTCCTTTGTTCTGATCGCCTTCTTTGCCTGGACCACACACCCTTCTCTTCCATCACACAGTACTGCTCCTTTTCACTTTACATCCTCATCAGCTGTGGCAAAAACAGAGGTCTGCTTTTCCTTTCTTGGCCTTCTTTTTTTTCCAGCTACCACACTTCCTGGAGAAGACATTAGTATCATGACAGCTGGGAAATGCTGTTGATCCTAGGAAAAGAGATGGACTCACTGGTCTTGTGGGGCTCCCTGGAAGAGTCTAGAAACTCTTAAGTTCCCCACCTGGTTGCACAAGACTCCAAGTTCTCTGGCAGGATGTCCAGGAGGGTGTGACCCTAAAAGAGACAGCAAAAGGAAAAGGAAAACTGAGACTTCCCTGGTGGTCCAGTGAATGCAGAGACATGGGTTCAATCCCTGGTTGGGGAACTCAGATCCTACATGCTGCAGGGCAACTAAGCCTGTGTGCCACAGTGACTGAGCTCACACACCGCAGCAAAAGACCCCACAAGACGTAATAAAAACCCTGCATGCTGCAACTAAGACCCAGGATAGTCAAATAAATATATAAAAGGGAAGACTGAGCACAGGGACCCCCTGAGCACCCACCATGGCCCACCTGTGACACCATCGGGGCACCTGTGAGACCATCGGGGAACCTGTGAGACCATCAGGGTCCTATGAGAACAGTTTGCATCCAAGTCCCAAATCTAGGTGCAGGCTTCATCAGCAGAGACTTCCAGACATCATGGCCTACTGAAAGTGGAAGTGTTAGTCACTCAGTCGTGTTTGACTCTTTGTGACCCCATAGACTGTAGGACCCCATAGGCTCCTCTGTCCCTGGGATTTCCCAGGCAAGAATACTAGAATGGATTGCCATCCCCTTCTCCAGGGAATCTTCCCTACCCAGGGATTGAACCTGGGTCTCCCACATTGCAGGCAGATTCTTTACCACCGAGCCACCAGAAAACCCCATGGCCTACCTAAGAGGTAACAAATCCAACCAGCACAGTGAGCGGAAAGGTGAAACACAAAAATCAAGAGTGTATTCAAGTATGATTTATGTAAAAAGGAAAAAATTATGAAAGATCAAGGAATAAAAAAGAACGTAAAACTTTAATAAGTTACCCATTGATTTTTACATGAATAGGGAAATCTAGAAGTATAAGAAAATGAAAAGTCAATATTCAATGATTATGATGAAAAGCTATATTTTAAATACTGAATCATAAGTCAAGAAAAGTAGAAATAAACACTCTCATTTAGGCTTTTACTTGATGACTAGGCTATTTTCATTAAATTAGGAGTGTCACTTAAGGGTCAAATTTTGGAACAACTATATACCAAAAATGTACTGGGACTATTCTATAAGGAAAATATATCTGTTACTCCTTTTCACCTTTTCTTTTAACACTAACAAACACAATATTCTTTCATTTGAAAAAATTAAATCTCTCTTGATCTTGTTCCAGTTTCCAGAAATTAGTGATGACCTGGGCCAATATTTTCATTTACACACAATTGGAAGCATATTGTACATATTATCCTGTGAATCATTGTCTTAGAAAACTTCTTTGTCAATACACGCAAACTTTATTTGCATTGCATTCCATAGCATCATAGAATTATGGTATTCTCCAGGCCAGAATACTAGAGTGGGTAGTCTTTCCCTTCTCCAGGGGATCTTCCAAATCCAGGGATGGAATCCAGGTCTCCCACATTGTAGGCAGATTCTTTACCAGCTGAGCCACAAGGGAAGCCAAAGAATACTGGTGTGAATAGCCTATCCCTTCTCCAGCAGATCTTCCTGACCCAGGAATCAAACTGTGGTCTCCTGCCCTGCAGGCGGATTTTTTTTTACAAGCTAAGCTACTAGGAAAGCCCCATTGAAGAATGTTAGATGGTTTCCAATTTTCTGCTAACACAAACTATTGCAGTGAACCTTAGACAAGTTCATGCTTGTTTAAGTATTGCTAGAGGAGAGACTCCTAAAAAAGAAGCTGTGACAAACCTAGACAGTGTATTAAAAAGCAGAGACATTACTTTGCCAACAAAGGTCCATCCAGTCAAAGCTATAGTTTTTCCAGCAGCCATGTATGGATGTGAGAGTTGGACCATAAAAAAGACTGAGCAATGAATACTCAATGAAGAATTGATGCTTTTGAACTGTGGTGTTGGAGAAGACTCTTGAGAGTCCCTTGGACTGCAAGGAGATTAAACCAGTCAATCCTAAAGAAGATCAGTCCTGAATATCCATTGGAAGGACTGATGCTGAAGCTGAAACTCCAATACTTTGGCCACCTGATGCAAAGAACTGACTCCTTAGAAAAGATCCTGATGCTGGGAAAGATTAAAGGCAGGAGGAGAAGAGGAAGGCACAGGATGAGATGGTTGAATGTCATTGGACATGAGTTTGAGCAAGCTCTGGGAGTTGGTGAAGGACAGGGAATTCTGGAATGCTGCAGTCCATAGGGTTGCAAACAGTCAGATGTGACTGAGCAACTGAACAACAGCAAGACTCCTAAAAACAGAATTGTTGGGTCAAAGGCACAATAGGGTAAATATGACCATATTTCTTTCCAATCATGAAGTAGCAACAAGTCTCATACTAACAATGAACATGAATTATTGAGTCTATACAATAATTTGAGAACTGCCATCTTTAAAATATCATCTCCTCTCATCTAGTAACAGCTAGTCTGTCTGTTTTCTCTAAAATTCTCTCATTTAACCTCTTGCTTTCTAATCTAAGTATTCAGACTCCTGAACCTGCTACTGGTCCTAGTGGTTTCTCAATTGCCTTGACTGAATTTTACATGAAAATCACCATGTGATGTCATCTTTTCTTGTATGACTGTATAACAATTTTTATCTTTACATAGCCTTCATTAGAGAGTCCCTGGTGGCTCAGATCACCTGACTCGGTTCCTGGGTCAAGAAGATCCCCTGGAGAAGGAAATGGCTAACCCACTCCAGTATTCTTGCCCAGAGACTTCCATGGACAGAGGAGCCTGGCGGGCTACAGTCCATGGGGTTGCAAAGAGTTCGACAGAACTGAGCAACTTTCACTTCACTTCACCCAGCCTTCATTAACTCCTCATTCTGCTTCCCTCAAATGTAGGCAACAGTCAGCACATGAACAGTAATTGCCCTGTACCAGCATCGTCCCACTTGCAAGCAGCTTCTTATCAGCACCACTGTGTAACGTGCCAGGGACTCAGCCAAGCAGTTTACCTTCATTACATTATTTCATTTTGATACCCTACCTCTGAAGACATTATTATTGTTTCCACCAGTGGAAACTGAGGCTCAGAAAAGTGGTGTGGGCTTCCCAAGTCCAGCTTCCTAACTAGCTAATGGTTAGGAGCTGAGATTTTCACCCCATCAATTGTCAGGAGCCAACACCACCCCCTCAGCTGTGGCTCCTCCTTAAGGACAGGAACTCATGTTGTATTCATCTCCTCATCCTTTCTTTCAGCACGGGACATGACGTATCCCAGATCCTTGCCCAGTGTCATTCCCTTGCTATGTCAATTAGCACAGAAGGGTTCTAAATAGTTTACTGAGCTTGCAGAAAACCCATCAGGTCTCTACCTGCAGACTCCGATACTTGGAAGATGCTTTTAATAACAAGACAGAAGTGAGGTTTCAACACCAACACAAAAGTCCTTCTGGTAGGAGGAAGTAGCGCATACATCTTGAGCCCTGTCTCACATCCCCTTTGCCTGCCTTTTCTGCCCCCATTACTGCAGCCACCAGCTGTAAACACCTGCCTCCCGAGCTATGCGACTCCCTCTCCTGCCCCCAGATGCCCTGTCCCTGCCTGTGAGCCTGCCTGTGAAGAAGCAGTCAAGCCCTTGGTAGCATGAACCAGGTGAGATGGATGAAGGCTATTGACACTGTCACCAACGATCCTCTCTCCCACCGCCCACAGGGACCAGCCCCAGGCACATCCACCGAGGGGCCCTTGAGACCACTGCCCACAGCAGTGACCAGCTCGATGACACACGCTTGGACTGGCTTTCCCACCTTCTTTGTTTCAGTTCTCTGAGTTCCCCACTCCTACTCCCTGGAATCACCTGCCAAATTAAGCTGCCTGCACACAAACCTTACCTTGCTTTCTGAGGCTTCCAGTCCAAGCTAACAGAGGATATAGTACTCATGCCAGCTCACTCAGATGCAGCACACCCGTTCTCACTTGCACCTCCCTTGGTTATGTGTGCACATGTGCACTTCACACACTTTCAGATCCTTCAGGGATTTTTATCTGCACAGAGGAACTCAACTGTAGTGAAAAAAAAAAAAAAAAATGAAGCATTTGTCCTTTTCAGCCTCATCAGGGCCTGATTTTAGATGCCATTATTTCTTATGCCACAGTAGATTACATCACTAAAAATCCAAGTCCATTTCAATGTCATCAGAGCCCATGCAATGCTCATTTAGGAACAACCCTTTTTCCCTTCTCAATCTGTGCCTGTGGAAGGGGGGAGAGCTAAAAGTCAAAGTATAGTGGTGGGTTTGGTGATTGACAAGGTAGGAAGGAGCATTTGATCATACCTTACTTACAGATCTTACTATCACTTGACTGGTAGGGCTGAAGATACAGTCATAAATTTCTCTGAGCCTGTTTCCCCATCTGTAAAATAATGGGTTTCTTTTTTGTTGTTGTTGTTAACCAAAAGCCTAGAATTCAGATTCTTTTGACTAATTCACAATCACCTCCCTAGTTACTCAGAACATCAGTACCTTGTGTGTCTGTGGGGAGAGAGATGAGGGATTTACAATAAATGGATCAGGCTCTGAGCTCACCATGACTCCATCGCAGCCCTTAGTTTGTTTCACGTTCACAGTGGCCTGCACTCTTAGCTGCATTTTCTGCTGCCGGGTTTCAAGGGTTCACATAGCACTCTTAAAGTCGATCAGATGACAGATGGCAGCACCAGCCTTGAACTGGTGTCTCTGAGCCTAAACCCTTTGCCTTGAGCCTCAGCCCTGCTCCACTCCACTGCTAAGGGTGGTGGGAAACACCATGGTGCACAGTTAGTATCCAAAGATCCCCGGGGGTTTCATCTCCTGAAGTGGAAGCCCCTCAAGGGCCAGGATCCCAAGGATGAAATTCCCACCTCAGCCCATGTACTAGTTTCCTGTGACACTGTAACAAAATGCCACCAACGTGGTGGCTTAAAGCCACATGCATGTACTTGCTGATAGCTCCGGAGGTGAGCAATCCAAAACGATTCCTCTAGCCAAACTCCAGGTGTTGGCAGGGCCATGAGACTCTGGAGAGGCTCTGCGCTTGTCTTTTGCAGCCTCTACAGCTGCATTCCTTGGCCCGTGGCCCCTCCTCTGTCTTCAAGGCCAGCACCTTCTCTCTGACTCTCTGACCTGCCTCTTCTGCTTCTGTCACATGGCCTTCTCCTTCTTGTCTATAGCCAAGCTCCCACTCCCTTCACCTTCTAAGGAAACTTGTGACTACATATAGGGGCCACATGACTAATTCAGGATCATCGCCCCATCTCAAGATCCTAAACGGAATCATAACTGCAGAACCCTTTTGCCATTTAAGGTGACATTCACAGATTTCAGGGATTAGGGCTGGATATCTTCTTTTTTTAATTACTAATATTTTTGGCTGTGCATCATGGCATGCAGGATCATAGTCCCCTGACCAAGGATTGAACCCATGTCCCCTGCAGTGGAAGCACAGAGTCTTAACCACTGGACTGCCAGGGAAGTCCTCAGGGGTGGATCTCTTTGAGGACTTTCTGAAATCATCAAAGCCAACCAAGTTTGGAGTCAAGCTATAAAAGTAACTCAGAAAACTATTAAATAGTCAAGGCTACAGCCTCATCAGTCATAGGCATACACTTTTGACCTATGTAAGGAGACCACGGGTCCCCTGGTGGCTCAGCAGTAAAGAATCTGCCTACCGATATAGGAGACGCAGTTTCCATCCTTGGGTCAGGAAGATCCTTTGGAGAAGGAAATGGCAACCCACTCCAGTTTTCTTGCCTGGGAAATCCCATGGACAGAGGAGCTTGTCAGGCTACAATACAGGGGGTTGCAAAGAGTCAGACACGACTGTCTGAGCTTGCACAAAAGGAGGCCAACCTACAGTGCACCATGAAACCAGCAAGTGCAAGGACACTGATAACCTGCCTGCCTTGCCCCACCTGCCCATTCTCCCCAGTTGCTCAGGTCTCTCCTCCATAACAATGGACTTTCAGGGGAAAGTGGTATCAGGAATTTACTCTGCCAAGGGCATGCAGCCTGAGCTTAGTTTTTAATAGTAGGATAAAAGGCTTTATCTCTGCAGAAGGAATTTCCAGAATCAGAAATCAACTGGGGGTTTCCTTCTGTTCATGCAGGCAGCCAGTGACACCCTTTTAGCTCTTTTTACCCCCCACAAGGAAATACTCAGTTTTCATCCAGAGACGTCTTTCCCCCAGAAAAATGCATTTCCATTGCAGGACCTTCAGCCAATTGAAGATTCTACTGAAGATCTGTCTTCCCTCCTCCAACGTGCATTACTAGCAGAATCTGCTCTGCCTGTTTAACAAACCACTGTGTCTGGAACTCCAGCTGCAAGAGTGGCAGCCTCAGGGAACCAGGGTGCCAAGAACAGGTGAAAAGCAAGATCCTGAGAACACTGGTCCAAATCCAAAGGCAGGATTCTCCCTGCCTTCCAGGGTCCCCTTCTGCCCCCTGTTGGCCTCATCTCTGGCCATGAAGCAGAAGGGAACCAAAGCTGTCCCCAGCCCCCTGCCACTTCCAGGCACTCAGCCTCCTCCCAAATGACTCACAGCCATCTGTTGCCAGGTGTGATAGATCAAAGAGAATTTGTTTAATTAAATTATTTCGCTGCAATGGGTCTTAGTTGTGGCATGTGGGATCTTAGTTCCCCAACCATGGATTGAACCCACCTTCCCTGCATTGCAAGGCAGTTTCTTAACCACTGGACCACTAGGGAAGTCCTGTCACAGAAAGTGTTGACAGATTTAAAAATATTTCAGACTCAAAGGAAATGAGAATTAATGGTGTTATGGGGCACCATAACAGGCCAGAGAGGGAGATATTTGGGAACGGGGAAGTCCCCCTGGTGACTATGAAATCACACCAAGTGGGCAATGATACACTTTCTTTGCACAAATTTTACTGGGCAAATACATTCTACTCTGGGCTTTGTCTGGCTCTTATTGAAGGACAATTTGAGGGTTTCACTTCAATCGAGGTCCTCAAGATGCACCACTGTGGCCTCTACCAGGCCAGTCCTCCCACTGCAATGCTCTCCATGCTCCAGGGGCCCTTCAGGGGTCAGGTCTGATGAAGTGTAGCCACACATGGCCCCAGCACATGAGTCCCTATGAAGGTGACTTGAGTTATCCAGTCCCACATTCAACCCCACAGAGGCTGGCCAGCACCAGCTTAGAAACTTGAGCAGATAATTTAATCTTCCTAAACCTTACTTTTTCTCCTGTGGAAATTGGAAATAATGCCTCCTAGATAGTTGGGGGAACTCCATGAAGTAGGTTGGGAAAAGGCATAGCACAGGGACTGCTATATATCAGGAACTCAATAAATGCACCTGTTCTTAATGTTACTTCTAACAGTATTAATACAAAGTCATGCTGCTAGTTTATAGATTACAATCTAAGACCATAATCTATAGCTATCTGAGAATAAGCGTAATGACCCACAGAACTCTCCTTTTATGTTTTGCTATTGAACATCTCCCAGCTCCTTGACTATGGAAGTAATGTCTTGCTTCACTCTTCCACATCCACAAATATCGACCCAGTGCTCGCTGTGTGCAGGAAAGAACTTCCAAGTACAGGTCTCAAGCGAATTGCCAGCCCGATGCAGAGTCAAGAAGCAAAAGGTACAGAAATGGGCAGGTCCCCGTCCTAGTTGTCAGCGGTCATCCAGTCCGAAGAGCTTCCAGAATTCAGAGAAAGTCTTCGTCCCTGCGGTAGGCGGCGCACAAGGAGCCTCTTTGGGAACTGGGCCTTGAAGAAAGCGTACGACGTGAACACGTGAAGAAGAGCAGAGGGGCGTCGGAAGCCAAGGGAAGGAGTGATGGGAATCTAGGTAGGGGACCCTCCCTCCATTTGTCCCCTTCCGCCTGCGTGACGCCCACCAAGATGGCGCACGGGGGCTGGAGGCCGCGAGCGCTGCGCTCTGTGCGGCTCCAGCTGTGCGCGCGGCCCAGCCTGCAAGCGGATTCGTGACTCCGCAGAAACTGCTCCCACCTTCTCCTCCAGCGGAGGGGCCGAAGCGTCTTGGAATTCACTCTGTGAAACAGATTTTCTCAGTTCAAATTAGCTACAGTGGTGTTGTTAATCCCCTTGTTGTGGGATTAGAATATATCACTGCGTTGAGATTAGAGCTTGACAGGTTGGAGGAGTTTGGAGTCAACTCCAAGTTCCAAGCCACGTGGTCCTGCCCACAGGCTCCGCGGTCTTTGGCCGGAACAATGGCGCCACCTTGTGGAGACAAGGATCTCTACTGGGAAGCGTTTCCTCTGGGGCACGTTTTGTTTGTGATGCGGGCAGAAACACAAGGAGTACTAAGGCAGGTAACTCCTCCCTCAAGGCGCTCGTGGGCCTCACTAGTCCGTGGACTATGGTCCCCGGGGACGGCTTTTCCGAACCCCGGAGCCGACCTGAAGGGGAGTGGGATTTCAGGACCCACCTACTCCCTAGCACCTTAAATCCCTTAAATCCCTTTCACAATTGACAAAACCCATTCCTGCACTTACTCATCAGCACGCGTTTACCATTTGCCTCTGTGAGCTGTGCTTAGGGCTGAGGCATAGAAATATTTAAGAACCAGCCCCTAAATACCGTGCATGGCCAAAGAGACAAAGGCAAGTTTGTTGTCTTTGCTCCCTGCACAGACTGTGGCGCCCCCTCCCAGGCAGGTCGAGCCCTTCATCAGCTTCCCTCATTCTCCCAACCCAAGGCTCCATCTGCCCCACTCCCCACTGCTCCTGGGACGCCCAGGCTCCTCCTGCCACGGCATTCTTTCTTGGCTGCTCCAACTGCAGGAAAGGAATGCCTTCCCTCTCCCCTCAAGGATGGCTGTTTCTGGAGGCTCCGAGCAGGGAGAGCTGAGCTAGTGCTGTGCTGTCGGAGAAAAATGACTTTAAGCAGCAGAAACTTGTGGGAGTGGCTGCAAAAGCGTAGCCACAACTCCAGGTGGACAGACAAGGCTGGACCTGGGAGAACAGAGACAGCAGCCCCAGGGGCGGACAGGGGAGCAGGGCTTTGTAAGGGAGAAGCCGGAGTTCCACACAAGGACCGTGAAAGGGGCAGAAAGCGTGCATCTGTGAGCTACTAGGCAAAATAACATGGAGAACTGAATGTTTTTTTGCCTGAAATTCAAGAGAAGGTAGGAAAGGGGAGAGGGAAGGTCTGCAGCTGGTGAGAGGCAAGGAGATTCTATGACGTGAGGAGTGCACGGAAATGTCCCTGGGCACAGTCACCATACATAATGTAAGCGTGAGAGTGACTCAGACTATCTGAATGGCCAGCTGGAAGCCATCGTCTCCCCACCTCCCAGTGTTCAAGGAAGGATTACATTCCTACATTCACATTAATGAACACTGTGTGCAAATAGGTTTTACTTAGGCTCAAGGCATTACCTAAGAAAAGAAGTGTGTTTCCACAGCTGGTTCGAGGCTAGGTCACAAGGAGAGAGCAGCCACAGGCCCAAGAACCTGGAAATTCACAACACCCAGGGCAGGACCATGGCCGTCCACAAGGCGTGGAATAGGCTATAAG
This sequence comes from Oreotragus oreotragus, assembly GCA_006410675.1. Taxonomy (NCBI): domain Eukaryota; kingdom Metazoa; phylum Chordata; class Mammalia; order Artiodactyla; family Bovidae; genus Oreotragus; species Oreotragus oreotragus. The sequence continues at coordinate 117,891 of SJYX01018203.1, read as the reverse complement.
CCCATCTGAGGTCCTAGTGGCCAGAAAGCCTATCTGGTCCACACAAGCATTTCTACATTCTGTCTCAGTATGAGCCCACTTTCTTCTCATTTTTGTTTTCTCCTTGTTAACAACCTGGTCTCCAGATATGATGCTGTATATGATGTTCTCAGTGTGTGTTATTAAATAAACGCTATAACAAAATAGATAATCAGGTTTCCTTTTGGTCTAGTGGTTGAGAATCCACCTGCCAGTGCAAGGTACACAGGTTCGAACCCTGGTCCAGGAAGATCCCACATGCCCCAGAACAACTAAGCCCGAGTGCCACAACTACGTAAGTCCCAGCGCCCTACAGCCTGTGCTGGGCAACAAGAGAAGCTACCACGATGAAAAGCCTTTACACGGAAACAAAGAGTAGCCCCTGCTTGCGGCAGCTAGAGAAAGCCCACGCATAGCAATGGAGACCCAGCACAGCCAAAAATAAAGCACATAACTAAATCCTAAATAAATAAAACGGATAATCAACAAGGACATACTGTATAGCATAGGGAACTCAGTGTTTTGTTAATACTAGATAATGGAAAAGAATCTGAAAAAAGAATATAAAAAACTGAATTGCTGGACACCTGAAACTAACACAACATTAGAAATCAACTGTACTCCAACATAAAATAAAATTTAAATTAAAAAAAAAAAAAGGAATAAAGGCTTTAAAACCAGAAGCATGTGAATGCTTGTCCCATCCCCCTTTGTCCTATCTATATGACCTTCACAGATTCCCCAACCTAGAGCCCAGCTCTGCATCTGTAAGATGGGCTGCTGTCTGGCTGAGAGATCGTGTGCAGAAGCAATGTTTCTGAGGGACAGCATCAGGTGACTGGGATATTGTGGTTATCACCTAAGGAAGAGCCACTCTGAGGAGGGAAAGGGAACCACCTGTGTGGGGAGGGTTGACCCCTCGAGACTAAATCAGCAGCACAAGCTCTCAGAATGAGGTGGCAAATGTCAGGGACTTAAGGTTTCCCCGATAATTCAGTTGGTAAAGAATCTGCCTACAATGCAGAAGACCCCAGTTTGATTCCTGGGTCGGGAAGATCCACTGGAGAAGGGATAGGCTACCCACTCCAGTACTCTTGGGCTTCCTTTGTGGCTCAGCTGGTAAAGAATCTTACTCAGAACATCAGTACCTTGTGTGTCTGTGGGGAGAGAGATGAGGGATTTACAATAAATGGATCAGGCTCTGAGCTCACCATGACTCCATCGCAGCCCTTAGTTTGTTTCACGTTCACAGTGGCCTGCACTCTTAGCTGCATTTTCTGCTGCCGGGTTTCAAGGGTTCACATAGCACTCTTAAAGTCGATCAGATGACAGATGGCAGCACCAGCCTTGAACTGGTGTCTCTGAGCCTAAACCCTTTGCCTTGAGCCTCAGCCCTGCTCCACTCCACTGCTAAGGGTGGTGGGAAACACCATGGTGCACAGTTAGTATCCAAAGATCCCCGGGGGTTTCATCTCCTGAAGTGGAAGCCCCTCAAGGGCCAGGATCCCAAGGATGAAATTCCCACCTCAGCCCATGTACTAGTTTCCTGTGACACTGTAACAAAATGCCACCAACGTGGTGGCTTAAAGCCACATGCATGTACTTGCTGATAGCTCCGGAGGTGAGCAATCCAAAACGATTCCTCTAGCCAAACTCCAGGTGTTGGCAGGGCCATGAGACTCTGGAGAGGCTCTGCGCTTGTCTTTTGCAGCCTCTACAGCTGCATTCCTTGGCCCGTGGCCCCTCCTCTGTCTTCAAGGCCAGCACCTTCTCTCTGACTCTCTGACCTGCCTCTTCTGCTTCTGTCACATGGCCTTCTCCTTCTTGTCTATAGCCAAGCTCCCACTCCCTTCACCTTCTAAGGAAACTTGTGACTACATATAGGGGCCACATGACTAATTCAGGGTCATCGCCCCATCTCAAGATCCTAAACGGAATCATAACTGCAGAACCCTTTTGCCATTTAAGGTGACATTCACAGATTTCAGGGATTAGGGCTGGATATCTTCTTTTTTTAATTACTAATATTTTTGGCTGTGCATCATGGCATGCAGGATCATAGTCCCCTGACCAAGGATTGAACCCATGTCCCCTGCAGTGGAAGCACAGAGTCTTAACCACTGGACTGCCAGGGAAGTCCTCAGGGGTGGATCTCTTTGAGGACTTTCTGAAATCATCAAAGCCAACCAAGTTTGGAGTCAAGCTATAAAAGTAACTCAGAAAACTATTAAATAGTCAAGGCTACAGCCTCATCAGTCATAGGCATACACTTTTGACCTATGTAAGGAGACCACGGGTCCCCTGGTGGCTCAGCAGTAAAGAATCTGCCTACCGATATAGGAGACGCAGTTTCCATCCTTGGGTCAGGAAGATCCTTTGGAGAAGGAAATGGCAACCCACTCCAGTTTTCTTGCCTGGGAAATCCCATGGACAGAGGAGCTTGTCAGGCTACAATACAGGGGGTTGCAAAGAGTCAGACACGACTGTCTGAGCTTGCACAAAAGGAGGCCAACCTACAGTGCACCATGAAACCAGCAAGTGCAAGGACACTGATAACCTGCCTGCCTTGCCCCACCTGCCCATTCTCCCCAGTTGCTCAGGTCTCTCCTCCATAACAATGGACTTTCAGGGGAAAGTGGTATCAGGAATTTACTCTGCCAAGGGCATGCAGCCTGAGCTTAGTTTTTAATAGTAGGATAAAAGGCTTTATCTCTGCAGAAGGAATTTCCAGAATCAGAAATCAACTGGGGGTTTCCTTCTGTTCATGCAGGCAGCCAGTGACACCCTTTTAGCTCTTTTTACCCCCCACAAGGAAATACTCAGTTTTCATCCAGAGACGTCTTTCCCCCAGAAAAATGCATTTCCATTGCAGGACCTTCAGCCAATTGAAGATTCTACTGAAGATCTGTCTTCCCTCCTCCAACGCGCATTACTAGCAGAATCTGCTCTGCCTGTTTAACAAACCACTGTGTCTGGAACTCCAGCTGCAAGAGTGGCAGCCTCAGGGAACCAGGGTGCCAAGAACAGGTGAAAAGCAAGATCCTGAGAACACTGGTCCAAATCCAAAGGCAGGATTCTCCCTGTCTTCCAGGGTCCCCTTCTGCCTCCTGTTGGCCTCATCTCTGGCCATGAAGCAGAAGGGAACCAAAGCTGTCCCCAGCCCCCTGCCACTTCCAGGCACTCAGCCTCCTCCCAAATGACTCACAGCCATCTGTTGCCAGGTGTGATAGATCAAAGAGAATTTGTTTAATTAAATTATTTCGCTGCAATGGGTCTTAGTTGTGGCATGTGGGATCTTAGTTCCCCAACCATGGATTGAACCCACCTTCCCTGCATTGCAAGGCAGTTTCTTAACCACTGGACCACTAGGGAAGTCCTGTCACAGAAAGTGTTGACAGACTTAAAAACATTTCAGACTCAAAGGAAATGAGAATTAATGGTGTTATGGGGCACCATAACAGGCCAGAGAGGGAGATATTTGGGAACGGGGAAGTCCCCCTGGTGACTATGAAATCACACCAAGTGGGCAATGATACACTTTCTTTGCACAAATTTTACTGGGCAAATACATTCTACTCTGGGCTTTGTCTGGCTCTTATTGAAGGACAATTTGAGGGTTTCACTTCAATCGAGGTCCTCAAGATGCACCACTGTGGCCTCTACCAGGCCAGTCCTCCCACTGCAATGCTCTCCATGCTCCAGGGGCCCTTCAGGGGTCAGGTCTGATGAAGTGTAGCCACACATGGCCCCAGCACATGAGTCCCTATGAAGGTGACTTGAGTTATCCAGTCCCACATTCAACCCCACAGAGGCTGGCCAGCACCAGCTTAGAAACTTGAGCAGATAATTTAATCTTCCTAAACCTTACTTTTTCTCCTGTGGAAATTGGAAATAATGCCTCCTAGATAGTTGGGGGAACTCCATGAAGTAGGTTGGGAAAAGGCATAGCACAGGGACTGCTATATATCAGGAACTCAATAAATGCACCTGTTCTTAATGTTACTTCTAACAGTATTAATACAAAGTCATGCTGCTAGTTTATAGATTACAATCTAAGACCATAATCTATAGCTATCTGAGAATAAGCGTAATGACCCACAGAACTCTCCTTTTATGTTTTGCTATTGAACATCTCCCAGCTCCTTGACTATGGAAGTAATGTCTTGCTTCACTCTTCCACATCCACAAATATCGACCCAGTGCTCGCTGTGTGCAGGAAAGAACTTCCAAGTACAGGTCTCAAGCGAATTGCCAGCCCGATGCAGAGTCAAGAAGCAAAAGGTACAGAAATGGGCAGGTCCCCGTCCTAGTTGTCAGCGGTCATCCAGTCCGAAGAGCTTCCAGAATTCAGAGAAAGTCTTCGTCCCTGCGGTAGGCGGCGCACAAGGAGCCTCTTTGGGAACTGGGCCTTGAAGAAAGCGTACGACGTGAACACGTGAAGAAGAGCAGAGGGGCGTCGGAAGCCAAGGGAAGGAGTGATGGGAATCTAGGTAGGGGACCCTCCCTCCATTTGTCCCCTTCCGCCTGCGTGACGCCCACCAAGATGGCGCACGGGGGCTGGAGGCCGCGAGCGCTGCGCTCTGTGCGGCTCCAGCTGTGCGCGCGGCCCAGCCTGCAAGCGGATTCGTGACTCCGCAGAAACTGCTCCCACCTTCTCCTCCAGCGGAGGGGCCGAAGCGTCTTGGAATTCACTCTGTGAAACAGATTTTCTCAGTTCAAATTAGCTACAGTGGTGTTGTTAATCCCCTTGTTGTGGGATTAGAATATATCACTGCGTTGAGATTAGAGCTTGACAGGTTGGAGGAGTTTGGAGTCAACTCCAAGTTCCAAGCCACGTGGTCCTGCCCACGGGCTCCGCGGTCTTTGGCCGGAACAATGGCGCCACCTTGTGGAGACAAGGATCTCTACTGGGAAGCGTTTCCTCTGGGGCACGTTTTGTTTGTGATGCGGGCAGAAACACAAGGAGTACTAAGGCAGGTAACTCCTCCCTCAAGGCGCTCGTGGGCCTCACTAGTCCGTGGACTATGGTCCCCGGGGACGGCTTTTCCGAACCCCGGAGCCGACCTGAAGGGGAGTGGGATTTCAGGACCCACCTACTCCCTAGCACCTTAAATCCCTTAAATCCCTTTCACAATTGACAAAACCCATTCCTGCACTTACTCATCAGCACGCGTTTACCATTTGCCTCTGTGAGCTGTGCTTAGGGCTGAGGCATAGAAATATTTAAGAACCAGCCCCTAAATACCGTGCATGGCCAAAGAGACAAAGGCAAGTTTGTTGTCTTTGCTCCCTGCACAGACTGTGGCGCCCCCTCCCAGGCAGGTCGAGCCCTTCATCAGCTTCCCTCATTCTCCCAACCCAAGGCTCCATCTGCCCCACTCCCCACTGCTCCTGGGACGCCCAGGCTCCTCCTGCCACGGCATTCTTTCTTGGCTGCTCCAACTGCAGGAAAGGAATGCCTTCCCTCTCCCCTCAAGGATGGCTGTTTCTGGAGGCTCCGAGCAGGGAGAGCTGAGCTAGTGCTGTGCTGTCGGAGAAAAATGACTTTAAGCAGCAGAAACTTGTGGGAGTGGCTGCAAAAGCGTAGCCACAACTCCAGGTGGACAGACAAGGCTGGACCTGGGAGAACAGAGACAGCAGCCCCAGGGGCGGACAGGGGAGCAGGGCTTTGTAAGGGAGAAGCCGGAGTTCCACACAAGGACCGTGAAAGGGGCAGAAAGCGTGCATCTGTGAGCTACTAGGCAAAATAACATGGAGAACTGAATGTTTTTTTGCCTGAAATTCAAGAGAAGGTAGGAAAGGGGAGAGGGAAGGTCTGCAGCTGGTGAGAGGCAAGGAGATTCTATGACGTGAGGAGTGCACGGAAATGTCCCTGGGCACAGTCACCATACATAATGTAAGCGTGAGAGTGACTCAGACTATCTGAATGGCCAGCTGGAAGCCATCGTCTCCCCACCTCCCAGTGTTCAAGGAAGGATTACATTCCTACATTCACATTAATGAACACTGTGTGCAAATAGGTTTTACTTAGGCTCAAGGCATTACCTAAGAAAAGAAGTGTGTTTCCACAGCTGGTTCGAGGCTAGGTCACAAGGAGAGAGCAGCCACAGGCCCAAGAACCTGGAAATTCACAACACCCAGGGCAGGACCATGGCCGTCCACAAGGCGTGGAATAGGCTATAAGCCCATCTGAGGTCCTAGTGGCCAGAAAGCCTATCTGGTCCACACAAGCATTTCTACATTCTGTCTCAGTATGAGCCCACTTTCTTCTCATTTTTGTTTTCTCCTTGTTAACAACCTGGTCTCCAGATATGATGCTGTATATGATGTTCTCAGTGTGTGTTATTAAATAAACGCTATAACAAAATAGATAATCAGGTTTCCTTTTGGTCTAGTGGTTGAGAATCCACCTGCCAGTGCAAGGTACACAGGTTCGAACCCTGGTCCAGGAAGATCCCACATGCCCCAGAACAACTAAGCCCGAGTGCCACAACTACGTAAGTCCCAGCGCCCTACAGCCTGTGCTGGGCAACAAGAGAAGCTACCACGATGAAAAGCCTTTACACGGAAACAAAGAGTAGCCCCTGCTTGCGGCAGCTAGAGAAAGCCCACGCATAGCAATGGAGACCCAGCACAGCCAAAAATAAAGCACATAACTAAATCCTAAATAAATAAAACGGATAATCAACAAGGACATACTGTATAGCATAGGGAACTCAGTGTTTTGTTAATACTAGATAATGGAAAAGAATCTGAAAAAAGAATATAAAAAACTGAATTGCTGGACACCTGAAACTAACACAACATTAGAAATCAACTGTACTCCAACATAAAATAAAATTTAAATTAAAAAAAAAAAAAGGAATAAAGGCTTTAAAACCAGAAGCATATGAATGCTTGTCCCATCCCCCTTTGTTCTATCTATATGACCTTCACAGATTCCCCAACCTAGAGCCCAGCTCTGCATCTGTAAGATGGGCTGCTGTCTGGCTGAGAGATCGTGTGCAGAAGCAATGTTTCTGAGGGACAGCATCAGGTGACTGGGATATTGTGGTTATCACCTAAGGAAGAGCCACTCTGAGGAGGGAAAGGGAACCACCTGTGTGGGGAGGGTTGACCCCTCGAGACTAAATCAGCAGCACAAGCTCTCAGAATGAGGTGGCAAATGTCAGGGACTTAAGGTTTCCCCGATAATTCAGTTGGTAAAGAATCTGCCTACAATGCAGAAGACCCCAGTTTGATTCCTGGGTCGGGAAGATCCACTGGAGAAGGGATAGGCTACCCACTCCAGTACTCTTGGGCTTCCTTTGTGGCTCAGCTGGTAAAGAATCCACCTGCAATGCAGGAGACCTGGGTTCAATCCCTGGATTGGAAGATCCCCTGGAGAAAGGAAAAGCTACCCACTCCAGTATTCTGGCCTGGAGAATTTCCTGGCCTGTATAGTCTCTGGGGTTGCAAAGAATTGGACACTACTGAGAGACTTTCACTTCACCTCACTAGGTCTAGTCACAGCTTCCCATGGAAACACAACCCTTTCTTCATAAGCAGATATGTATGGGTTTCCCTGTCAGAACTTGAATCCTAACATGGCAGGAGTCCCTGAGCTTCTTATCCATTTGAGGGGTGACTCTAGGCTCTTGCTACCAATGTCATGGACACCCCTTAGATTATCTTCTACTATGTCTTTTCTAGGAACTGACCCTTCCCCACTCCATCCAGGATGTTGCAGAAGAAACTCTACGTGATAACACACTGCACCCTCTGCTCACCATGGATGGTCCAGGGAGAGAGCACTGCATTGTGCACTGGTGGCTGGTGTGTAGTTTGCAAATCTGGGGGCTGGAAGTGGTGACCAGGCCCCACCATGAGAACTGGGGAACAGAAGAAGGCTGGATAACAGCAAGACAGAAGGTAAAAGAGAAGAAACTGAAGACGGACGAGGAATAGAGACTCCTGGGTTAGGACCACATTCAGACCAGCTCTGGTCCTGCTGCCCAGCTTTATCTCTGAGGTTGGACTCAGCAACACACCCATAATGCTTCTAACCAAGTCTTTTTTCACTTGAAGTAGACGGAGTGAAGTTCTCAGAGCTGACACCCAGACTAAGGTTTCATTTGGGGGAGAGGAAAGACATTGATGTTGAGTGCATGTCTCCCCAAGTGATGAACAAATTACCTCCAAGCTTGGCAATTTAGGCAAACCTCCTTTAAGATGGACCCCGAGGGGGACTGACACCTCCCACGGATGATCATCCCAAGCGGGCAAGATAGTTACATTTTACTACTCGATGGGCTGCTTGTAGAGTTTTACCTCCACAATGAGAACATTTCCTATTACAGGAGCAAAATGAAAAAGGAGTTATTCACTCCACATGAAAAACAGGCATGTTAAAAAAAAAGGAAACACTGTCAACCAGGCTGAATCACAAGCTGTGATTAAAGCCTCCAGATTTTTTTCCCATTAGTATGACTACATTTGAATTTTAGCCCAACACCAACCCTGTATCATAGAATGTCTGATGCAGTTTGCTTTGAACCTAATGCCAAACAGGTCAGAGAAGTAGAATACTTATTGCCTAAATTCAAGCAAATTGGGATCTCTTATTCAAAAGACAATCGTGGCGTCTCATTTATAACCTGAACTCAGAACTAGGTCTTCCTAATCAAGACACAGAAGACAGAGCTGGCGTCTGTTGTCCTTGTCCTGCTGGGTGTGAAAAGAAAACTAAACAGCGCTGGGAAAAGAAGCTGAAAATCTCACCAGCCCACTGCTGCTGTGGCCAGCAGTGGATGCATTGTCGGCTTCACTCCAAACAGGGACAAGGTCCCCCTGGACGGGCGCTGGGAATAGAAAGGAGACACGGTCCCTGCCCTCAGGACATTCTCCAGCTCAGAAAGAATGACTCTCAAGTAAAGAAACAATTCACTTTAATGGAGAGGCTGTGGGCACGTAGAGGGGAGGCCTGGGGTGGGAAGGGCTGGCAGAAAACACTTCAAGGATGAGCAGGATTAGAACCCAGAAGAGGGCCAAGGTCCTCCAGGTATGAACAGTTCCCAGGTTAGAGCCTGGCATGCCGGGAGAAGACCATGTCCCGTCCACACTCACCCCAAGGCTTGTGATGACCTCTGCCCCACACCTAAGACACCCAGGAACTGAGGAGCCTTCCCACCCTAGGAGGCAGAGCTATTCTGAAAGGCAGGTGATCCTGAAAAGAAAGAAGATGGTAGCCCCGAGTTTCCTTAGTGAGCTGCAGAGGTGACCTTAGCGACCTGCTTCCAGAGGCGGCTCTGGCCGCTGTTAGGGCAACTAGGAGGACGTCAGGGGGCATTACCCCAGTGCTCAAGTGAGATGAAGGGACTGGCCAGGATGGCCTGTGCTCCGAGCTTGCTGGCCTTGACCTCTCTGTGGTGGGTGCCATCACTGACTCCAGTCAGGGCCTCTGCTGAACTCAGAGCTGGCCAGATCACCACTTCCTAGAAAATCAGGTTACTCTCTTGAATCTGTCTCTTCTTTTGTACCCCTCCCACAAATTCATCAGCAACAGCTCCACTGCCTCCAAAATATACCCCACCTACCTCGCCTGTCCCTCCTCGCTACCCCACCTCAGACCAGGCCACCCTCAGCTCTCACCTGGATGACAATGACAGAGGGATGTTGTGTTCCATTATGAATCCGATCACAGAGTTCCCTACTCAAGACCCTCCAAAGAATGTTCTCGCCACTTGGAGTAAGTCTAAGCTCTTTTCCATGGTATATCTGTCCTATCTGTCGGCCCAGCCCTCCAGCCTCACCAAAGATCACCCTGTCATGCTCACCAGGCCCAGCCCCATCACCCTCTTTCTGCACCTTCCTCCACCCTGGCTTGGCCCTCTGCTTGGAATGTGCTTCTTGCCTAATGTTACTGCCTCAAGAAGCCAACACGATGCCTAATGGTCTTAACACAACATCACTGCTCTTCACTGCCTGCTCTCCCATCCCTGCCGTACAAAAGGCCCAGTAAGAGAGGAGACTTGTACGTCTGCATCATTCATGACTGTATTTTTATAACGAGGTCCATCCCATAAAGGATGCTTGATATACATTTGCTAAATGAATGACCCTCTGCATCTGCCGATACCCCTCAAAGCTTTGGACCCAATGGAAGCCATGGTCTTGGGAATTTGCCAGGGCAGGGCAGGCTGCCATTCTGGGGCCTGCTCTGATGCTAGGGAGGGTTCATGTGCCACAAGGACTCCCAAACAGTGGGGTCCAAGGCCCACTTTCCTCAGACCTCCATCACTACGCTGATCACTCTACGTTATGACTGTGCTGTATTAGGTTCACCAAAGAAACAGAATCAGCTCTGTGTGTGTGTGTGTTTGTGTGTGTGTGTGTGGCTGAGACCCAGGACAGCCAGTGGCATAGCTCTGGTCTGAGTCCGAAAGGCTGAGAACAAGGGGAGCTAAGGGGGAAGTTCCAGTCCAAAAGCCAAAAGCCATCAGGCTTTGGGAGGGGGAGGGATAAATCAGGAATTTGGGACACACTACTAGATATAAACTAGATAACCAGCAAGGATCTACTATATAGCACAGGGAACTCTGCCGGGGTCCAGCCCCGGTGGATCCAGGGAATTCGAAGGTGGGGACGGCATCGGCGACCTTGGAAAATACATAATTACAGATAGAGAGATTAGAAATGGATAGTGTAGTAGGAAATATTAGTGGAGAAAAAGAGGCTGAATAACTTGGTTTACATGGAATAGCATCCATGCTCCAGATGGGAATTCAGCCGGAAAAACAGGGAGTAAGAAAGAACGACATGGCGGAGTCAGTCTTTCCAGAAACTGAACCCATTTCTTTATTTTTCAGGTTTTCTTATATACCTTTTGTTACATATAGGGATGAATACAGAGTCACGTGGGGGTCAGCAGTCCTGACCTTTATCAAAATCAGGTGCTTTACATAAAAAAAGGTCTTAGGGGTTTTTACATCATCTTCTTGCCATAAGGCTCACTGACATTTATGACTCTTTCTTTCTGATAACCAAAAAACTTATTTTTTCCAAGGGTGTTTCTTCTTAAACCAGGCACCACCCTCCAAATAAAGTTGCATTCCTATAGGGTGAGGGTGTAGTGAGTTACAATCAAGAAAGAAATTTATTTAACCCAAGGTTAACATGATTAATCTTAAAGGTTAATTCTTATTTCTCCTATATGCTTAAAGGTTAATACTTATTTCTCCTATATGCTAGTTATATTCATTATAAGGGCAGGGAATATGGAGATTTAGCAGCAAACATCAGCCCAACAAATGAAAATCCTTTCACCAATGTTCCCCTTAAGATCTACTTAGTCTTAAGATAGTGATAAAGTTACATTTTTACATAGCAAGGACACAGTGATTTATAACAAAGTACAGTGATCTATAACAAAAGAGAAAATTCGTTAACTCAAAAAGTCTAGTATTGCTAACCTTAAAAACTACTGTATTTCCTTTTCTATATTCCAAATACATTGATTAATATATTCCCAGGTGCCTAAGGATATGGAGGCCTGGCGGCAATCATTGACTCAACAATGAGAAAAGCCCTATGCTAATACTCCAAACTCTCTGTGCTGTTTATGGTTGAGAGGTTGTCACACAAGCTAGTCTGTCAGCAGAGAGGTTTGACCTGAGACACCCTTGTCCCACCCAGGGCAGGGAATTAGCAGCAATTATTGACACAACAAATGAAAAAATCCTTCACCAATATAATTCCCAACCAACCCACTATACTAATAATTTCTAACTTCCCACAAGAATTTGCCTTTAGTAAGTCTAAAACATCTTGTGCCTCTCACTGTCAGCAGGCTGTAAACCATCACATGCAGCCAGACGAACCTATACAGGTGGGCTAGATAACCTTCAGAGTTCATAAGCTGAAACACTCTTGTCACGCCCAGGAATTTTTATTACCTTGGAGCTGCACGTTTACTCCTTCTCCGAGAGAAACTGTTATGGGAGAAAGCTCCCCGGAAGGTCAAAGGTGTAGGTGAGAGCAAAAAACAGACTCTGGTTTTGGGGTAGATGCTCGGGAACAGGGGGTCTCCTGAGGCTTGATCACGCCTTTGTGTATGCCGAAGCCTCCTTCCCCATGACCTTTGCCATGGGCGGAGTTCCTCACACTGGCCCCCGGCAGAACTCTACTCAATATTCTGGGATAACCTCTGGGGGAAAAGAATCTGAAAAAGAAAGAATATACATATGTGTACAACCGAATCACTATGCTACGCATTGGAAACTATCACAACATGTGGGTCAACAATATTCCAACAAAACTTTTAAAAATAAACCATTAATCCACCATCTTTTTAAAAAAGCCATCAGACTCAGTATCTACAAAGAATTGATGTTTCAGTTCAAGTCCAAAGGCAGGAAAAAAACAACCTCTCACTCAACGTTAGTCAGGAAGAATTCTTCTTCCTCATCTTTTTTTTCCATTCAGACCTGCAATTGAGAGATCACAGATCTAGAACTTGGTCCCAGCTCTCTGAATTCCCCTCCTGTTGGCTTCTTTCCACACGATCATTTTTCCTCTCTGGGATTATGAACTGGTGTCTAGGGAATAGCTTGTCAGTGAGTCTTTAACACGCACAGCTGAGTGCTGGCCTTGCCTTAGAGACCATAGAGGCTCAAAAGAGAAGCCTGCCCACTGAGCCTGAGGAATTCACATCCCGAGGAAGCCTTGCTGCCCAACAGAGGAAAAGGCTATGACTATGCACCCTTGGCTGGAAACCTATCCCCATCTGGAGAGCCAGTGCTGATAGCTTCAGAAGGGCTCTTAGGAGGTGGTCAGGGGGCCCTCCTCAGTCCTCTTAGTCGTCATGGCACATTGCATCAAGCTAGGCACAAAGCAATTGCAGTTCCAAATCAGCCCCATCTTTCCAAGGACCCAACAGCTGTTATGTCTGCTCTAAGAAGCCGCAGATTCTGCCAAGTCAGGAGGACCACCGAATGCCATCTGCATCTAAGAAAACAAAAGTCACGTAGTCACATCTGCTAACATATCTACGGCACTTAATACGTGCGAGAACCAGCTCCTCTGTATCACATGTGTCCCAGGAGTAGCTGATGCTTCCTCCTGGTTGATTAATTGCTCATACAGTTGGGTCATTTGGTTGTTTTTTTGCTATTATTGTTGTTTTTATTGTGGGTTTTGTTTGTTTGGTGGCTGTTATCAAATGTGATCATTCTATCTGAAGAAAATATTCAAGACCTTCCTAAAATTAAATAAAGTCAAATCTTTGAGCATGAAGAAATTGCTTGCACTGGAAAAGATAAGACTTTGTTTCTCTAGAAAATGTAAACTTTACCTCACTAATTCCTCTTGCAATCTGAAAAGTTCCTTCATTTGATCATTGGGTCTCACCACTGATCACAGCAGGAGATTTTAGGGGTGGGGGAACCCTATGAATGTCAGCTATGGCTGCCCCCAGTCTCCAGCAACTTCAAGGAAGACAATCAAATTCTTCCCGTAGGGTTTGCCCCACCAAGCCCACCCAACTCCCATCATTCAGTTCCTCAGTCAATCACTCAAATATTTATCCAATGCGTATTTGAGTATCTGCTGTGTGCCAGACACTGTGGAAAGCAAAACAGTCATGATCTCGGAGCCCATATAGTCACAGTTTAGTAAGAATATTAACATTAAACAGATAAGTACATAAAAGCTTTCTTTGGAACCGTGGTGCCTGCTAGGGAGAGAAATACAGCATGTCTATTCATTTGACCACTAGATATTCACAACAAGGACCTACTGAAACAGGCAAAACCCTGCTTTGTGCATGCATGCGCAGTCACTTCAGTTGTGTCTGACTCTTTGCAACCCCATGGACTGTAGCCTGCCAGGCTTCTCTGTCCAATGGATATTCCTGGCAAGAATACTGGATGGGATACCATGCCCTTCTCCAGGGGATCTTTCTGACCCAGGGATCAAACCTGCACCTCCCGCATTGCAGGCAAAATTTTTTATCGCTGAGCCACCAGAGAAGTTCCTGCCTTAGGTGTAGAGACAAAAACTGGGAGGGAGGAGATGGTCTTCAAGGAAATGTTGCTCAAGCTGAGACCTGAAGGACAGGTAGAATTCGCCAGGCAAGGAGAAGGCAAAAGAGCATGCCCATCAGAGGAACCGCACGTTGGGTCCTAGGGAAGGACCTGAAGCACAGGGGCTGGGGCAGGTGAGGCTGGATCAAGGAGCAGTGCCAGGGCTCCAGTGAGAGCCATTACTTGACCCCAAAGGCAGCGGGGAGCTTCTTCAAGATTTTAAGTTGAGAGGTCATGTCCTCTTCATTCACTCCATACCATGCTATTGTCTCTTTTTTATCAAGATTCAAGGACAGGTCAAATTTTAGCCTGTGTGAATCCCAGCAGGTAAATTCATATTTGAGATATGATGTACTCCTCACCTGTGTGTCTTTCTATTTTTAAATTTTTTTTAAATTGATGTATAGCTGATTTTCAAGGTTGTCTTTGCTTCAGGTTTACAACATAGTGATTCAGGGGTGGGTGTGTGTGTGTGTGTGTGTGTGTGTGTGTGTGTATAGATGTGTATGTATATATATTCTTTTTCAGATTCTTTTCCCTTATAGGTTATTACAAAATACTGAGCATAGTTCCCCTGTACTAAATAGTAGGTCCTTGTTGGTTATCTATTTTATACATAGTAGTGTGTATCTGTTAATCCCAACCTCCTAAATGATGGTCCCTTTCCCCTTTGGTAACTGTAGGTTTGTTTTCTGTGTCTGTGGGTCTATTCTTGTTTTGTAAATAAGTTCATTTGTATCTGTTTTTAGATTCCACATATAAGCAGTATCATGTGATATTTATCCTTTTCTGTCTGCCTCCATGCCTTTCAGCATGCTATTTATTCTGTTCTGTTTTTGCTCATTTCTTCCTGGTAAACACCTGTGGATACCTCAGAATTCAGCCTGGCTATCGCCTCATCTGCAAGGCAGTCTGACCACCCCAGGCCTTGGCCGCAACTTACACTCGCCTCTAGGTAGCAATTGGCTCAGAGAGTAGGCTGGCACCAGGGACCAGGCTGTCTGTTCCCGACCCACAGCAAGTGAAACGAGGACAGAATATGAGACAGTCAGTGTTGAGAAATTTTAAGAGAAATTTGATGACTACAGAATCTAACAATAAAAGAGTGGGGCTTGGATTATGTATGTCTTTCATTTCATTTTTCTAATGATTCATTTTTATTGTATTTTATAAAAGTATTACTCCACAATGGATTGAAATTTATTAAAAAGGGGTGGTGGTTCAGGTGGCAATGCCAGCAGTGGGGAACAACCTGGGGGTTGGGGATCCCTGGTCCAGAGTACCTGACGCCCAAAGCCTTTCCCTGCTTCCTTCTTTCTCTTCCCCACTTACCAGACCGCTGTAAACTCACTACTTCATTCACCTACCCAGCAACCTTCAGTTCAGTTCAGTTCAGTCGCTCAGTCGTGTCCAACTCTTTGCGACCCCATGAATCGCAGCACGCCAGGCCTCCCTGTCCATCACCAACTCCCAGAGTTCACTCAGACTCACGTCCATCAAGTCAGTGATGCCATCTAGCCATCTCATCCTCTGTCGTCCCCTTCTCCTCCTGCCCCCAATCCCTCCCAGCATCAGAGTCTTTTCCAATGAGTCAACTCTTCTCATGAGGTGGCCAAAGTACTGGAGTTTCAGCTTTAGCATTATTCCTTTCAAAGAAATCCCAGGGTTGATCTCCTTCAGAATGGACTGGTTGGATCTCCTTGCAGTCCAAGGGACTCTCAAGAGTCTTCTTCAACACCGCAGTTCAAAAGCATCAATTCTTTGGCGCTCTGCCTTCTTCACAGTCCAACTGTCACATCCATACATGACCACAGGAAAAACCATAGCCTTGACTAGGCGGAACTTAGTCGGCAAAGTAATGTCTCTGCTTTTGAATATACTATCTAGGTTGGTCATAACTTTTCTTCCAAGGAGTAAGCGTCTTTTAATTTCATGGCTGCAGTCACCATCTGCAGTGATTTTGGAGCCCAAAAAAATAAAGTCTGACACTGTTTCCACTGTTTCCCCATCTATTTCCCATGAAGTGATGGGACCGGATGCCATGATCTTCGTTTTCTGAATGTTGAGCTTTAAGCCAACTTTTTCACTCTCCTCCTTCACTTTCATCAAGAGGCTTTTTAGCTCCTCCTCACTTTCTGCCATAAGGGTGGTGTCATCAGCATATCTGAGGTTATTGATATTTCTCCCGGCAATCTTGATTCCAGCTTGTGTTTCTTCCAGTCCAGCGTTTCTCATGATGTACTCTGCATATAAGTTAAATAAGCAGG
The DNA here is from genome assembly GCA_006410675.1 of Oreotragus oreotragus. Classification (NCBI taxonomy): domain Eukaryota; kingdom Metazoa; phylum Chordata; class Mammalia; order Artiodactyla; family Bovidae; genus Oreotragus; species Oreotragus oreotragus. The sequence goes on along the minus strand of SJYX01018203.1, from coordinate 101,546 downwards.
GAGACAATATACAGCCTTGACGTACTCCTTTTCCTATTTGGAACCAGTCTGTTGTTCCATGTCCAGTTCTAACTGTTGCTTCCTGACCTGCATACAGATTTCTCAAGAGGCAGGTTAGGTGGTCTGGTATTCCCATCTCTTTCAGAATTTTCCACAGTTTATTGTGATCCACACAGTCAAAGGCTTTGGCATAGTCAATAAAGCAGAAATAGATGTTTTTCTGGAACTCTCTTGCTTTTTCCATGATCCAGCGGATGTTGGCAATTTGATCTCTGGTTCCTCTGCCTGTTCTAAAACCAGCTTGAACATCAGGGAGTTCACGGTTCACATATTGCTGAAGCCTGGCTTGGAGAATTTTGAGCATTACTTTACTAGCGTGTGAGATGAGTGCAATTGTGCGGTAGTTTGAGCATTCTTTGGCATTGCCTTTCTTTGGAATTGGAATGAAAACTGACCTTTTCCAGTCCTGTGGCCACTGCTGAGTTTTCCAAATTTGCTGGCATATTGAGTGCAGCACTTTCACAGCATCATCTTCCAGGATTTGAAACAGCTCAACTGGAATTCCATCACCTCCACTAGCTTTGTTCTTAGTGATGCTTTCTAAGGCCCACTTGACTTCACATTCCAAGATGTCTGGCTCTAGATTAGTGATCACATCCTCATGATTATCTGGGTCGTGAAGATCTTTTCTGTACAGTTCTTCTGTGTATTCTTGCCACCTCTTCTTAATATCTTCTGCTTCTGTTAGGTCCATACCATTTCTATCCTTTATCGAGCCCATCTTTGCATGAAATGTTCCCTTGGTATCTCCAATTCTCTTGAAGAGATCTCTAGTCTTTCCCATTCTGTTGTTTTCCTCTATCTCTTTGCATTGATTGCTGAAGAAGGCTTTCTTATCTCTTCTTGCTATTCTTTGGAACTCTGCATTCAGATGCTTATATCTTTTCTTTTCTCCTTTGCTTTTCGCCTCTCTTCTTTTCAGTGCTATTTGTAAGGCTTCTCCAGACAGCCATTTTGCTTTTTTGCATTTCTTTTCCATGGGGATGGTCTTGATCCCTGTCTCCTGTACAATGTCACGAACCTCATTCCATAGTTCATCAGGAACTCTGTCTATCAGATCTAGGCCCTTAAATCTATTTCTCACTTCCACTGTATAATCATAAGGGATTTGATTTAGGTCATACCTGAATGGTCTAGCGGTTTTCCCTACTTTCTTCAATTTAAGTCTGAATTTGGAAATAAGGAGTTCATGATCTGAGCCACAGTCAGCTCCTGGTCTTGTTTTTGTTGACTGTATAGAGCTTCTCCATCTTTGGCTGCAAAGAATATAATCAATCTGATTTCAGTGTTGACCATCTGGTGATGTCCATGTGTAGAGTCTTCTCTTGTGTTGTTGGAAGAGGGTGTTTGCTATGACCAGTGCATTTTCTTGGCAAAACTCTATTAGTCTTTGCCCTGCTTCATTCCACATTCCAAGGCCCAGCAACCTTACAGAAAAGCAATCCCTAGCCTGCCTTTCCTTCTCTGATTAGAAATGAGCTAACAGAAGCTAAGAGAGGGAAAGCGGGCTGGTGTCAGTCCCCTATTGCTGCTGTAACAAAGTACCACAAACAGCGGCTTAAAACTACACACTGTATTGTCATATGGTTTGGAGGTCAAACAATCTAAATGGGCTTCACTCGGCTAAAATCAAGGTGTCAGCAAGGACATTTTCCCTCAGAGGCTCTAGGGGGATTCTTTCCCTTGCTTTTTCCAGCTTCTAACCGCTGCCCGCATTCCTTGGCTCATGGCCCCCTTGTCCATCTTCAAAGCCAGCAATATAACACCTTCTACTGTAGCTCTCTCTGTCTTTCTCTTTCTGTCCTGTCTCTCCCTCTCTCCTCCTTCACCTCTCTCTCTCACCCTTCACTCCATCATCACATTTCTTCTGACCCTACATCCCACTTACACAGATGCCTGTGATAACACTGGGCCCACCTAGAGAATCCAAGATAATCTCCCCTTCTCAAGATTCTTTCCTTGATCCCATCTGCAAAGTGTCTTCTGCCAAGTGGGGTAACACATTCAAAGGTTCCAGAGATGAAGATATGGATTCTTCAGAGGGCCATTATTCTCTCTACCATAGTGGCTAAGACCAAACAGCTAGCAGGCCAAGTAATTCCAGGATCCAAATTTTGATCTCAGCCTCAGAATCCATGTTTATCATTTTGCTTAGATTTTCCCCACTACTCCACTCTACCTTCTAACATATGCACATATGCTGGTAGAACTATTTTGTTTGAAAGCCTTAGAAAATAGCAAGCCGTGATGCTGTGGGTAGAAAGAAGACTCACGCAATTGTATTGCCCTAAGCTATGGAGACCTGAGTCCCCTGCAGAGAGTCACTGTAAACATTTACTCTCTGATTCAGACAGAACACCAGAAATGCATGCAGCCAGGGTCCAGGAAGACTCGTGATAAGTCATCTGGATTGCACACACATACATCTCAGGAAAGACAGGGTTTTCTCCATCAAGGACAACTGTGTCAGTGTTGAATTGTTATTCCTGGGCAGATAGATAAATAGATATGATATTTATTAGCCAAAAGAATAACCTGCATGAAGTTTCTCCAGGAAGACATTAAGATAATCCAGCAGCAGCCATCCACTGCTAGCCCAAAGCAATTGTTCATGGGAAAGTTTTATAAATCAAACACAGATGATTCCAGAATCCCTCAGGAGTTGGTTCTGTGAAGTGCTGGGGGATGTGGGTTTCGGCACAATCCACTCCAAGGTGGGTGTTCATTCACCTCATTGATTCCGGCTTGTCTCACTGAAAGCCCCAAAAGCATCGGTCCCTCCAGGAGGCTGTGATGGTCTCCTGAGACTGTACCTGGAAGAGCACTGAGGAAATATTGGCTTATTTGCACCACACAGGATAGATGGTGGAAGGGGTGGGGGAGGGCTGGGGTGCAGAGACTTTCAAGCGTCGAGTTCTCTCTGCAGAGGTAGCTTTTGACTTGAGGCCTGAGTGATGAGAAGGAGCTCTGAGTGCAGATACAGGAGTCAGGTAAGGAGGGACTGGGCTTGGGCACATGGGGGAACAGGGGGCCAGCACAGCTGGAGGGCCATGAGGGAAGTGGAGGTGGGGTGGATGAGAGCTTGGAAAGGTGGGCAAATAGCTACTCAGACATATTACTGATACTTCCTCTAAGGGTGACTACCCTGTATTGAGTGTTTGCTGTGGGCCCTACACTGTGTTAAGTCCTTCACCTAAGTTACCTTATTTAATTATCATAGTGGTTCCCAAGGTGGCGTTTATGAATCCATTTACCAGATACTAACAAGAATGATGTGCACAGTCATGTCTGACACTTTGCAACCCCATGGACTGTAGCCCACCAGCCCTCTGTCCAGAGAATTTTCCAGGCAAGGATATTTTCAGGCAGGAGGGGGTTGCCATTTCCTACTCCAGGGACTCTTCCTGACTCAGGGATTAAACCCCCACCTCTGGTGTCTCCTGCATTGGCAGGAGGGCTCTTTACCAACTGCGCCACCTGGGGGGCCCCACAAGAATGACATGTGTTGTCTACTATGGGCCGCACACCAGGCAGAATGCTTGATGTGCATCATCCCACTAACTCCTTCCAACAGCCTTGCTTCTCCCATTGCACAGGTGAGAAAACTGAGACTTGGAGTATTTGAGTGACTTGCTCAAGGTCCCACCATCCTGTCAGTTCGTGCTGACTGTCAGCCTATGACTGTCTACATCACGTAGGTTCTCCACATACAGGTCCCAGCCCTCCTGTCTGCTCGCACTTGACGTTGGACTTTGAGCAATGAGAGGAAGATTCCCACCAGAAGAAAGCACTGGGAGCATGCATGCAAGGACTCATCCTTCCACCTGAGCTCTTTCTGGGGCCCCAAGAAACCCATGTTGTGAGAGGTGCAGTGTCCTCTTCATTCAGCAGTAGGTTCAGGCCTCCGCAGAAGTGGGCTTGACTCACACCCCATCTCCAGAGATTCTGGCCAATCTGCTACCACCTTTAAAACCTCTGCCACATTTGAAGAACTTTCTGCCTCTGAAGCAAAGCTCCAGAGCTGCTCCATTTTCATTCTTCTGAACTGTCACAGCCCAGACAAAACCCAATCAACTTTAAAGCAATTTGCCTCCCAGAACTTTCCCAGTCTCCCTCACAGTGTTCAGGCCCATAGATCATTTGAAATGTTTTTATAACATAAAATCCAATCCTTTTTAGCAGGCAATCAGCAGTCTTAAAATAATTACCCATAACTAAAAAGAAACCAAAGTAAGATCAAATGAAATCTGATTAGTGGGTAGTAAAGACCAACATTCTTTAAATAATTCCTTAAAATAAATTTCAATGAAATAATCTCTCCATGAAGATATTTCTTTAGGGGCTAAAGATAAATAGACTTTTTTTTTTTTTTCCCAAAGCACCTCACGACCAAATTACATAGCATTTTGGGGAAGTTCTGGTTATTTTTCCTAAGTAGAAAATTTTCTCTGTGCTTCTATTTTTCCTCCAAGCCATCACAGAAAAGGAATAACATTTTCCCCCTGCAATTATGTAGCTGTATTATTTTTGTCATAGGCTTATGCAGAATAAACTCCCTAAACACTGTTCTCCAGCTGAAGATCACAGTGTTGAAATTGAGAGATAAATCCTCTTTTCTTCTTCCCAGGCCTCTTTTTTAAGGTCAATGTTGATGACAATTCAGAGAACTCAATCTCTCCTCAGGTGTCCAGGTTTTCTAAGAGATACTTAGTAGCAATGTGGCCAGGGCCAACCTGGTGCATGAGTGAAATAGGGGTCTGGAGTTCTTATCCAGCCCTGGCCCCCACTGACCTCATGGCTTGAGCTCTAAAGTCATATAACACAGGGGTTGTTGTTGTTCAGTAGGTAAGTCATGTCCAAATCTTTGCAATCCCATGGACTACAGCATACCAGGGTCCCTGTCCTTCACCATCTCCTGGAGTTTGCTCAGACTCATATCCATTGAGTTGGTGATGCCATCCAACCATCTCATCCTCTGTCATCCCCTTCTCCTTCTACGTTCAATCTTTCCCAGCATCAGGTTCTTTTCCAATGAGCTGGCTCTTCACATCAGGTGGCTGAAGTATTGGAACTTCAGCTTCAACATCAGTCCTTTCAATGTATATTCAGGGTTGATTTCCTTTAGGATGGACTGGCTGGATCTCCTTGAAATCCAAGGGATTCTCAATAGTCTTCTCCAGCACCACAGTTCAAAAGCATCAACACAAGGGTTGGGGACCTTAAAAATAGGGCAACCAGGAAGGGATCTTGTCCAGCTGAGAAGAGCAGGGGTCAAGGATGATCAAAGGACCCTTACAAGATGAGAAAAATGTGATGGNCTCCAGGCAGCTGAGGCAGGTTGACCTCTGAGTTGAATCGAGTGCAAAACTTCGTCAGTTTAGCTTCCTGAGACAATAGTATTGGTTTTGAGTGTAAAAAGTGTGAATTTATTTAGAATAAATTGAATATTTAGATAGAACTTCTAAAATTGTGATGCACTTGGTAATTTAATCTTCTTTTCAAAACAACATGTTTATTTCTGTTTATATATAGGCCTTATATGTTTTTAAATCATACAATTCAGTGTGTTTCACCCATTTTAGCCTTTTATTTAGTTTCTTTATAGGTAGTTGATTGAAAAGTGAAAAGAGTAGTGCTTACATACTTTTAAAGTGTGTAAGTTAAAACTATTAATATGTAAAATATAATTGTAGAAGACTTGTTACACAGTTACTGAGAAAACCATCACTGCAGCAAGCAAATATTTTAAAGATGTAAACAGAGAATAGAGATGTTAAATTTGAACAATGTTTTGACTTTTTTCCTTTCCCTCCCAAAAACTTTATGAAAGTAGTCATTTTTAGTGATGGTCTTGGTGCCAGCAGGATAAAAATCCGGAGATGATTCTTGATCTTTCTGACCTTGGTTTTAAGACAAGCAGGCCTCTTATTTGGTTTGTTTGATGTCTTAAGGATTGTTCCCAGGCAAGTGGTCGGGGGTATATAATCAGAAAGAACTAATGGAAATTAAAAACTGAGACTAGATTTGTGCCTTTAATGGGGGGAAAAGGAGACACTTGATAAAATTCTGGAAGAAAAAGTCTAATGCTTGGCACCCCTAATTTGAAGGGAAAAGAAACTTATAAAAATGTTTGATAGCCTTGTTTCATATTGTTTGATGTTAAATCCTTTTCTTTGGTAAACTTGTTTTTAGGGTGATTACTGGTTCACAGATATCTGCAGTGTATGACATTATAGTTACAAGTATAGTTTCTTAACATTACTGGAAGATAGAACTGCTATCCGTGTGGTGTTTTTAATGGTGGTTGCTCTGCTTTTGTTGTATCATCGGTGGAGATATAAATTAGTTTCTGTAGCTGTGCCATTAATTTTTCATTTTGCCTTTCAAATTCCACTGTTTCCCAGTTCTATATTCATTCTGTTTTGTGTTTGGGAGAAATAAAGGTGTTTTTGTTTGAAGGATTACTTTAGTAGAATTAAAGGCAGAATGTAATGAAAATAATTGTATTCTAACATCCTGCATTCTTAGTTTTGCTTTTGGATACAGTCTTTGGGTAAATTATGGTTTCTTGTTTCCTCTATGTTACTATTATACAAATGATACAGTTTAAAAGTAATTTAAGTGAAGGTTTATTTGTGAGATATTTAGTAAATGCAGATGAATTGAAGTATTTTAAAGGAATAACTTAGCAAATAATGTTTTGCAGATTTCTTTGAGACTTTTGCTTCAAGGACTGTAAGTTTGGTGTGTATGTGTGGTGTGGTTGTGTGTGTTGGGGAGTTATTGTAGATCTAATTCTGGTTTCCTTTCGGATAATGTTTGGTAGGACACTTTGATTTTGTTTGGAAAATGCTTCAGTTTCCAGGCAGATTCACCTGTCTTTGAAGGAGCTCTGACTTGATTGGTGAGAATAAAAATTTCATCTGTCTTAAACAATTCCAACATGACTTAAAATTTTATAGGAGTTATCTTTCTGAGCAGAAAAGGTTTTAAAAGTGCTTTCTAACAGTTCTTACTATGGATGATAAAGAGGTTAAGGGACATAGATGATGAGTCTCTGTGGAAAAAAGATGTTTGGAATTTTACTCTGTCTATGTGACACAATCCAAAATAGCAGAAATTGGGTCAGAAATCCTAGATTCCTGGAACATTACTACTACTAGTGTGGTGGTGGGTAGATCTTTTACATTTGTGGGTTTTAATTATTTTCATATATGAAATGGAATATTTTAAATACCGATTCTACCTGCAATACAGGTATATTTTGAAGTTCAAATGAGAAAAGTACTTTGCAGACCATAATTACTTTGGAATTCATAGTCACTACATTGATGTTACAGTTGTTATAGCACATTTTGAATTTCATCTCTTATAGAAACAGCCTGATTGCCAGTGAGAAAATTGTTCAGAAGCACTTCCTTTACTAAAGATAGTGTTAAACTTTTCTGTTAAAACTTACAATTTCATATTACTACAGATAGATGAATTTTAGTCATTTTACATATAGCTGTTGAATGAGATCTTTTCCATTCTTAAATTATTTCAACAGCCTATTTAGGGACTTAATAATTTTCCCTCCAAAAGATAAGTGATATGTTGATTAGATATTAACCAATTAGAAACCTGCTTAGAGTTGGTGGTTATTCTGTACAGTCCTGTTGTCCAATCATAAGTGTTCATTAATGGTTTAACTACAATTTAATCCTCCCACGACTTTGTAGAAACTCAATTGTGGGGCATTTCAGCATTAGCCTAAACAATGGTTTTGAATACGTTAAGCTCCTAACAATTAGGGAGCAGTTTGGGGCATTGAATAAAGTGGAATGATGCAATTGAACCTGACAGCTTTAACAGTCAGCCTACTCATGGGACCTGAAAGTTGTTCACACTTGGTTTCTTCTCTCATCACACGCAGAGCATTAAAGCCCAATGGTGGTAGCTGACACAGAATTGGGTCTGTTATCAGGGTACATTTTACAGTAGAAAGTTAGAATTAAGTTAGAGAACACATAAAACTTTCCATTGTTCTCTAATTTTTCATGGAAACCTTTGTAGTCAAACAAATTGTGTGTAAATTGTCATTAAAATATTTGAATTCTTACAGTATATTTGCAGTATTGCTGTGTTATTGCTATGTTATTATAAAATATATAGATTAAAATGTCATTGGATAATGAGATATTAATTCTATCTAATTTTTCTCAGGGAAATGTTTTGCTCTTTGAAATATAACCATGTTCATATAAGAATATAATTGGCAATTTATATTCACTAATGAAGTTACTGGAAAAGATGGAAGCCATAATAGCTTAGGAAAATAATTTTAAAATAGCACGGTAAAATTTGAGTGCTTACTGTGTGTCATGCATTCTTCTCAGCCCTTCTATACATCAACTTAATTTCTCACAATATTCTTAGGAGGTAGTTACTATTTCATATCTCCATTTTTACAGATGGAGCTTAAAGACAGAGCTTTAGTGCCCCACCCAAGCAAGGTGGGCTTCTGGCAGATACAGTGATAATGAAAAGTTTTTCCTTGTAAGAGTATACATGAAGTAGGGGTTTTAAAAATAATACTGCTTAGTGAGCTGATGATATTTTGGAAGAATGCAATTTAAAAATCAGGAATTAGAGTTGGAAAGTTTGAAGAGGAAGCTACTGTGTTTTAGAGCTTGTTTGCATCATTTAACTTTAATGTTTATTGACAGGTTAATTGTGCATTTTTAAAAAATGCTTGCTCTTCCTATATGATTGAAGCATGAAGTTTCATATTCACCTCTAATGATGTATTGCTATGATACTTTTCAAAGGTGAAATTTTGATAGGTACTAATTTTAGTACTAATTTTACTTCTTTATACTTTATCATTCTGCCTTTACCAACAGTGGGGAGGGGAAAAAAAACTATCAATACCCCTTTTAAGTCTGACATTCAGATAATTGAATAGATTTAGCCTGATTTTTTCCCCTCTCCACAGCCAACTCCTTTAGAATGAGCCAGGTGCCTAGGAATTTGATAGATTCACTTCACTCTACAACTACAATCCTTTTAAAAATTTCTCTGTGGTCATAAGCAGACATTTGAAATATAAGAGGTGAACTATTAATAGGAAATTTCAAGCTGAAATGTAATTTTAATCTTGTTAATGTTTTAATAGGGTATGCCAGTCTACTTAGGAAACACTACATTTCTTTGATTGTGAGTTTAAATACTACCGTGGTAGTGGCTTGCATGTCTTTCTAGATGCTTAGCATAGTAGTCTAAATTTGCTAAGGGTATTCTCTTTCTTGGGTGAAAAAGTGAAAGTCACTTAGTCGTGTCTGCCGTTTTGCAACCATTCCCTTCTCCAGGGGATCGTCACGACCCAAGGATTGAACCCAGGTCTCCTTGGATACCTAGGCATATTTTGCTTCAGTGTGACTTAGATTTACCTCAGTAATTATTAAGTTTACTTCTACTTTGCTTTGGGTTCATTTTGTAAAATAATTATTACACTTACTAAGACTGTTACTAGGATCTTGGAATAGGTATAGTATAACATCTTGTGTGTAAGTGGTTCCTTCTTGGGGAGAGAAAAAACCCAAGATCATATATTTGGAAGTGAATATTGACTAACACCTCTTTTTACATTTTGAGTAGGTTACTTCATTTCATCAAAATACTATAAAGCCAAGTAACCAGTTTTTTGCAGTCATATTCTTTTTTGTTTTAACTTTTTATTTTGAAATAATTTTATGTGTATGGAAAAGTTGCAGGAACAGTGCAGAGTTCATGTGTATTATGGATACTTTCACTCAGCCTCCCCAGTGTTTTAACAGCTTATATTCTTTATAGTGCCAACAGGCTCAAGAACATATTTGCCCACAGTAGACATTCTCCTTTCCAGGGCAAGATAGAATTGAAATACCATAAGGTGTGTACTTACTTCCAAAAACAAGTAGCACTTTCTTTTTTGGGGGTAATTGAAGTATAATTGATTTACAGTGTTGAGTTAATTTCAGGTATACAGCAGAATGATTCAATTGTGGTGTGTGTATATAATCTTTTTCAGATTCTTTCTCTTATAGATTACTTCAAAATACTGAGTGAAGCTCCCTGTGCCTCACAGTATGTCCTTGTTGGTAATCTATTTTATATATAGTAATATGTATATGTTAACCCTAGTTTATCCCTCCTCCCCTCCCCCTTTCTCCTCTGGTAACCATAAATTTATTTCTGTGTCTGTGGCTATATCTTTGTTTTGTATGTAAGTTCATTTGTATCTTTTTTTTTTTTTTTTGATTCCACATATAAGTGATATCAATTCCCTTGTGGCTCAGACAGTAAAGAATCTGACTATAATGCAGGGGACCCAGGTTTGATCCCTGGGTCAAAAAGATCCCCTGGAGAAGGCAATGATATCCACTCCAGTATTCTTGCCTGGAGAATTCCACGGACATACGAACCTGGTGGGCTGTAGTCCATGGGGTCCCATAGAGCTGAACATGACTGAGCAGACTAACACCTAGGCAATATCATAGAATATTTGTCTTTCTCTGTCTAGCTTTGTTTCACCTAGCATGGTGATCTCAGGATGCATCCATGTTTCTGCAAGTGGCATTATTTAATTCTTTTTTATGACTAAGTAGTAGTCCATTCATCTGTTGACGGACATTTACATTGCTTCCATGTCCTGGCTGTTGTAAGTAGTGCTGCTATGAACATTGGGATGCATGTATCTTTTCAAGTTATGGTTTTCTCCAGATAAATGCCCAGGAGTGGGATTGCTGAATCATGACACCTCTGTTCTGGTTTTTAAAGACCTGTACTTTTCTCCACGTGGCTGTACTAATTTATATTCCCCCATCAGTGTAGGGTGTCTCTTTAGCTTTTCCTTCTTTATTGCTACTAAAAGTTGTAGAATCTTTTAGCTAAAATGTTGGGAGTTTCTTTGCTCTAGGTTTCCTGCAGAGTTACCAACATTTTCCAGCAGTAACCTTTGTAAATATCATTTCAGAAATATTGGCCAGTGTCACACATTTGTAGAGTCTTTGCTAGCTCATATTACCTACTAAAAATGATGGTAATGACTTGAATTTAATGTAGAGTGGTTTAGGTGCTCTCATATACCACAAAACCTTAAATGGTAAAAATTAGTAATTTTCAATCTCTCTCTTGGAAATTCCTTGCTTAGGTAAGTACAGTAATTTAAAAAACTACCTGGTAGTTTTTAAACATTCAAAAAATTGAGGGAAATTTGTCATTCGGGATAATGAATGTATTTCTAATTTTTTAATTATTAATTTTACCTTTGCCTACCATCTTTATAAAATCCATACTTTCTTGCTTTGAAATTGTGCTAACGATGATTTATCCTCTTCCTGATGGTAGTCATTATGGAAATGAGTTACGCTGTGCTGCTTTGCATTTTGAGCCGTTAGTGTAGTGGGTGGAGTGTGTGATTGAAAAAATATGATGATTTGGAGACTACATCAAGAAATTTGAAGCTAACAGGGATAAATATAAAGCCCTTGACAGAAGGAACCCTTCCTGAAAGCGAATAGGATCTTTGATTCTTATCAAGAGACTAAGGAAGCTCATAAAGCTGGTAATTGGAACTGGAAAAGCAGTTCAACTGGTGTGATGATAATTTTGATTCAGCCAGTGGATGAGTGCACTAGCACAAAAGTCAGAAGGCTGGAGTGTAGGGGTGGCGACGCTTCCTGCCCGTGCTCGGAGCCAGGCCCGGCCAGCACTCGGGAGCGTGCTCCTCCTTGCTCACGTTTTTCTCTCTCCTCTCCTGCTGTCAGCTGTTACTTCTTGCTGCCAACAAAGTGTCTCAAGATATTACTTTTTCTTCCTCTTTCTAATTAATTTTCCACTTCTAATCTGTTACATGCTTAGTTGATCTTTTTAGAATTATGTCTAGAGTAAGAGTAAATTGGCTCTGCAAAGGGCTTTTTTAAGTGTGAGGTGCCCAAGATTTTAAACTGGGTTTCTAGTAACATCTGGTCTTTCTGTTTGTCTCTGGATTTTTCTCATTCTAAGTTATTTTATGAGTAGCTGATTCCCAAGCAGTTTACTTTTGAAGAGGTTAAAAAAAAAAAGTCTTCCTATCTTTCCGTTTCTGACACATTTTATATATTCTATGCATGGTAAGTGTCTAGTGTGATCTTCGGATTAAAGTGATGACTTAGCTTTTGCTGAGGGCTAATTGATTGTGAAACAGGACTGTATAATCCACACTACTGACTTTGTATACATAGCTTTAATGAGAAGAAAAATGAATCCCAGAAACTGACCAATTGAACTTAAAAACATTATCGTATGAACTGTGAAATATACCCTTTGAGACAATGGAAAGGAGGGACAGGATTCTGTGTCACGGAGACTATTCCTGTGACTTGTAAAGTCCAGTTTTTATGTGAGTAAGTTGGCCAGAGGCCAAATATTGATGTCAGGGTCTGAGTCTTTCCAGAAGCACAGTTCATTCTCTGTAATATTTTGCTTGTTGCCACTGCTTTGTCGTCTTGCTCTCTTTTGTGCAGTTAAACATGTCAGAATGTTCTCCATCTTTTGTTCTACTGTTAATCAGCTTATGCATATTAAAAACACCTCAATTCTTTGAAATTATTTTCCATAATTTTGTTCTGCAATAACTACACAATTATTTCATTTTACAAAAGTTTTAAGTTTTAATTTCACTTCATGAAAAAGAAAAATCTACTTTGAAATGTGTGGTTCTGTTAAATCTGAAAAGTATTTCAGACTAGTGATAGCCTTCTGTGAGTTAGCAATGTTTTGTGTACAAGAGATTTGCTTCCAAAATGCCACATTTTTGAGGTTATAATATTCTTGGAAAGTGGGAGAAAGTATTCACATCAAAGAAGGCATTTTTATTACATTGGATTACGCAAGACTTTGGCCAGCCTCCTTAGCTTCATCTGTTTAAGGGTTCATTTTCGCTTGTTTGGCACAAGTCCCAGTAGAGGCCTTCAGAATTGTGGTTAGCAACATGAATGAATTACAAACTGTGGACCAGCTCTTCAGTTCGCAGAGCTGGCTTACTGCCAAAAAGACAGTGCCTTATATGGGGTCAGGGCAAAGCTGTGATTCGTTGAGCCCTGCATTGTATAGAAAACATACTTGTGATGCCTGTTTGCTTTCTTTTAAAATAAAAACAAAACAAAACAGAAAAAGCAGCAGGCTTCCAAGTCTATCAAAATAGGAAGTAACAAAATAGTGTGCGGGTTTTACTAATGACAGAGTTAAGCAATGGAAATATGGCTCTGTGTCGTTAAAATACTAAAGGTAGACGCTGAACCTTTTGACCTCCTCGGGCAGCCTGTGAGGTAAGAGACTGTGAAGCATTTGTTAGACATCTGTTGTCTCCCTGCCTTTATTTTCTAAACGGTTTAATAAGATTAAATAACTAGTCATATGTTCACATGGTTACCAGGCCACTGGTTTTGGTATCAAATAGATACTTTGAAATTAAATCATAAATAATTAACTTTGTGCCAGTTTCAGTGCTCCCTCTCTCTTTTGAGTTAATGTAACTTTTCAGAAATTGGAATGTTGAAATGGTAAAACAAGAATGAAATTTTCAAGGTCAGGAAGTTCTACTTATATTCTTATGTTGGAGAAAATAGTTGTTGCTAGGTCTATTAGGAAGGAAAGTATTAAGATATTTTATACAATAATTAATTTGTCTTTGTAATTCTTTTCATTTAGGCAAATACCTTATCTGGATCGTCTCTTAATCAGGCATCATCTCATATGTATGGCAATAGATTAAATTCAGCTTCATCAATGGCAGCTCTTATAGCTCAGTCTGAAAACAATCAAACAGGTAAGGTCTCAAGAATTTTTAAACTCTAAAATTCTGTTCCCCTCCACCAAACTGATTTTTACCCCCCATCAAGCTAATTTCATTTGAAAAATCTAAAAATGTGGTTAATAAATAAAATCTAAAGGGGAGGATACCCACTCCAGTGTTCTTGCCTGGAGAATCCCAGGGACAGGGGAGCCTGGTGGGCTGCCGTCTATGGGGTTGCACAGTCGGACACGACTGAAGTGACTTAGCAGCAGCAGCAGCAAAGGGGAGGATTGTGTGTGTGTGTATACCCCTCCCCTTTTAAATGAAAAGAATTACAGTTGGAAGTAAATAGTATGCTGTGCTGCAAAATCTGTGCCTTTTTTTTTACTGTCTGAAATGTAAATGTTTAAGCAGAGCCATCAGCAGGCAGAAATGCTAGTGTCTCCTGTGACTTTTGTGATTGATGTGTTCAGTGCTCAGTTCTGTGCAGTGAAAGCAGCATAACACTGGGCTTTCTGTGAATAGCCTCAATCTTTATTTGCATAATTCATGAAATTGCATTACACAAACTTGGTTAAAAAAAATGTTAGAGAATCTCTACAGTGTTTAGTAATCCTGTGAATTTTTACCAGTTGACATTTTGTAGCATTTGCCTCTTATACTGTTTTAATGAGCCACTGGATTTGCTTTTGTTTCTTTCCACCCTTAAGGATTTGTTGACATGTCCAAGTAGTCATGCCTGTTTGGGGGAAGGGAATGGGTTTAGCAGTTCACCAAGAATGGATCAGTCATGTCTTTACCCTTGAAAGGTCAAAGGTCACCTGACTCAGAATAAGGGGAGGACGACCTTGAAAAAGGCCATATAGGGTGATTTTATAAGGAACTCACTGTAGGGGAAATACAAATTATTCTTCAAGCTGAGATATTGGATGTCACCTCAGGAATATCTTTAAAAAATTAATTTCTTTTTGCATACAGAATTTGGTATTCCTACTTGTCTTTGTCCATTTGGTTATTTAGTGTTATGTGTAATGATCCACGTAACATATATATAATTTTAGTTTTGTTGCGTGGCTCTATGTAATACATATGTATTTTATGACTTGTCTTGGAATGTGAAGTGTTAAAATATACAAAGCATAAGGATTTGCTGTGATAAGCATACAGATTAGCTGTCCACAGCTGTGATTCATTACTTTAACCGTAGAAATTAAAAGTGGCTGAGGGGAGGGTACTGCAAATGGAAACCACGCTTCTGTGCTGTAAAATTGAAAGGAATGAAAGAATGAACATAATCCATGGCCTTCTCCACCCACAAAAAAAAACGTGTAGGGACAACGCCTTACATGCCACAGTTCAGCAATTCTAAACTAGCAACATACTAGATCTTCTACTTTTGTAGTAACTGCAAAGATAGTGGTAAAGGTTTTATGTATGCTTTGGGAAAAATCAGGGCCAGGGCTTAAAACCTCTCATCTAGTGAGAGTCACTTTATCAGCTGTGAAATATTTACACTGCAGATCAAGATCTTGGAGACAATAGCCGCAGCCTTGCTGGCAGAGGAAGCTCACCCAGAGGAAGTCTCTCACCAAGGTAAGCATGATTTGCACTGCAAAGTATCAGCAAAGGAAACATTTTGAGATTTGGAAACTTCTTTATCTCATATAGCAGAGCTTACATTAGTGAGGCTATAAAATCATTCTGTAGATAAGAGGCAAGTCTGGACAGTTAAGAGTGAATATTAAACGTGGTTAGATTTCTAAGCTTTATAAAAGACATAGACTTTTCTTGGATCTCTAATCAATTTGAACTCTCTTGTATATTTAGCTGCAGGTACTATTAATGTGTTAACTTGGATAATTGTTTTCGGTTATAGAATAGTCTTAAGATCTCTTAAAGCTGCAGACTCCAGGGTTTCAACTTTGGGGTCCAGTTTTAGCACTGTTGTGGGCTATGTACTTAACCCTTTAGTCTCCAGTTCCTAATTCAGTAAATGAAGTTCTTATGACTTGTCTCTAAAATCCCTCTAAAATTGTTTAGAATTGTTTGAAACAAAGTACAGCAAATATATTATACTTGTTCTGTGAAATTATCTTGGATATTTATTATATAAGAGAGCTCAGATATCATTTATAATATTAATATATATGTCAGATTATTCTTGCTAATAGGACATGTTTTTATTATTTAATAGGCTGTATTTTTACTAATTGTATTCCACTCTCAACTTCTTTACCATTTTCTAGTTGTGTTCTCTCTGTTCTCTAATTTTGTAAACTCCACCTCAAGCGTGTTATTAGATTGGGTGAAAATGGAGCAGGTGGAAGAAGAAACCCACTTAAGAATATCTTTTCAACTATGGAAGTTTAGCAATTTTATTAAAAAATTTTATATAGTGACTACCATGAATATAAATAAGCGGTGTTGCTTATATATTTTTTATTTGGGGGAATGTCTGCTAAGGAGCATCTTTAACTTGAGAGAGATTCATCCAATAACCTCTAATGTAGCTATTTTCTAGTGGTGCATCAGTAGTTCCTTTTTTCCTGTATGATCCTTGGTTGAAATAAAGGTTGTATTGTTTTTCCCAGTTGAACTCTTCAGAAAATTAATAAATATTATTCTTTTGAAACTAGGAGTCCGAAGTACACAGTTAAAACATCATCAGACCAATCTGTAATTTATGCTGTGCTACTTCTGCACTGTTCTATTCTTTTTTCCCCCAAAGGAGAGAGTTAATGGATATTTTTGCTTGTATGTTTAGTGGAAGAAGCATCTCTGTGTTCCCCTTATAAATTTAAAATATCATACAGGCAACCCTAGAAATTAGTTAAGATTCCTTAGTGCTGTCTTGCTATTGTGTGGTTCTTTGTGTTTCGTTAGCTAAATAGGATTTAACACCAAAAAATGACACTAAATTACTTTTAGCACATATTTCCGAGTATATATTATTCTTTAAAAATCAGCGTGGAATACAATAGCCTAAATTATCCTGGCAATAATGTATTATTTGGGAAGGGACAGGCAGCTGTATGTATAGCACTCAGTGGTTACATGTGGAAGGAATAAAAAGACTCATTTGTTTAACTTCTTGTTTGAAGGGATTTTTGTGGCGACGCGTGTTAGGGCTGCAGCAGAATACCAGCAGGCTGTGAGAGGCCCTGAGCTGCTGCCCAGTTCTGTCGCTCATGAGCAGTGTGTCTTTGGACAAGTCACTAAAGCCCCATCTTGTTTCCTCAAATAGAAGTAGAGCCAGGAAGGCAAGTTTTGACTTCTCACTAGGTTGGTGTGAAGATAATTATATGGAAATACTTTGGAAACTCTATAGCCCTAATTCATTATGTAATTATAGAGGCCGGAGACCAGAAATGGGCACATTTACGTATTTAAAACAAAAACTGAATGAGAGAACATTACATGTTCATGTTAATGTAAGTGATTTTAGTCTTGGAATATTTAAGTTCTTATCATTTGAAGTACAGATCTAAGAGATGTTAGGAAAAATTCATTTAACTGTACAGTGTGAATCTTTCTAATCCTGTCTTTCTTCCTTTTGTCTTATAAAGTTGCATCAATTTCCTTTATTGCCAATTTCAGAGATTATTAGCAGTATTTTTATATTTTCTAGTGTTTTTTACTTATCCTGTATGCCAGCTATTCCCCCTTGGTTGTTACCATTTGGAGAGGAAGGATGGTAATTACTAATTTTAGGGTAGATTATGGTTTTATCATTTTAGCCTAGATAACCTGGTGTTAGAAAACTTGTACAGGAGAAGAGTCAGCATAAGGTGAGAAATGTGAATATACTTCCCTTAGAGGGTCCTCCTCCTGTTTAACCTGAGGATTAATGTTTCCAACAGGTCCCCTGTAAGCAACTTACAGATCCGCTATGACCAGCCAGGCAACAGCAGTTTGGAAAACCTGCCCCCAGTAGCAGCCAGCATAGAGCAGCTTCTGGAGAGGCAGTGGAGTGAAGGACAGCAGTTTTTATTAGAACAGGGCACTCCTAGTGACAGTAAGTATTCTCTTCTTGGCTTTAAAGGAATAGCAGTAGATGGATGGATGGATGGATAGATGAATATTCAGGTGGACAGATGTAGAAGTCACACTTTGTCAAGAATAACATTGAAATTATGATGTATGTCTTATATAATATGGTGAGAAAGTGTAATGTAGTGGCTTAATAGAACAGAGGCTACAGTTTTACCCTTGGGCTTGAATTCTGTTTTTACCTGTTATTAACAGTGTGATCTTGGGCAAGTGTGTTAATGTCAGTATGCTGTAGTTTTCCATTTATAGGATGAAAATAATAATGTACCTATATCACAGTATTGTTTTGAGGGTTAGATGACATAAAAGATAAAATGAACATTGCTGGCTTGTAGAATTCACTGGTTCTTATTACTTTTTATAATTATTAATATTAAAATATTAGTACTTTGTTTCTCCATTCTGTTTTACTAAAAATATGAGCTGTAGCTTCTTTTAGCTTAATTGTTTGAATAAAACTTGCTCACCACTGCAGAATTTATTTTTAAAAATGTGTATAGTCAAGTAAGGCCAACTCTCTTGATTTTATAATTTGGATGAGAAAGAATAAGTACTAAGTTATATACACATTATACATATACTATATATATCATTTACTTGCTAAATTATGTAGTGTCTAAATATACGTATTTAGTATCTTTACAATTTTAAGTATCTATCTGGTGGAAATAATAGGTGTTTTATTTTAATTTTTTTTCTAATAATTTGAGGGGGTTTATATAAGCTTTTGGTTTTTTATTTTTTAAAACAAAACAAAATATTTTGCTTATTATTGGACAAGTGTTGTAAATTTGGTATTTTTATGAATGGTGCTCTTGACAAAAAATGCTAATTGTGGGAAAATTCATGCCAGGATAATCCTTTAAACATGATAGCTGGAGGACTGGTTTAGCTTAGTCTTATTGCATCTCATTTGGGTACACTAAGGGATCTGTGCGGGATCTTGAAGAGGAGGGATAAAAGTTAAATCCTTGGGAAATGACCGTATGTGTCTGTACCAGTAGAATTGTGTCTTTTGAAGGCCCTGAGGGCATGTTAAACAAATACAACTTTTTAATACATAGAACTTTAAAGTGTCCGTCATCATGGCATCTCTGCTGTCCGTTGAGAGGTCTGAGTTGTGGCAGGGATGGAAAAAGCATTTGAGATGGTGAAACAGGACAGCCTATGTGCAGAGGACGCGCCTTTCCTGGAAGCCAGAAGTAGGGCTTTGGTGCGCACACACTGCTCCCTGCTGGGCGTGTGTGGATCCGCAGGCTGAGCAGCTGGGCTTCCTCATCCAGTGTCATTGGGTAGCTTGCTTAGTTTAACCAAACAACAAACAAATGATTGTGCTCTTTATTTGTGTCGAAGGATATTGGTGTGTGTGATTCTTTGCCCTTTAACAAATGATTTTAATGAAAAATCATGGTGGACACTTGGAATTTTTAATTAAGTTTTTATTTTTATGAAAATCAAATGTTCTTGTGATTTTTATTTGAGAATGGAAATTACCTGAACTAGGTTTGGGTTTTTTTGTTAGTGGCAACAAAGTTTCTACACAGTACATCTTGGAACAATATCCCTTTATGCTTATATAGGCAGAAATAATATTACTATATATTTGTATCTGCATATAAATTTAGAAATAGAACCTAGTCACTTAGAAATGCTTTACAGTATTTCTGCTTTTCTGTTTTATTTCTAAAGTTATTGACACAAGTCCATAAAGTACCTAGTCCTGTGTGTGAAATTGTGTTTATTCAAATCTCTGCTAGTTTTAGGGATGCTGAAGTCATTACATCAACTTCAAGTAGAAAATCGAAGATTAGAGGAACAGATTAAAAACTTGACTGCCAAAAAGGAACGCCTTCAATTATTGAATGCACAGCTCTCAGTGCCTTTTCCAACAATAACAGCAAACCCCAGCCCATCTCATCAAATGCATGCATTTTCAGCACAGAATGGTAAGTATGAACTTATTGTGGATCTAAGGACAGTAGGATGGACTTTTCATTATCTTTTTCATAATAAGTGAATAATAAGTGATCACCAGTTATATGAAGATGTAGAAAAGGAATAATAGGTTATTTTAGAGGAGCATAAAGAATCCTGTTCAGTGTTCAATTTGAATTTGCTCTAACATCTTTAGTACAGAGTTTAATGATAAAATATAAGTATATGATGATATCTATTGATTTAAAGCCATGATATTCAATAGAGATATAGATTTTTTCATTCAGATTGTTCTTAACGAATAGCAAGGCTTAAAATTTAAGTGTTTCTGATGTGAGCTTCAGACTAAGCTTTTAGACAAACCTTTAATTTTATATGTAATGTAATTCAACGGGTAAATAAGTTTCTTTTTGTCTTTTTTCTTTCTAGCTCCTACTACTGATTCCTTGAATAGCAGTAAGAGCCCTCATCTAGGAAACAGCTTTTTACCTGATAATTCTCTTCCTGTATTAAATCAGGTAATTTTTGTATGGTTAATTTCATTTGTGTGTTTTACTTACAAACAACAGTATGTCACATTAAATGGTTTAAAATAATTTTAAACCGTTTTGCTATGTTGTTTACAACTTGGTTCCTATTCTTTCTTATGTTAGGACTTAACCTCCAGCGGACAAAGCACCAGCAGCTCATCGGCTCTTTCTACTCCACCTCCTGCCGGGCAGAGTCCAGCTCAGCAGGGCTCAGGCGTTAGTGGAGTTCAGCAGGTCAATGGTGTGACAGTGGGGGCACTGGCTAGTGGAATGCCGACTGTAACATCCACCATTCCTGCCGTGCCTGGAGTGGGTGGAATAATTGGAGCTTTGCCAGGTAACCAACTGGCAATTAATGGCATTGTAGGAGCTTTAAATGGGGTTATTCAGACCCCTGTCACAATATCCCAGAACCCTACCCCCCTCACCCACACAACTGTACCACCTAATGCAACACATCCAATGCCAGCTACACTGACTAACAGGTAAGAAACTTAAGTATCTTTTGCAGTTTTTAGAGCAACATGGTACCAAGCTATCCATGCTTTAGTTAGGGATGTTTTAATGTGTCCCTTATAGATGTGCTCTAAGAAAGTAAAACCCACAAACTAAATATATTATACCAGGAGCCATTTATTTTTGACACTTTAGTAATTCAGATTAAATACAAAGTTAAATCATTTTTAATAACAAAGCATAAGCATTAAATATATTCTGTACTGAAAATATCAGCCTTGATCTGTAATGTCTGTTTTAAATGCTATTTTTCTTAACCTCATGTATCAAAAATTCTAGAGCAAAGTAATATTGTAATGAAGATCACATATGAATGTTGGTTTCTTAAAATTCAGCTATGTAATTTTGTTAGCTTTGTAATCAAAGATTTTGATATAAGATGAAGGTCAAATATTTATCTTGAATTTCCAGGGAGTGAGACTTGCTGTTTCATCGTGCTGGAATTTCATTTGAATGGCAAAGCCATGTTGTTATTGCACATACTTTTGAGGAATAAATCATTTTAAATGGGTTTGTAGTGTATAGTAGTAAACTGTTTCTTCTGGCTCTCTTTTCGTTGGTGCTTAATTTTACTGACATTTGGGACCATAAAAAAAGTTTTAAGTAAAATCAGTTAGTAGTATGTTTGGATTCTTTCTTTGTTTTAATCTGTGGGTTAAATTATCCTTGAATGATTGAAAATAAAGTATTACATGTGCATATAAATTTTTATTCCATTAAACAACTTAGTACCTGCTTGGTTTACAATAAAAAGGGAACCAAAACATTTATTGACAATGTGAATTCATAGTTACCTGTATGTGCAGAGAGAGAGAAGAGATTTTTACATCGTTGTTTTTCAGAAAGTGTTATGGTTAAAAACTTGACTTGTTAAACTTAATTAAACATCAAATTGAGAAGTTCTTTCATTTTACATTTTAAAAAAAAAGAGGTTTACAGTAGAAAGTAAGAATTTTCATCATTTTTCAGTGCCTCAGGACTAGGATTACTTTCTGACCAGCAAAGACAAATATTTCTTCATCAACAGCAATTCCAGCAGTTGTTAAATTCGCAACAGCTCACACCAGTAAGTTCTTCCTTTTGATAATATTTGATCTTTATTAGGAGCAAGTGATCAGAGTTATAATAAGTATTCAGTGTGTAGGTATAGATCACCCACTTTGTGAAGTGACATGGTCTAGTAGTCTATGATACCTGCCGTGATATTAATTATATGGGCTCATTAACAGGTGTTAGAACATTATTATGCTGCTCTGGTAGGCTCTGGTGAACAAGACTTGCCTTTTCATGTAGCTTCATTCTGATAGGGGAGATGGATATTAGATACATATTTTTTGATAGTGATGAGTACTAGAAAGAAAAATGAAGCAGGATAAGGGAATAGAGGACAGTGAGGGGAGAGCCATGGCAGATAGGATGGTCCAGCCACTGAGCAGATGACTTTTGAGCACAGATCTGAATAAAAGGTGAAGGAGCATGACTTCCTGACACAGAGGTAAAAGAGAATGTGCACTCAGGGTCGAGGGACTATAGCACCTGTGCTGCGTGACTGGGCTAGTGAGGAGGAGAGCAGGCAGATGTGGGCTGCAAGGTCATGGGCTTCTTTGTTTGGCTGTCCATGGTATGGGGTTTAAATTTATCCTAAGTGTGATGGAAAGCCATTGGTGATTAAAAAAAAAAAACAAACCTTTCTTTGTGGAAATAAATATTCAGGTGTACCAGCAGTAGAGAGTATGGTATACCAATTGCCTAGCTTTTATAATTATCCCCATTTAAAAGTCTTTTTCATATATCATCATTTTTCCTTTCAGGATTTTAAAGAATTAAGTATAGGGTTTTGAACACAGTAGTGACATGACAATAATTAACATTTTAAAACAGTTTAGCTGCTAAATGGAGAATAGTGTGTGTATGTTGTGGGAAGCAGGGCTCTGGGGGTGGCCCAGGTGCTGCTGATTTATGAGAGCAAGATTAACATGGTGAAACTGTCTAGAATTGTGTATTTTGAAGATAGAGTCAACAAGACTGGTTTGTTGGACATTTACTTGGATGATGACTCTTACTGAGATTTGAAAGATTAGGAGGAACACCATGTTTTGGCAAGAGAACAGGAGTTCTGTTATGGACATGCTGATTGGAGATGTCTGTTTAGATGTTCAGGTGACACAGACTAAGCAGTTAGATGAGTCTGGAGTCCAAGGAAAGGATGAGGTTGGAAATAGGAGCTTGGAGTCATTGCTGCATATGTGATGTTTAGATTTACACGGCTTGCTGAGGGCAGTAGGGAATGAAGACTGATGTCTTTAGAGGACTGGGCTCTGGGCATCCTGAAAGAGGAGAGTAATCCAGTCAAGTGTCTTGAGGAGAGAATGAGGGGAGAGTTAGAACAGAGTGATGGCCTAGAGTCCATGCAAAGAAGCTTTTCAAGACAGGGAGGACTCAGCTGAGTAAAATAACTCTGGTGAGACAAGTAAGAACTGCCCATTGAAATAGGTGTCTAGAACTCTTTGAGAATGTGATTTTGGTGAGAAGTGAAAAGCTTCATTGAGTGGTTCAAAGGAAAACAGGAAACACAAATGGGGTACAGGCCACTTGAGATCTTTTACTGTGAAGAGCAGAGAAGCGAAAGCGCAGTTAGCATCAGGAGGACGTCTAAGGGCGTCTTTCTATTCATTTTGAAAATGACAACACATGTGTATGTCTTTTAATTTATCTTTGGCAGCACTAGGTCTTCGTTGGCCTGTGTGGACTTCCTCTAGTTGCGTCGAACAAGGGGTCCTCTGGTTGTGGTGCGCAGGCTCCTCAGTGCGGTGGCCTCTCTGTTGCAGAGCACAGGCTGGAGGTGCAGGGGCTTCAGTGCTCGGGGGGTGTGGGCTTAGTTGCCCCGTGGCATGTGATATCTTCCTGGACCAGAGCTGGAACTCATGTCTCCTACGTTGGCAGGCTGATTCTTATCACTGGACGGCCAGTGAAGCCCTCTGTGTATGTTGATGGGTAATTTTCTGGTGCAGAGAAAGGAGGGGTAAGGCCAGGGCAGCAGAGCGCTTCAGGAGAGAGCAGCTCCACCTGGTAAGAGGGAGGTGCAGAAGCTGTAAGTGGGTTTTATGACAGGAAGCTGAAGAAGCCCGCTTCTGATGTTTTTAGTTTTCAAATGGGAATTATAAGTAAAGTCATCAGCTGATGGAGATAGGAAAATTGTGGTCAGAGGAGAGAAAAGGTGTGGAGCAGATATCTTGGAGGAGGGGTAAGAGAACTAAGGTACCTTATGTACCGGCTGTGTCTTGCACACCTCACTGAGTTAGACTAGGAGGACATTCCTTTAATTAACTCAAAGTTTCAGCCTTTGTAATTTCTTTCTAAAATAACACCCACTGACTTTCTTGCTTTAGTCAAAAATATATTGAAAATGTCTATTTTACAATTCTGGATCGTTGTCACTGTTCTTAAAGTGGTATGAGGATAGAGTACATATAAATTCTTAAATGCTTACACTAAAATGTGGTCTTGTTTTCTTACCTCTTGCCACATCTTATTATGAACTACTGAAATTTCAATTTATTTAGGGTTCTTCCTAATAAGATTTTACTCTGATAGTCACATGTAGGTGTCTTGTTTCTGGAATGTGGTTGATTAAGAAATTTTAGCACAAATCATTGCCCAGAGTCCATGAAGACTGAGTGAATTAGACTTGATATTTTCTTTTGCCAGCCAAGGCTTTGGGATGAGGTTTGTTCATTGATAAGCACTGAACTTCTTATAGGCAGGAATGGTCCTGTGCGGTACCTCCCCTTTCCCACTTTAAGAACAAACTCTTGCTGGACCCTCCTCCAGGTACTGCCCATGCTCAGCCCGGTCCATTGCCACCTGGCATCTCCCCTGGTAACGGTGACTGTCCCCAAAAACTTCTCTCTTCCCCTTGCTCCCAGGATCTTGGCTTTCTTCCTTTTTAGCTTCCTTTCCTGGGTGCTCCTCTTTTTCTTAGTCCCTCTCACTTCAGAGGGTCCTAGAATTCAGTATCTCCTCCAGCAAGTGGCTTTAAAGTGGCTTTAAAGACTGTCTGTGCCAACACCGACTTCTCTAGACCAGGCCTCACTTTGGAATCGGAAGCTCTCCTATCCACTGCTTCCTTGGTGCTGCCTCTTGGCTCTCTTAACAGATGGTGCAGACATACCATGGCCACACTGAACTGCAGGCCTGCCACACGGTGCCCCCACCACAGCTGATGCACCTCCGTCCTTCCAGCTGCTTCAGCCACAAATCCCTGCCGTTTTCACTTCACCCCTCTCTTCTGACACCTCACATTGAATCCATCAAAAAATGCCAGGTCAAGTTGTGTCACTCCTCTGCTTCGTCTGACTTCCGACAGAACTCTGAGAAGAGCCAGTGTTCTCGGCCACACTGCAGGCCCTCGTCCTTCTCCAGCCTCCGTCCTGCTCACTCCACTCCAGCCCCGGTCTCCTCACTTGTCCTGGGTCATGCTAGCTACACCCACAGGGCCCCTCAGCACTGGCTAGCATTCTCTGTGCCTAGAACCATCTGCCCTCCTCCTCACCCCACCCAGTCCACATAGAGAATTCCCTCATCTCCTTGCACCTGTAACCAAGTGAGGGCCCCCTGAAACCGCCCCCCCCCCCGTGCAGTAGTCTCTCTCACACTACTGTTTCGCTTGACAGGAATCACATCCTAACACTTTTTCTCCCCAGAGCAGTGCCTGACAAATCACAGTAAGCATCCAGGAATACTGGAAGGCATGGTACGCTAACCACATCAGGAGAACACTCTTTCTGTTGGCATGAATGAGAACTTTAAAAGTTAAGAAGTTGGTGCAACAGTAATTGCAAGTTTGTTGAACTTTACCGTTTGATATTGGAATACATTCTTAAATGTGATTATGTTCTACATCATTTTAATGAGTATTTCTCACTTTATGGTTTTTTTTTTTTTTTGCTAATGACTTATTACTTGCTGTTTATTTTATATTTATTTTAGACTATGGAAATGATGTTAGNTTGTTGAACTTTACCGTTTGATATTGGAATACATTCTTAAATGTGATTATGTTCTACATCATTTTAATGAGTATTTCTCACTTTATGGTTTTTTTTTTTTTTTGCTAATGACTTATTACTTGCTGTTTATTTTATATTTATTTTAGACTATGGAAATGATGTTAGACAAAAAGCAAATTCAAGCAGTTTTCTTATTCGAGTTCAGAATGGGTCATAAAGCAGTGGAAACAACTCGCAATGTCAACAACGCATTTGGCCCAGGAACTGCTAACAGATGTACAGTGCAGTGGTGGTTCGAGAAGTCTTTCAAAGGAGATGAGAGCCTTGAAGATGAGGAACATAGCAGTCAGCCATCAAAAGTTGACAACGACCAATTGAGAGCCAACATCGAGGCTGATCCTCTTAAAACTAAACGAGAATTTGCCGAAGAACTCAATGTCAGCCATTCTACGGTTGTTCAGCATTTGAAGCAAATTGGAAAGGTGAAAAAACTCCATAAGTGGGTGCCTCATGAGCTGACTGAAAATCTAAAAAATCGTTGTTTTGAAGTGTCATCTTCTCTTATTCTCCGCAACAACAACAAACCGTTTCTTGATCTGATTGTGATGTGCAATCGGCAAAGACCAGCTCAGAGGCTGGACAAAGAAGAAGCTCCAGAGCACTTCCCAAAGCCAAACTTGCACCAAAAAAAGGTCATGGTCCCTATTTGGTGGTCTGCTGCTGGTCTGATCCACTACAGCTTTCTGAATCCCAGTGATATCATTACATCTGAGAAGTATGCTCAGCAAATCGATGAGATGCACCTGCAGCTGGCAATGGTCAACAGAAGGGGCCCAGTTCTTCACGACAACGCCCGACTGCACATCACACAACCAGTGCTTTAGAAGTTGAACAAATTGGGCTACGAAGTTTTGCCTCATCCACCATATTCACCTGACTTCTTGCCAACCAACTACCACTTTTTTAAGCATCTTGACCATCAGGAGGCAGAGAATGCTTTCCAAGAGTTCATCGAATCCCAAAGAATGGATTTTTATGCTACAGGAATAAGCACGTTTATTTCTTGTTGACAAAAATGTGTTAATTGTAATGGTTCCTAATTTGATTAATAAAAATGTATTTGAGCCTAGTTATAATTATTTAAAATATGTGATCTGAAACTGCAATTACATTTGCACCCACCTCTTAAAATAACTTTTAAAGTTCTCAGAATAAGAACATAATAAAATACTCTCTAAGTTTCCAGAATTACGGGAGGGATTTCCCCATGCAATGATTTCTAAAGCCAAACACAGGTCACCGTGGCTTCAAGTTGCCATTGTCCTTGATTCTCATGTACGATCTCATTTGAATAGGGTTCTTTTGCTTGTTCCATTTTGAAAATACAACCATTCCCTGATACTGACATTTACAGTAGATGGTTATTGTCTAGTGCAGTGTGTTTTTCCAGATGGGACTCTTGTTGTGTTTCTTAGTAGTATGACTTGGACATCACTTCCGTACCTAGTATCAGAATAAAGAAGAAAAGAGACAAGGCAGGCTGTCCCCCTGGCGTGTCTGGGCTGGGAACTCACCCCTCCCGCGTGTTCTTGCTTAAGGAGCAGCACCAGGCACTTCTGTACCAGCTGGTGCAGCAGCACCACCACCAGCAGCAGCAGCAGCACCACCAGCCTGACCTCCAGCAGCTGCAAATCCCGGGACCCACACAGATACCCATCAACAACCTGCTTGCAGGCACGCAGGCGCCTCCACTTCACCCAGCCACCACCAACCCATTCCTCACCATCCATGGTGAGAATGCAAGTCAGAAGGTAACAGTAAGTACCTGTGTTCTGTTACAGCTAGTGAAATCACAGAGCCAATTTTAGTGATTAGGGATGACTGTCTCTCCGGCCCTCCTCTTCTTCCCTTCCTCCCTCTTTCCTTCTCTCTCTTTTAAAATATATTATCCCCCAGATAATTTCTTCTTAAAACCAGTTGTTTCAGCAGCTGGATATTGTAAACACAAAGGACCTAAGCCAATTTATATATCCCCTAAGTATATCAGTTTGAATTTGCACATAAGGTTGGAAGGCTGTTTTATAATTCACCAGTTTTTCA
Source organism: Oreotragus oreotragus (assembly GCA_006410675.1). NCBI lineage: Eukaryota > Metazoa > Chordata > Mammalia > Artiodactyla > Bovidae > Oreotragus > Oreotragus oreotragus. The sequence continues at coordinate 73,548 of SJYX01018203.1, read as the reverse complement.
AAATGAAAATGTTTTGGTATAGTAAGTGATATGGGACAGTCCAATCAAAAGATAAGTAGTTGGTATTTTGAGAATCTTTAAATGATTTGCTTAACTACAGAAATAGTCTAGATAATTTAGGATTATTTTTATTGTTTTGCTCAGATGTGCTAAAACTGAATTATACTTAACAGTAAAATTAATATATAAACTTCAGGGCATTCTAGTTATTCTACTGGATAGAAAGCAAATCATAATCACAACTGTAATGAAATTTAAATTCTTAATCTTATGTAAATGACAGCAAAACAAGAGGTGCAGGAACAGTATCCTTTTGCATAGAGTGCACACATTTTAAGGCTGTTTCTTTCTATTAATTCTCCCCTGCAATCAGGTCTACTTTACTGGAGTGTAAATGTTTCCCCTAAATTCCAGTTGAGGGCAGAACCCTGTTAGAGGAAGGATATTGGGATATAGAATGGAGACTGGACACCAGGAAAAGGAAGAAGGGAAAGAATGAGGTGGGAGACTTGGCAAAAACGGTGTTCAAAGTCACAATGTTTGCTCTTTCCCATTACTTTGAAACCTTGCTCTTTTCTGTGCTCTTAGTTTTCAGAAGCTTTAGTTTATACTTAGAAACAAGAATTAGTTCAAAATGAAGTATGCTGGCTTTCATTGCCCCTTCAGTGCTTTTTGTTTACCCCGCTGTTCCCTGACTTCCTGATTGTGAATGCTATCATTATCAGAAACCTAGTTTTGCAGACATGGAAATTTCATTGATTCTGTACTGATTTAGATTTGCTCTAAAGTTTTTTCTTGTATTAAAAACAAAAAGATCATACAATATGAAATGTATCTTAATGGAAACTCATGATAGTAAACACTATCAATATTAATTACCTAATGTAGAAAAGCAAGTCTGGAAAGTAATATGAGTATCCCGCTGTGTGACAGGCATCTTTATTAGAGACAATGATATATATGGTTCCAGTCTTTAAACTACTAAAAAAAACCTGTTTTTTAAAATAGGGAGATTGAAAGAGGTTAAAGTTCAAAGGACAGATAGCATGTATGTGGTATCAGAACCCATGACTTCCTTGTTTGTTCATTTTCCACACGGCTGTGTTACTACTACCATGGAAAAGTCCATTTTGGAGGGATGATTTCTACTTTTCATTCCTTATTAGTCCTGCCTCAGAGGAGTACTTCCGTCTTTGTGTACTGCTGAATTTAATATAAAGCAACTGAATGTTTACCAGTATTTTCATGTCTTTACATTATGCTGAAAAGTAGCCATGCTGACTTGTAGAAAAAAGGAATAACCATATATACTACCTTTTATCTCAGTTATAATTTCGGTTAAGAGTAGATTGTTTCAAGTGTGGGCCAAAAATTTCTTTAGCTAATGCACTTGATTTTGTTTGTTTTAACCGCAGAGACTTAGTGATAAAAGTGGGCCTGTTGCTCAAGAGAAAAGTTGACACTTGAGAAAAAAACATCTAGAAATGGCCTATCCTGCTGTTCTGGCACTTCATCTGGCTGCTGTTGCAGTCCTTTTACTACACCTATGAAGAAATGCAACAGGAAACCAGCTGCGCAACAAGGGGTTAATTGCCACAAGAGCATTCTTGTAAGGCTTTGGTTGATGTTGCTTTGTTGCACTGAAATGAAATTCCCATCTCCCCTACCCCTCTCCCAGATTTTTTTGAACTTCGAAAGAAAATTTAATGACTAACTTTGGTCAGTGAAATAATTTACATGGCAATGATTTTATCAACCTAAGAGAAATTTAATATAGTTGGTGCACAACTAATTTTGATTTTAAATTGCAGAGATGACTAGCAAAACTAAAGACTTGTTCCATTTATAAACCATTTGATTTTATTGTACCAGTTGGAACATGAAATATGATCTTTTGTTTGGGTTACAGTACATTTGTTCTGTGAGTCAAACCTTAAAACAAATTTCAAGGAACTGTTTAATTTCTTCTTCTAGAGTTTTATTGGTTAAATATTACAAATAAATAGGTCATCCACTGGGACTTGGCAGTCTTTGTTATAAAAATTTCCTTTCTAATGGGATTTGGCCAATTTTGGTAATCAAGTTAGCATGGTAAATGTCTGCTTCTGCTAAAGGTAATTTTCTTTTGCTAAATGCTTTTTCTTTAGTGTTAAGACCTACTCATATTTTGAAGAAACCTCAAGTTAAGTGAGCTCTAAGGCTGCTGGGGAAACCAGCTCAATTCAAAATGAAAGAGAGGCCACTCTGGAAACTGCTGGTAGGGTTTGGCCTGAATCAAGTGCCTATTAGTACCTGCCTTGTGCTGAAGTGGCTCTGGTCAGCTGAGTAGCAACAGCAGCCTTCCCCGTGGTTCTGCCTTTATTGAGAACTTTCTATGCCACTATAGATAGCTCAGGCGAAGCTATTACCTGGGTATTTATCCACTAATGAGTCACAAGAAAAATGTGTGGATTTGGTAAGAATTTTCTTTAGACAACTTCTCGTTGTTACCAATGATTTCAAACAAACAAAACAAGACACAAACCCCACCACAGCAGTTCCTGAAACAGGTGAAATCTATGTTACACCCCTTCCACATTGGGTAGCCCCACTCCTGGGGTAACAGTGTAGCAGAGTATAAATTAAACAATTGGGGATGTAATCATTGAACTGCTCTTGAATGTGTGAATTATTAGTGGAAAAAAGACCCAGATGTAATTAGACCTCCACTGTGTGCTTAGCTGGAAGAACATGTTAATTCTGCAATATGTCTCTTGGTTAAACATTGCACAGTTCTTACCTCATTTCTGTAAATAAGGTTTTGTGAATCTGTTTTGTATTGTGAAAAATTCATAAGATAACATTGATATTTTGATTTGTAATATTTCTAATTGGTAGATTTAATTGAAAAGTAAAATTAATTTATTTTTATATGTTCAGGGGAATTTTAAAGAAAGTCAAAGCTTTTGTAGATAATTAAATAAAATCGGTGTGGTTTATTTTACTTATTTAACCCACTGGTTGTTATTCTGTAACAATTTGTATAAATGGTAAATTTTGAATGTGTTGTTATTTTACTTAGATGTAAAATTCCACATGTATTAAAGAAAATGTACAAAGTTTTTGTTAATAAAATTTAATAATGTTTATAACTCTGCCATTTCCCCCAGTTTTATTAAGATACAATTGACATCAGCGTGGTATAAGTTGAAATACATACACCATAAAAATTTGGCTTACATATATTGTGAAATAATTACCATAGTAAGTGTAGTTAAACATCCATCTCATACAGATACCAAAAAAAGAGAACAGCAAAACCAGTTTTTTTCCTTGTGATGAGAACTCTTAGAATTCACTCTCTTTAACTGCTTCTTTATATATCATGTTAACTACAGTCATCATGTTGTACATTACAGCCCTAACACTTACTTATCTTATAACTGGAAATTTGAACTTTTTGACCACTTTAGTCCAGTTCTGTTTCCCTCACCCTACTTCTTTTCTCTGAGTTAGATTTTGTTCTTTTAATAAGATTCTACATATGAGATCGTACAGTATTTTGTCTTTGTTTGACTAAATTCACTTAGCAAAGTGTCTTCAAGGTCCATCCATGTTGTCATGATAGCAGGGTTTACTTCCTTTTTTATGGCTGAATAATATTCCATCACACACAGGCGCACGCACGCGTGTGCACACACACGTGTACATAACACAGCAACTTCATCCATTAATGGGCATTTAGATTATTTCCATGTCTTGGCTAATAGGAATAATGCTGCTATGAACATATAAGGGTATAGATAGATATCTCTTCAACATAAGTGTTTTTGTTTCCTTTGGATGTGTTCCCAGAAGTGAGATTGCTGGATCAGATGGTAGCTTGATAATAGCCATCTAACAGGCATGAGGTGATAACTCATTGTGGTTTTGATTTGCATATCCCTAATGATTTAGTGATGTTGAGGAACTTTTCAAATGACTTTTTATGTATCTGTTGGCCATTTGTAGGTCTTCTTTGGAAAAATGTCTGTTGCAGTTCTTTGCCCATTTTAAAATTGGATTATTTTTCCCCCCGTGGAGTTGTATGGGTTCTTTGTATATTTTGGCTATGTTAATCCCTTATCAGATACATGATTTACAGATATTTTTTCCCATTCTGTAGGTTGTCTTTTCAGTTTGTTATATCTTCTTGATGGATTGACACCTTTTTCATTATATACTGACCTTTGTCTCTTTTTAGTTTAAAATCTGTTCTGTCTGATATATAAGTATAGCAACCTCTCCCTGCTTCTTTTTGGTTACTTCTGCTTGAGATGTCTTTTTCCATCCCTTCACTCTCAGTTAAATTTCTCAAAGACTAAAGCAAGTCTCTTGTAGGCAGCAGCATATTGTTGTATCATTTTTTAAAAAATCCATTCATCCATTCTTTTATTTTTATTGGAGAATTTAATCTATTTTTGTTTACAGTAGTTATTGGTAGATATGGACTTAGACTATGGCCACTTTGTTGATTGTTTTCTGGCTGTTTTGTAGACCCTTTTTTCCCTTTTCTCTTTCCTGCTGTCTTGTTCTGTGTTTTGAGGTCTTTGGGAATCAATATGCTTTGACTTCTCCATCAGTTTCTTTTTGGTGTAATTACTACAGATTTTTCTCATGTGTTTACATGAAAATTATAACACACCCTATTTTAAACTTATAACTAAACTTACACAGCTTAAGTCCTAAGCTTCACCCTTTTACTTCTCCTCCCTTCACATTTTACTGATGTTACAGTTTACGTACTTTTCATATTGTGTGTCCAATAACAGATTTTTGTAGTTATGATTCTTTTTACTGTTTGTTTTTTAACTTTTGAGTTGTAAGTGAATTATGTGCCACCATACTGTATTACAGAATCTACTTTTGAATGTATGTTTACAAATACCAGTGAGTTTCATGCTACCTACCTTTATTTTTATGATGTTAGTTAGCAACCTTTTACTTCCACTCAACTCCCTTTAGCTTTTCTTGTAAAGCATGTCTCCTGGTGATGGACTCCCTCAACTTCTGCTTGTTCAGGAAAATCTTTATCCTTCCTTCATTTCTGAAGGACACTTTGGCCGGATACACCTTCTTGGTTGACAGTTTTTTACTTTCAGTATTTGGAATGTATCATCCATCTTTCCTGGCCTGAAGTTTCTTTTGGGAAATCTGCTGATAGTCTTAAAAATGACATTTCTCTTGTATGTAACTTCTCTCTTGTCTCTTCCAAAATTATTTGTCTTTGACTTTTGATATTTATAATGTGTCTCAGTGTAGCCCTGTTTAGGTTCTACCTGTTTGGGGTCTTTTGGACCTCGTGGATCTGTTCATACCTCTCCCCAGGTTTGGGAGTTTTTAGCACTATTGCTTTGAATATGCTTCCTGTCTCTTTCACTTTCTCCTGAAATTTCCATAATGCAGATATGGGTTCTTTGATTGTGTCCCACAAGGCTTTCTTTACAGTTTCTCACTTTTTCCCTTGTGTTCCTCTGACTGGGTAATTTCAAATGTCCTGTCTTCTAGGTCAGGATGATTCTTTCTCCTGCATCTTCATCTTTTTAAAGCTGTTGAATCCTTCAATTGTATTTTTCAGCTCTAGGATTTTTGTTTTTAATGGTTTCTATTTCTTTGTTGAACTTCTTATTTTGTTCACAAATTGTTTTCCTAATTTTGTTTATACTTTTGTGTTCTTGTAGTTCCCTTAAGGGGATTATTCTGAATTCTTTGACAGTTCATAGATCTCCATTACTGTTAAGTTCAGTTCAGTCGCTCAGTCGTGTCCGACTCTTTGTGACCCCATGAATCGCAGCACGCCAGGCCTTTTTTTTTTTTCACTTGAAGAGGACTATTGAGTATCAGGGAAAGAAATACTCAGTCCTGCTATGCAGCTCTTCCTTCTCTTTCGAGTGCTGGGTCTAGCAACCATTGTCTCGGGATATGCACTTGGGCACCTATTATCCTGTAAATCCCGGAGTTACCAGGGAATGAAAGATGGATCCTGTCCGCTTTATGCAGACCTAGAGGGGAGAGGGCAGGCATAAAACCAGATGGAGTAAGAATATTTCATGGCTCCTTCAAAATGCTGACAATTTTATCAACCACTCACTTTCATATTTCAGTAATATGGTGAATAACTGGGGATTTGAAGAAATACCTTCATATGCATCTTTCACTGCTATGGTAGTATTTCCAGGGACACCAGAGCCTATTCAAGTCCCAGGCATGTTGGATTATTCGCAAAAATGATTATGGGTGATGATACTCAGAGCTGCAATTCACTAAGACTTCCTTCCATCCCATCCATCTCTGACTTGACAGGTAAAGGAGGGGTGATTTTGCAAGAGAGTAAAATGTGGGGCAATTTATGGTTTAAACTTGCACTGTGTTCAGACTCACCCAGGAGCTTTCCCCACTGCAGTGTGCTGTTCCTACCACAGGTAAGGCGCCTGGAGCATCGGGGAGGATGAACGCAAAGCAAAGAGCACCGAGTCCTGGGTTCTGGTCAGCGCCTCATTTCCAGTGGCCATCTAGACTGGGTCATTTCAACATCTTCTCCTTGGCCTTCTATTCTTGGCCTTGCCTGTTGTAAGGGTAACGGCCAGGAGGTGTGAAGCTTGGCCGTTCAAAGAAAATCTCAGTGGTTTCACACAAGTGTGCTTCTGGCCCAGATCAGGTCTGCCTGGGTTTGGTGCTTCTCCGAGATGTCCCCAGTCTAGTCTGCTCCAGTCTTGTGGCACCTCTTTATCTCATACCGGTCGATCCCCACTGACTGCTGTGGCAGAGGAAAAGCTTGATGAGTTGAGTGCTGCCTCTCAAACGCTCCTGCCTGCCAGCGACACCTGCCCCCGCCACACACATTTCACTGGCAAAGTGAATCCGAGGGTGACTTCAAAACACTCCGTCCTCTGGCTGCATGAGGAACGTCAGCCACACGATGGGGCCAAATCGGAGTTTTCCATGGATGTCCGAGGACGTGTGCATGCACGTGTTCATCTGCTTCGCCCTGAGCCTTGTTCTCCTCTCTCCAGACCCATGAACTGTAGCCCACCAGGCTCTTCTGTTCAAAGGATTTTCTAGAAAAGAATACTGGAGCGGATTGCCATTTCCTTTTCCAGGGGATCTTCCCAACCCAGGGATCGAACCTGAGTCTCTTGTGTCTCCTCCACTGGCAGGTGGATTCTTTCCCACTGTTGTCCCCTGGGAAGCCTGTGTGTGCGTATATGAATGTATGTATGTATACAAACGTACAAACATATATACACATATTCAGAAATATACACATATATATGTTGCAGAATACTTGGCCCAGATGCATAAATAAATACAAATGAAAGTGGGACAGTTGCGGCTTCTGCTTTTAGCTCGCGTCATTCTTCTGCGCTTAAGGGGGACTGTGGTTTGACAATCCCTGGACAGTTCTAAAACACCGTGATGTGACCCAAGGCCAGGAATCAAGTAACTCCATAAGCTACCAGCTCAAAAATAAGAGATCAGAACAATGACCAAAGCAGATATAATGACAATAAAATATCTCATAGCATCTGTACTATGTGAGAAACTCAAGCAATTCATGAGGGACATGAAAAGAGAGGAAAAAACGATCAAATGAGGGTCTGAATAAATATGATTTCAATAGTGTGAAGATAACACAGGGCCCCAAATTCTAGTAAATAAATTCTTAGCTGCCATTGAATTCAGTTTATCATTCACATCAAAAAGCAGCAAAAAATCTGGGTGTTAATTGGGAAAGATATGTCACATAAGGTCATTAGTGGGTGCACAAGAAATGTGAACTTCAAGAAAAATAGAATGGTGGATAAAAGAATCTAATAATGTGTTTGGTAGAGAAACTATTAATAACTGGAAAGCCAAGTGGATAGAAAAAGTCTAAGATGATTTGCAAGCTAGGGCCAGAGCTGAGAACAGAACTTGAAAGTGTTCAGAGACTAGAAGCATTCTAAGACTCCAGACTCTGAATCACTTGTCTTTCTTCAAACTCAGATTAACAAACTTGTTCGCTGCTTGTCTGCCGTGTGCAAGGTAATGTTACAGGAACTGGGGAAACTGCCAGTACAAGAAAACACACAGGAGTGCCTGTCCTCGGGGAGCTCCATCCTACTAGGAGCAGAAGGATAATGGGCCACTTAGAGACAGAACGATCACTGCAATGTGACACCTGCTCTTGGCTGTGCTCTGGTTTGAAGGCAGAGGTGGGAGAACCAAGGACATAAGCAACGTGACAAAGAGCCCAGTGCAGCGGCCACATTCTTTTTCATGTAAACAATGACGGTTGCTGGAAGGAAGGGACACATTTCAGCAAACACTGAAGAGATGTATCACTCACTCACCGCCCTTCACAAAAGTCACTTACGGGGTGTCGCTCAGGGTAGAGTGAATAGGAATCTACCTGCCAATGCGAGAGACGTGGGTTCAGTCCCTGTTGGGGGAAGATCTCACATGCCTCGGAGCAACTAAGCCCAGGATCCTCAACTATTGAGCCCTTGGTCTACAATGACTGAAGCCTACGTGCCCCAGAGCCTGCTCTCTGAACAGGGGAAGCCACTACGGTAAGAAGCTCGCGCGCTGCGAGAGTGGCCCCGACTCACTGCAGCTAGAGCCAGCCTGCGCACAGCGATGAAGACCCAGCACAGCCAAAACTGATAGATAGATACTGTTTTGAAAATTACTTACGGACTTAACATTAGCCATCCGAAAGCTTAATCAAAACGAAGGACCCAAGAAGAGGACGGAGTCATACACCGGGCTTGAGAATCTCTGCTACCCAAACAGAGACACATACAGTCCCTCTGAGTGGACCAGAGCTTGGGTCCAGGACTGCACTTCTGAGACGGCTGATGCTTTGTTACCAGCTTCCCGCATGCCTGGGCTTCCTGGCAGCCAGACAGAGCACTTCCTCTAAGTCAGAGGACCTAGTTCTCGTTCTGCACTGACCAGGAAGCACATATTAAATGCTTCTCTGAGCCCGGTTGATACACATGCTTTGCGCATATCCTCTCACTGAATTTACAGCAATCTTGAGAGGTAGGTGCTATCATCTCTATTTTTTATGATCACAAGTCACTTTCTGTGAAGACGGAGGGTCAAGACAGAGTGATTTCCTGGGTCTTAACGAGCTTTCATTTTCTATCATTCTGTGAATTCAGATCTTAGTTCACAGGATGTACCTTAACCTTCGTCCTATCCTCTGGGACCCTGTCCCCCCACTGCCTGCATATACCTCCAGGTTCCTCCTTTTCATACAGTTTAGAGCACTACGCTTGCTTCTTTAGACACTGCCCAGCTTCCGTGCAAATTCTTTACTGTCTGAGCCACCAGGGAAGCCCAGGACAGNCCTATCCTCTGGGACCCTGTCCCCCCACTGCCTGCATATACCTCCAGGTTCCTCCTTTTCATACAGTTTAGAGCACTACGCTTGCTTCTTTAGACACTGCCCAGCTTCCGTGCAAATTCTTTACTGTCTGAGCCACCAGGGAAGCCCAGGACAGGGGACCTGGAGAAGCACATCTATGGGGTGGGGAGGTGAGGCGTGGATACTGGTTTCTCGGGAGCAGTGTTTCTTAGGGTGTGGCCTTGAGTCCACTATACGTGGCAGGGGTTTCCCTGGATGGATTATACATGTATCCCAGGGTCAAAGCCTTTTCTTTGGAGACAGCATACACAAACCCACAGATTTTCACTTTGCTACACAACTAGGACTATTTATAAATACAGTTTAAAAATAAGGGTAACTAAAACTTGATTTACATAAGCTAAAATACCAGGCCATTATTAGACTTTGCTCAAGGCTTTAACTTTATATTCCATCAAGAAGTCTGGCAACCACCCAGCGCCTTGGCAGCATTGCAAAGCCTCTACTGAGAATGTGCACGCAGGAGATGCAGGGTCCCCAGACCTTTCCTGGGATGAGTCCGTATTACGTGACTGCATCTGTGCTGTCATCGCTGGTCTTGGTCCCAGACTGTTGCTCCGACTGATGCATGGACTGATGCAGCTGAGGAACTAAGTTGGGGTTTGCCTGTACTGGTCATTATGTTGGCTGAAGACTTTCGGAGGTTTTACTGTTACCGTGTTTACCCCAGGGGTTAGCCATCTTCGGGCTCTTTTGTTCTAGAAAGCCGGAACACACAGGGTTGACAGAGGTAGGACTTTTACACTGCTGTAAGCAGTCAAGACTTAAAAGTCAGAAAGCCACTGATCTACAGTCCAGCCTGACATCTTCTGTGCATTATCACAGGGCTGTTGTTCTGCTGGCAGGAGTCTCCTTGGGTTGGCTAAGATGCTTGGGCAGCAAAGTGATGGAGCTCCTTTACATTTACGTCAGGTCTGTCTCTGGAAAAGCAGAGCATGTTGGGATTCGCCAGGCCCCCAGGAAAAGCTCTTGCTGTGCCAGGCTTGGGCTTAGAAGAACAGAGTGGTGAAGCTCTTATTATTCTGAAACACTCAAGCATAAATTCTGCTGATGATGGTTTGGCCCAATGCCTTGGGTGGTGATGTAATCGATGAATACAGAAAGGCAAAACGCTTTTCCTGCAACAGTATTTCCTACCTCACTCAGCTCAAGTGTCCCTAAATCCAAAAATCTGTCCTGATCTCGCCAAGCAACCATGGCATTTGCCCTTTTATTTTGAAATGTGTGTTTGTGTGCTCCTTGGTCTGTGGCGAGTCTGCTGAGGACAGGAACCGAGCCTCACTCACCTCTGTGTGGCCCGTGCTAGGATGCGGCTGATCAACAACTGCTGGACTGGATTCAACCTGAAAAAGAACGTGACAGGCAGAGAAGTCCAGCCCCTGCCTACCTAGTCATAGTCTATCCTGTGAGAGGCATGGCTCCAGAGAGAACCCAGTGCCATCTGCAGCAACGCGGATGGACCCAGAGGGTATTGCATTAAGTTCAGTAAGCCAGACAGAGAAATACCATGTGATTATCGCTTATAGGTAGAATCTAAAAAGATAAGACTCAAATGAGTTTATTTACAAAACAGAAAGACTCAAACTTATAGTTACATCAAAGAGGAAGGGGGAGAGAGATAAATTAGAGGAGTTCGGGATTAACATATATACAGTAGTATATAAAGCCAGGCAGCCAACAAGAACCTACTGTGCAGCACAAGGGACTCCGCTCAATACTCTGAATGACATATAAGGGCAAAGAATCTGAAAAAACTGGAGATCTATAGATTATATATATATAGATAGAGATACACACACGTATACACATATATGTGAAAGTGTTCCTCATTTAGTTGTATCCAACTCTCTGCAACCGCACAGACTGTAGCCCGCCAGGCTCCGCTGTCCATGGAATTTTCCAGGCAAGAATACTGGAGTGGGTAGCCATTCCCCTCTCCAGGGGATCTTCCTGACCCAGGCATCAAACCTGGGTCTCCTGCAGTGTAGGCAGATTCTTTACTGTATGAACCAGCAGGGAAGATGTGTGTGTGTGTGTGTGTGTGTGTGCATGTATGTGTGTGTGTGTGTGTATATATATATATATATATATATACATACATATTCCCTAGAGGAGGAAATGGCAACTCACTCCAGTATTCTTGCCTGGAAAACTCCATGGACAGAGGAGCCTGGCAAGCTACAGTACATGGGGCTTCAGAGAGTCAGATACGACTCAGCCACTAAACTACCACTATATATATATCTGAATTACTTTCCTATATATCTGAAATTAATACAAAAACTATATTTCAATTTTTTAAAAAGCAGTATAGGCCTCCAGACCCCAAGTCAGGACAAAGGAAAGGGGTAAACTCAAGTGTGCTTAAAAAGCCTACACAGTGTGGAAGTAGCAGAGCTGGAAATTTAAACCCAGTCCAGTTTGTTTACAAAAAGAACTCAGTCATTACAGCTGAAGGCAGGGCAGGCCATTATCTGCCCAAAGCTGAGGCATGCCGTGTGGGAGAGCAGGCCGAGTGGAAGGGAGGCTGGTGTGGCGAAAGCCTTGGCAAACACAACAGGCATTTAGTCCTGAGAAACAGGAGGAAAGCAGAGAGACTGGGGTGGGGATTGGGGCACAGGCTGGTACCACAGCGTTCTTCCAAAGATGTCCACACCCAGTCTGTGGACCTTATGAGTATATTACACTATGTGGCAACAGAGACTTTACAGATGTGTTAAACTACGGGGGACTCAATATGATCACTAAGGGTCCTCATCAGAGGGATGCAGGAGGGTCGAGTCAGAGAAGATGTGATGCACCAGCCAGGGAACTGAGGGGCTTCTAGAAGCTGCAAAAGGAAAGGAAGCAGAGTCTCCCCAGGGCCTCCAGAAGGAACACAGCCCTTCCACCACCTTGCTTTCAGCTCACTGGGACTGATTTTGAACGTCTGACCTTCAGAAGAGTAAGGCGATAAATCTGGTTCCTGCACTGGGGAGAGGAGAGCAATGCAGGGCGGACTGCTGGCGAGTCAGAGGCCTGGGGGCAGGCTGCGCGGAGAGCACACTCTGAGGAGCCGGCTGAGCGGCCCTCCTTCCCCTGAGCCGGGTGTCCTGGCAGCAGGTCTGCCCTTGACCCCAGCGTCTGGCTGCCAGGGGGAGGGCGGGGCCAGGAGACACTGCTGAGGTGGCTGGGAGAGACCGCACCGCACCTCCAGTCAGCGGCTGTCCAGGGAGCCTAGCTACGCCCCCTAGTTCCACAAGACTGGTGCACAGGTTCATCTTTTAAAAGAAGCCAGATTTTTAGCACACCTTAAGCTTGTCTCAGAATAAACAAACAAGTTCTCATAGTTTTTCCAAACCTAGAGCTGATCAGCACATAGAGGCAGAGTTCAAGGTAAAGAAAGTGCCTTCGCTTGGGCTGCAGGTACTTCAGCTGCATTCAAACAATCACACGCAGCCAAGGAGCAAACCAGGGAGTTTTCCTGTAGGTTACAGCTGCGGGAGCAGCTTGGGTCTAGGTTTCAAATCTAGGAAAGAAAAAGAAAGACTGTTCTCACCCAATTACCATCTGCGAAAGTATAGAAATCAAAGCACCAGTCAGTGAAAGTAATTTCAAACACATCAATAGAATGTGTGGTTTTTCACCACAGTGGCAAGGATGCCTGAAAATACCAGCTAAAAAAAGATAAAGACTTTTTTAAAAAAAAGCAAAGAAGGAAAGATATTGATGCCATCTGCCATATTTTTATGAGCTAATATGACCAGAAAATACTGATGACTGTAAAAGTTCTCTGAAGTCAGGACACCTACTATTAATTTTCCTGTCTCATTTACCATAATTCTGTATAGTTTTACAGTAAATGCCCTTTATTTTGGGATTTGAATATGAAGATAAAAATTAGTTAGATGAATCTGAACTACATATTTATTCTACTTGGATCTCCTGGCTGATGACCTTGGGCAGACGATTTCAACTCTTTCGCCTCTATGGTCTCACCTTTTCAGTGGGAGTAGTGAGAGTTCTCATCCTAAGGGGCTGTTGTGAGATGAGGTGCGAGGATCAGAGCTGTCCTCTCTGTAATTAAATATCAGGCTGAGGGAAAACACTAAGTCTCGTGGAGTAGCAGCTGTGACGTAGCATAGGTGATGCCTTAAGCAAGTGGGCATGCAGTGAGTACACTTAGGTCAGCTACTTGAACTCCTAAAGGTTAGCTGCTCTGAACTGTTACACATCTCAAGCCTAGATCAAGCCCCTCGTTGGCTGTACCTTCCACACTCTGCTTTCATGTTCTCTTGACAAGTACTAAGCTCCTTTAGGACTTCCCTCGTGACTCAGACGGTGAAGAATCTGGCTGCAATGTGTGTGGGAGACCTGGGTTCGATCCCTGGGTTGGGAAGATTCCCCAAAGAAGTGCATGGCTACCCACTCCAATATTCTTGCCTGGAGAATCCCCATGCACAGAGGAGCCTGGGGGGCTGCAGTTCATGGGGTCGCAGAGTCTTACCCGACTGAGCAACCTTCTTAGCTCTGACCTCACTCCTCCCCCATTTGGGATGATGGCGCCAGACAGGAAAACCCGACTCTGCTTGACAGACGCCAATAGGGGGCGCTAGCGGGATCCTGCGAGGCTGGAAGAGGAGACATTAAGCCTTCAGGACTGCTGCCTGTCCCTAAGACACCAAGCACTTCATTGCAACAGGGTGGGTTTGTTCTCATACCAGCAATCAGATCCAGTATGGAGCTTTCCCAGGACTTATGAGAGCAGCCTTATCGCCTCTTCTCAGAGACCAAACACCAGCCGGCTGCGCCCCCTCCTCAGAGACCCAAATTCCTGCAGAGCAGGCTGGGCGAAGTCCCCTTCTCTGGGCTTCTGAGTTTAATAGCGTCAACAACTCCCTTCTTCCCTCCAGTCCCTGGAGGCGGGGTAACTGTTTCCTGCAGCTGCTACTCCAGAAGACTTTAGTGTTTTCTTTCCGACTGATATTTAGTTACAGAGACGACAGTCGTCTATCTAGCTAACAATTCTTTGTGTTAAACTCTCTCCTTCGAGGTAACTTGGGGGTTTTCTATGTGTCCTGACCAGACCCCAAGGGAAGCACTCTGGTGGGGTCTTTTGTAAGAAATTGTTACTTTGAATATAATCCAACTTATCAAGGAAGTTGCAAAAATTAAAAAAAAAAAGTTCAAAAGAAAAATAAGCAAAACTTTTGAACACATACTTCACCAAAGCAAGTCCACCAAATGTGAGAATGTCTTCAACATTCTTGGTAATTTAGGAAAATGCAAATTAAAACTCTAAGATACCTACCAGACTGATTAAGTTGAACGGAGAAGCCTGGTGGGCTACAGTCTACAGGGTCACAAGGAGTTGGACACAACTGAGTGACTTAACTTTCATACTGAAAATACCAAATCTTGATGAGGATACGGAACATGGGGACTCTCCAACACTACTAGTAGGGATTTAAATTGGTTCCAGTCACTTTTGTAAACTGTTGGAAGGGCTTCCATAATGCTCACACAGGTGACCCAGCTGTGATATTATAGGGATAGCCCCAGTAGAGATGCATGCACAAGATTAAAGACCTAAATGTAGGACCGGACACTACAAAACTCTTAGAAGAAAACATAGGGAAAACACTCCGACATAAATCACAGCAAGAACTTTTTTTTAATCCATCTCCTACAGTAATGAAAATAAAAACAAAAACAAATGGGACCTAATTAAACTTAAAAGCAAAGGAAATCATAAACAAGATGAAAAGATCACCTTCAGAATAGGAGAAAGTATTTGCAAATGAAGCAATGGATAAAGGATTAATCTCCAAAATACACAGACAGCTCACAAAGCTTAATTAAACACACACACACACACAACTCAATCACAAAATGGGGAGAAGACCCAGATATTTTTCCAAAGAGGCCAAAGAAATGGCCAGTAGGCACATGAAAAGATGCTCAACATCACTAATCATTAGAGGAAAGCAAATCAAAAGTACGGTGAGGTATGACCTCACCCCAGTCAGAATAGCCATCACCAAACAATGTACAAGCCGTAAATGCAGGAAAGGGTATGGAGAAAAGGGAACACTCTTGCACTGTCGGTGGGAATGTAAATGGTACAGCCACTGTGAAAAACAATATGGAGCTTACTTTAAAACTGAAACACAGAACTACATATGACCCAGCAATCCTACTACTGGACATATATCCTCGTTCAGTTCAGTCACTCAGTCGTGTCCGACTGTTTGCGACCCCATGAACAGTAGCATGCCAGGCCTCCCTGTCCATTACCAACTCCCGGAGTCCACCCAAACCCATGTCCATTGAGTCGGTGATGCCATCCAACCATCTCATCCTCTGTCGTCCCCTTCTCCTCCCACCCTCAATCTTTCCCAGCATCAGGGTCTTTTCCGATGAGTCAGCTCTTCGCATCAGGTGGCCAAAGTATTGGAGTTTCAGCTTTAGCATCAGTCCTTCCAATGAACGCCAAGGACTGATCTCCTTTAGCATGGACTGGCTGGATCTCCTTGCAGTCCAAGGGACTCTCAAGAGTCTTCTCCAACACCAAGGTTCAAAAGCATCAATTCTTTGGCGCTCAGCCTTCTTCACAGTCCAACTCTCACATCCATACATGACCACTGGGAAAACGATAGCCTTGACTAGACAGACCTTTGTCGACAAAGTAATGTCTCTGGTTTTTAAGAAAACCATAATTCAAAAAGATACACGCAGCCCAGTGTTCCCTGCAGCACTACTTATAATAGCCTGGACATGGAAGCAACCTAAGGGCCCATCAACAGATGAGCAGATAAAGAAGATGTAATGCATAGGTCAATGGACTGTAACTCGGCTCTAAAAAGGACTGAAACTGGGTTATTTGTAGAGGTGTGGGTGGACCTAGAGTCTGTCATACAGAGTGAAGTAAGTCAGAAAGAGAAAAACAAATATTGTATATTAATGCATGTATGTAGAATCAAGAAAAACGGTACAAATGAGCCTAATTCCAGGGCAGGAACACAGATGCAAACATAGAGAACGGACACGTGGGCATAGCAGGGGAAGGGGAGAGTGGGATGAACTGGGGGATTAGGTTTGACATAAATACACTGCCATGTGTAAAACAGTTATTTTAGACAGCATATTGCACAGAGCTCAGCTCGATGCACGTTGATGGCCCAGAGGGGTGGGATGGGGGGGTATGAAGGAGGTCCGACAGGCAGGGCATACATGTATGCATATTGTTGAGTCACTTCATTGTACAGCAAACACTAACAATACTGTAAAACAACTACACTCCAATAAAAAAGGAACGTTCACAGAAATATTTTTGGTGATAATTCCCATCTGAAATTAACAGAAATATCCTCCAACCACAGAATGGATAAAGACACTGAGGTCTACTTATATAGGGTGATATCTTACAGTAACAGAAATGATAAACCATAGCTACAATACATAGAACATGAATAAATCCAATACACTTCAATAAAAGATTAAAATACTTACAGCCTGAAGCTTCCCATTTATACCAGATATTTACTTTGAAAAATCACCAGCTTATCCCTTACTACACTCTACCTTGCTTTAGAGCCTCATCTCTAGGTAGGGTTTCTTGGAATCCTCTGAAAACCGAGAAGGCAAAACGTAGCTGTTATAACCATGTATGGTGCCAGATATTGCCTACTATGAGAAAAACTATTTCAAGGCAGAGTTTTACTTAATTTTTGAATCTCCAGGACTGAGTACACTGTCTGACTCAAGCAAGTGCTCAGGAAATATCTCCTGAATGGATCCTGAAGGATTTTTGCCTAGAATGTCTCATTACTGTTCTTGCTACTCCAATATAGTCCCTTGCACTGGGAAGGCATCCAACCATATTTCCTGAGTGTCTAAACTGAATTTTAAAATACAATTATATTTGTTAAAACCATATGAAGCCTCACTGGAAAATTATTTTCAAATTCTTTTGAACTATTTCATGAATTGTCATCAATTTCCTAATACATCACCATCCAAATACCTTTTCTGCTTTGTTGTGCTTTTTCATTCCTGAAGTTTTTAGATGCCCAAGAAACTATTGCTCGATGTTCTGTTTTCTAGGAGCTGTGCATTGGTATGACAGAGGCGGTATGCTGTGATGAACATATGAGCGGCCCGCCTAGTTCGGCCACAGACCAGGTGATTGATTCTGACCAGTCCTGCGAGCTCCACTTGCCCTCAGGCTGAAAGTGAAAGTGTTAGTAGCTCAGTCATGTTCGACTCTGCAACCCCATGGACTGCAGCCCACCAGGCTCCTTTGTCCTTGGGGATTCTCCAGGCAAGGATACTGGAATACAGAGCCATTCCCTTCTCCAGGGGATCTCCCCGACCCAGGGATTGAACCCAGGTCTCCTACATTGCAGGCAGATTCTTTATCATCTGAGCCAAAAACGAAGAGGCTGGAATTCTTAAGGACAGAAAATATGTGCTCTGCCAGTGACTTTTCTTTCTTCCCACCCATGGCAGACATTGCTAATCGATCACATTACACTCATCTATTGAGTCTGAGTAACGAAAAAATCCTTCTCAGCATGGCACACCAGAGGCATACCCATTGACTGTAGTTGACAACTGTACAAAACTTAGTTATTAACCCTCTACTGAATGACATAAAGTTCCACTGACTCCCAAACTTCTATAGTTCCATGATCTATAAAAAGTTATATTCTCTGCAGTGACTCCAAGGCACTGCATAATTTTAAAGTGCATTCGGAACTATCAAAGAAAGATTACATTTTATTATTCACAGTTTCCAAGTTAAGAGTATTTTACTGTGTTATCAATCTTTGCAAATGGAGAATCCAGGTCCAGGGCTCACTGAACATGACTCTTCTCACATATGCATTGTATTTCTAGGATGAGATCTCAAACTAGCACAAGGACACCTATCAAGTATCAAAATAGAAAGCAGATACTCCAAATTTGAAACCCCCTGGTCCCTTAAGCATTAACAGTACAGCAAATTCTCCTAAAATGGTAGCACTGACAGGTAAGCAATTTGTGTGCCTCTTTATTACAGCGTGAATTTAGAGAAATCAGGAATAATGATCTCAGCAATCTGAGCAGAGGCCTGAGGTCTGAGGTATTAGAATATTATCTTCCGATTAGGTTTCACATCCAATCCCAGGTTACCTAATGGCTCTGGATGGACATCTTTATCTACTGCTAAGTATATCAAGCTGAATGTCTGGGTAACTGCTGGATAATAGTCCTGTCCACACAGTGCTACGTGGATGAGAGGAGTATGAGGAGTCTGTGGTTTTCCCAAACACTGCTGATTAGAGCAAGAGAGGCCAATAATGAGTGCTTTCTGTTCCAATCTCCCTCAAGAAGCTGTGTCCTCAGCTTCTCGGACATTCTAGAAGTGGAATGTCTTTTATTAATTCAATTGCCGGGAGAAATATCAATAACCTCAGATATGCAGATGACACCACCCTTATGGCAGAAAGTGAGGAGGAGCTAAAAAGCCTCTTGATGAAAGTGAAAAAGGAGAGTGAAAAACTTGGCTTAAAGCTCAGCATTCAGAAATGAAGATCATGGCATCTGGTCCCATCACTTCATGGGAAATAGATGGGGAAACAGTGTCAGACTTTATTTTTTGGGGCTCCAAAATCACTGCAGATGGTGACTGCAGCCATGAAATTAAAAGACGCTTACTCCTTGGAAGGA
>SJYX01018203.1:25294-51897 GCA_006410675.1 Oreotragus oreotragus | reverse complement strand
TTATTGTGATCCACACAGTCAAAGGCTTTGGCATAGTCAATAAAGCAGAAATAGATGTTTTTCTGGAACTCTCTTGCTTTTTCCATGATCCAGCGGATGTTGGCAATTTGATCTTTGGTTCCTCTGCCTTTTCTAAAACCAGCTTGAACATCAAGGAGTTCACGGTTCACATATTGCTGAAGACTGGCTTGGAGAATTTTGAGCATTACTTTACTAGCGTGTGAGATGAGTGCAATTGTGCGGTAGTTTGAGCATTCTTTGGCATTGCCTTTCTTTGGAATTGGAATGAAAACTGACCTTTTCCAGTCCTGTGGCCACTGCTGAGTTTTCCAAATTTGCAGGCATATTGAGTGCAGCACTTTCACAGCATCATCTTCCAGGATTTGAAACAGCTCAACTGGAATTCCATCACGTCCACAGTTAATAGTTTACTTTGGTGATGTCATGTTTATGTGAATTTTTGTGAGTAAATGGGCTTGTCTTCCAGGTTTTACAGGTTGGTTTTGGGAGAGACAGCTTTTCACCAGTCAGCTCTGTGGAGGTTTCTGGATGTGTCTGCTGGTAATGCTTGTGGGCAGGTGGGGCCTGCTATATTTTAGTTCTGTTTTGGGGCAACACCACCCCTGCCCAGAGCCCTGAAAGGTGGGAGGGCAGGGGTGGTGGTGCTGCTCAGAGGTCTTGGATAGGAATTCTGTCTTGTTTCCCTGCCCTAGTAAGGCTGTAGGAGGGGCTTTGCTGTTGCCTAGGACCTCTGGTCAGGTTTATCCGGCTATTGAGACTGGGTACTATACACTGTAGTAAGCAGAACTCCGAATTAGTTTCCCTCCCTGGGGGCGCTGTTGTTTAAGCCTCCTAATTAGGCCAGAGAAGCCCGGGCCGTGCACGAAGTGGCACTGTAAGCCTGGCCCTGGGATGGGCCGCCCACCTCCCAGGATGGGGTGGGCTCCTGTTAGGCTCCCTGGGGCAGCGCCTGTTTTTAGCAGCGGGTGGGGATACAAATTGGTTCCCCTGCCCAGGCAGAGGGGAGAACTAGCTCCAAGACGGTAAGGCTCTTGCGTTCTTGACTTAAGCCCACCTGTGTCTCAAGTTCCCTGGCTGAACAGGGCCACTGGATGTGTTCAGCAGAACTCGGCTTGCCCAGCTAGGCTCCAGGGTTGCTGGCCTGTGCCAGCTTCCCTGCGTTCTCTTCACGCTCTCTGGGCGGGTGGGCCGGGGGTGAATGAGGGTCCGCCGGCTTCCCGGCATCCTCTCTGGTGGGCGGGGCTCTGCGTGAGCTCGGGCCTGAGCGGCGGGAAGCTCACTCCAGTCCCGGCGTCCGGCTCCCTGCCCTGCTTCACTGGTGACTCGCCGCCGCAGGGGAGCGGAGGCGCCGAGAGCCGCTGCTCCCTGGGCTCTGCAGGTAGGAGATCAGTTGGCCGAGGCTGGTTGTTGGCCCCGGTGCCGTCTCCACCACAGCGGACGAGGCGTTGAGGCCCTCAGATTCCCCTGCTCCTGAGGAGGTGGAGCATCCCGTGGTGCCAGGGTAGGGGCTGGGTAGCCACCTAGGCTCCCTCGGAGGTGCAGGGTGCCTTTGGGTGGCGCTATGCTGGCCCTGAGGCAGTGGCCGCACTTTATTACTCCGTAATAATTAAGGCCAGTGGTGTGGACGGAGCTTCAGCCTCAACCCCTTCCCGCCAGGTCTAGGGTTTTTTAGGGGCCTCTTATGAGAACAGTGAGGTCAGAAGGCCTTGTGTCCCCTGCTTGGTGACGTCTGTCTTGTTTGGAGAAGATGAGCTCCTGACGCCCTGGTGCCCTTGGTGTCGGTTGGTTCCAGGAGCCTCTGGGTGCTTTGTGCCTTGGTGTCGGTGCGGTTGCGTCCTGGTGGTGCTGAATCTCGGGAGTAAGACTCCATGCAGCGTGGAGGGCAAACCACCCTGCGGCCTGCTGGGTAGGTGACACAGAGCACCCTGCAAACCACCGGTGCAGAGAGGAGGGAATGACTACCGTGGAGAAGACAGGAAAAGAAGGCACATCAGTAAAACTGTATTTGTATTTGGTAAAAAGTGAGTTCTTTTGTTTTTACACAGTTTTAAACAGAGGCATTTAAGTTAAAGAGGAACTCGTGGTTGCGGGCTCTCAGTGAGCATCAGAATCACCTGTGGTCCTTGCACATGGTTAGCCTTTATCTCAGACTTATAGAACCACAATATACTGATCTGTGTAGAGTATGCTGGTCTGTGTAACTGGGTCCTGGTTGTTAAGTGTTGAATGAGTAAGGAAAATTGGTTTAGGCTTTTCAGTTTATTAAGGAGCACATTTTAGGTTTCTGGTACACAACTGGAAAATAATTATCACATTCTGGAAAGTCTTGTCCCTCCCAAGACTGAAGACAGGAGCTCATTGGCAGCCTCCTCGGTTTTCACTCTGAGTCATTGACTCCAAACAAAACATCACTGGCTGCTCACCTTTTCATTTCTTGTATAAGAAATGAAATATATATTTCATTTATATACTTACACTTTCATTTATATACTTACATATACATGTAGTCACTTGTCTTGGCTGTTTGTCTTGGCATGATTCTCCATGCTTTAGTCACTTTTCTAACTTACCTGAGGTTCTGGGTAGCCTAATTCCACCCCCGCCAATGGCATGCACCTGGGCTGCTGCTCCCTGCTTCCCTGTTGTTGAGTTTCATTCTGAGAAGTTTCTGAGCACCTGCTGCTTATTGCCCACCACAGACCCTTTGGGAAGTGTGCTCTGCATGGACGCGGGGTTCTGTGGGCTGGTTCCCATCGAGACTTCTGTGCAGGTGTGCTCATGGGGTCAAGAGCAGGCATTGGACATGAGTGCCCAGAAAACAAGTCTCCATGCTGTTTTCTTAAGCTCTCCGTCAGCCAATCAGAAGACGAGATAACCACTGACTCAGGATGCTCCCCAAGACAGAGTGCAGACCCCTTGGCATTGTAGGTAGAAGTGCCTTACAACTAAGTGGAACTCTGCTTTTAAAAGTAGGGGATGGACTTGTGTTTTGAATGTGAAAACTCTTCAATGAGACAAATACCATTAACCTTAAATTTACTCAGTGAAAATGAAATATACATTGATGATGCCAAGTTTTGCTATACATTAAAGTAGGCTTTTCCAAATGAAATAGTTGTGAACTTTTGCAAACATTGGGAAACCATTAGATTTTCCAAGTATTTTACCTTGTTAGGAATTCAGGCCAACTGTTGCTCCACTTAGGACCCATCCCTCACCTTATTATTGGCATCAAAGGAAATGTCTCTTTCTTACTGATAAGTGAATGTTGACAATTCTGTAAGTTCAATAAGGACTTCTGTGAGCTGTCTTTGGTCACAGTTTAGGCTTGGCAAGTTTGTGCTTGGAGACAGAGCCTCTGTGGTGCCGGAACAGCCTCGCGGCTGTGGCCCCTCTCTGGCCCCTGACCCCTGGCTGCTTTGGGCCTGGTGCCCCACAAGGACACAGAACTGGGGAAGAGACAAACTGCCAATGTTCCCCAGCGTGTACATCCACCTCTGGGTGCTGGTAAGTAACACTGTTAGGTGTTAGGGTTAATACATTTTTTAAGTGACAAGTTACATGACTGCTTTTCACACATTTGCAAGACTTGGCTCTGCATCAATTCCCAGGCAGCAGCTGGGACATCTCCCACTCACCCTTCCCCAGTGGGCACCGGCGAGGATGCCCTCCCCACCCCAGACCCCTGGGCGCAGGGCCTTGGAACTTGTCACTCTCTCCTTACCAGCCAGACAGCACCAAAAAACTGGCGTAATGTTACCGACCAGAGTTTTTGGCTTCCTTAATCATTAGAAATTGATCAGAGGCCAGACAGGAAATACAAGTGAGGCTTTACTGGGCACCCTCTATAGCTGGGGAGGTAGGGAAGGGACAAACAACAGGTTCCCTTGCTCCCTAACTGAGACCGGGTGAGCTTGTTTCTTACATGGGGTGAGAGTAGGGATATGTCCAGGGATCAGGCTGGAGGGGTGATTTACATGGTTTGCCAACCCCTTAAATTGTGGTGTGTGCAGGGGGCATGCATAATACTCTTGCTTCAGGAACCCTGTTTTTGTTCCTAGTTCTTCAAAAGTGGCAGTTGGGTTTTTTGATCTCTTTGTATCTTTGGGGTCCAAAATTTGTCCTAACTGCTCATGCACACACTCATTTTTAGTCCCATACAGTTTATTTATATTTTGTTGCTGGAGAAGAGGTGTGTCCAGGTGGAAACATTGCAGCAAAGGGTCCCAGGCCTGTCTCCATGGGACCGGAAACTTTTGAAGGTTCTGATGAAATCAGATGGAGGGTGGGGAAGAAAGACATGTTTGGGTCCCTTGGGGGGTGACCCCTGAGTAGAATGGGAAAGAAACAGCAGGGTGTTTCCACCAAGCAGAGGCTTTTAGGGGCAAGGAATGAACACACTCCATCGCCGGTTCCAGACTGAAGATGCCTTGTCTTGGTTCTGTTGGAGGACTTCTAACCTCTGATTTCCAGGGAGGGGACCCAGAGTGGTGGAGAGGACGGTACTCGGGGAATCGGGGCACAGGAAGGCTGTCCCCGTCGGGCCAGTGCAGACGGTGTGGGTGACACCTGGGAGGAGGGAGCGCTGGAGGCAGGCCTTTGGTAGCCATGAGATTCAAAAGGCAGGAGGGAGATGAAGCCCCTGCACAGGATCTGAGGAGGAGCCTGGAAAGCTCCCTGTTTTCTTGAATTTACACCCATTTCATTCTGTAAAAACTTGAAGCTGCAGAAAATTGAAAGGTGACACTGCTGGTCATCAGGACTGAAGATCCAACTTGAAATCAGCGCCCTGGTGAAAACGCCTCCTGGATCCAGTGGTTAGCAAAGGTGTGTGATGACGTGACTGGAAGAAGTTTGGGTGGCGTGAGGGGCCGTTGACAGGACGAGTTACCCGGCCAGGCAGCCGGAGGCCCGAGACGCAAGAAGGCACCTTGCGGCTGGTGGCCATGAACACGTTCCGGCTGTGCCAGTCTTTCTGAAGTTTAAAGCAAGACATTCACTTTTTTGCTGATGGAATTAATTTGGTTTTCCTCAAATTGTGATTGATGCATCTGCTGTTTCTCACTTGGCTCACTGAACAAGCAGACGGATTAATTAGGAGATTTTACATTTTTGGCACTGCCACTGCTCTGCACAGTGATCTTGCTAGTTCTCCCAAAGCAAGTACGGACAGGTGTTTCCACAGCTGAACGTGTGTGTGTGTGTGTGTGTGTGTTTCCACAGCTGAACGTGTGTGTGTGTGTGTGTTGGTCTGTGAAAAACTAAGGTGCACTGTACGGACAGGTGTTTCCACAGCTGAATGTGTGTGTTTGTGTGTGTGTGTGTGTGTGTTTCCACAGCTGAACGTGTGTGTGTGTGTGTGTGTGTGTTTCCACAGCTGAACGTGTGTGTGTGTGTGTGTTGGTCTGTGAAAAACTAAGGTGCACTGTACGGACAGGTGTTTCCACAGCTGAACGTGTGTGTGTGTGTGTGTGTGTGTTTCCACAGCTGAACGTGTGTGTGTGTGTGTGTTGGTCTGTGAAAAACTAAGGTGCACTGTACGGACAGGTGTTTCCACAGCTGAACGTGTGTGTGTGTGTGTGTGTGTGTTTCCACAGCTGAACGTGTGTGTGTGTGTGTGTTGGTCTGTGAAAAACTAAGGTGCACTGTACGGACAGGTGTTTCCACAGCTGAACGTGTGTGTGTGTGTGTGTGTGTGTTTCCACAGCTGAACGTGTGTGTGTGTGTGTGTTGGTCTGTGAAAAACTAAGGTGCACTGTACGGACAGGTGTTTCCACAGCTGAACGTGTGTGTGTGTGTGTGTGTGTGTTTCCACAGCTGAACGTGTGTGTGTGTGTGTGTTGGTCTGTGAAAAACTAAGGTGCACTGTACGGACAGGTGTTTCCACAGCTGAATGTGTGTGTGTGTGTGTGTGTGTGTGTGTGTTTCCACAGCTGAACGTGTGTGTGTGTGTGTGTTGGTCTGTGAAAAACTAAGGTGCACTGTACGGACAGGTGTTTCCACAGCTGAACGTGTGTGTGTGTGTGTGTGAACGTGTGTGTGTGTGTTTCCACAGCTGAACGTGTGTGTGTGTGTGTGTTGGTCTGTGAAAAACTAAGGTGCACTGTACGGACAGGTGTTTCCACAGCTGAACGTGTGTGTGTGTGTGTGTGAACGTGTGTGTGTGTGTTTCCACAGCTGAACGTGTGTGTGTGTGTGTGTTGGTCTGTGAAAAACTAAGGTGCACTGTACGGACAGGTGTTTCCACAGCTGAACGTGTGTGTGTGTGTGTGTGAACGTGTGTGTGTGTGTTTCCACAGCTGAACGTGTGTGTGTGTGTGTGTTGGTCTGTGAAAAACTAAGGTGCACTGTACGGACAGGTGTTTCCACAGCTGAACGTGTGTGTGTGTGTGTGTGAACGTGTGTGTGTGTGTTTCCACAGCTGAACGTGTGTGTGTGTGTGTGTTGGTCTGTGAAAAACTAAGGTGCACTGTACGGACAGGTGTTTCCACAGCTGAACGTGTGTGTGTGTGTGTGTGAACGTGTGTGTGTGTGTTTCCACAGCTGAACGTGTGTGTGTGTGTGTGTTGGTCTGTGAAAAACTAAGGTGCACTGTACGGACAGGTGTTTCCACAGCTGAACGTGTGTGTGTGTGTGTGTGAACGTGTGTGTGTGTGTTTCCACAGCTGAACGTGTGTGTGTGTGTGTGTTGGTCTGTGAAAAACTAAGGTGCACTGTACGGACAGGTGTTTCCACAGCTGAACGTGTGTGTGTGTGTGTGTGAACGTGTGTGTGTGTGTTTCCACAGCTGAACGTGTGTGTGTGTGTGTGTTGGTCTGTGAAAAACTAAGGTGCACTGTATCTTTGCAGACTCTTGGTGGGGTGTGGCCGCCCGTGAAGCTGAGGCGCCCCCTGGCTGCTTCCCCTCCCGCCCTCTGGGCCCTCTGCCCCTTCTCCCCCAGTTCTCCTCCTTTCCTGGCTCTGGGGGAAGCCGTGCAGCTGCCCAGACTGGCGAAGGGCTGGTCCCCGTCATGGGCCTTGCTGCTGTTCCAAGAACTGGCCTCTTCCAGCTGCGGATCAGGTGGCCTTGTTCACTGCAGTGTGAAACTTCGACATTTTGATTGCAGACCTCAGTGCTCAGTCTTGGGTTTTACTGGGGACCGAGAGCAGCTCCACAGCCAGGCCGGTGACCTCATAAAAACTGGCCCTCCCACCTGCAGGGCTCTCAGCTTTGTGCTTCTCGAGTTCTTGGAAGTTCTTTCTTCTGATTTATGACCCATGTTTAACTCCTCCCTCAGAACGGTCCTCCGTCTCTGCACCTCTGGTTCTGGTTTGTTGTCAGTGTCCAAGCTGAGATGGGGAAGGAGGTGTTGGGCAGCCCCTCCTCGCCCCAGGCTCTCTGCTCCTGAAGTACGTGGCCCTGTCAGCCCTCTCTCCCCAACCCTTGCTGCTCAGCCCACTGCAGACAGTGGATTTCTCTGCTCCAGGCACTGGTGCTGAGCAAGGAGCAGGGGTGGTGGTTTGGAGCTGACTGGTCCCAGGATTAAAGCATGTTTGGGTTCATTGGCACAATGAGATCCTGTCCCATCCCAGGCCAGAACCCTCCTCTCTCCTGTACGGAAAGACAGCCTCGGGCCAGAGTCCACATCCAGTGCTTCTACTCCAGTGTTAACATAATAGGATAGAGCTCAGTGTAGCCAAAGAGGAGGATTCCATCGGGGTTTCCTATGCCAAGCCTCTTAAAACAGGAGACCAGCTGGGGTCAGGTGTCTAGAGGCATCTATCTGTCACTGCAGGAACATCTTCCTTTGTAAGACAGATTGGAACCAAGATAATTTGGGATAAACAATTTGATATTTTATCTTAAATTCTACAAAACATTTCTTTTTGAGTAACAGAAAACATGACTGTTCATTTTCCTTTGTAACTTAGGACAGGCAAAATAAAGAGATAACTCCCTCAAACATGGAAAATAAGCTTCTGGTTACCAAAAGGGAAGGTCATGGGGAGGGATAAATTAGGAGTTTGAGATTCAAATGACTATATATAAAATAAACAATATCCTACTGTGTAGCACAGAGAACTATATTCACTATCCTGCAATAAACCATAATGGAAAAGAATATGAAAAGATTTATATACATATATATATAAAACTGAATCAGTTTGCTGTACCACCAGAAAGTAACACAACATTGTAAATTCGCTATACTTCATTTAAAAAGATAACCCTCTCATATCTTTGTCCATTTCACCTGTAAAAGTAGGATTTCTTTTTAAACTGTACTAATCAAAGATGGGCTTAATCAAGTTAAACTCCTGAAGTAATCCAGGGGACACTGAGCTTCTGGCTTCTAACAGGTGGTGATGGCAAGAGATGAGCAGTCAGCTTTCCCTGCAGAAGAATCTGGTGTCTTTTCATTTCTGGAGTGGGAGGACATGGGGGGCTTGAGGAAGGGAGCTGGGCTTGAGGGTCCCTGCCGAGGCTGGGGCGGGGATGTCAGAGCCAGTGAAGGGGAGGAGCTGCCTGTTCACCCCACTTCCGGCGGGGGGACCAGCTCACGGTGCTCTTTGGACACGGCCCTTTGAAACACTGGTAGCTTCCCCCTGGGGATCTGATTGCTAAAGTGGTTTCCCTTTTTCTGTTCTACACGAAGCCATTCTTTTTTTCCCCAGACCAGAGGAAAATAATCGCAGCCGCTCAGTTTTACAGCGTGTTAATTTAGCTCCCTGGTGAATAAAGTCGAAGGCTGAAGGCCAAGCAGTTTACTCAAACAGGAGGCTGGGACTCCTGCCAAGACAGTGGGGTGGCTTCCAGGCCGCGCTGTGATCCGAGCTACAGGTGGAGGCACAGGCGGCCAGCGAGGAGGAGGGGGCCGCGGCAAGCAGCTGAAGGGGCCGGTGGGGGCGGCGGGGAGGTGAGGGGGGAGCGAAGGGGCCCACCTGGCGACAGGAGACCCCATCGGGATGGCTCCCACGCAGGCGGCCATGTCCCAGGGGGCGCCAGGGCTCACTTGCCCTCTGTCCTCCAGCTTTCTCAGCCCAAACTGGGCAAAACAAATGCAGAAGCCGCAGGCTCATGAGGTGAGGGTGAGGCGGGACCTCTTGGACCTCACAGACAGGTGACCATGTGAAGTGCGCTCTGAACTGGGTCCAGTTCAAACCGGGGCCGTCCCTGGCTGCTTGGGACAGCCAGTTACCCTGTGAGTACAGAACGTCACAATTTAAACTGTGCCCTTTAAGATTTAGGAAAAAACTTAACTGCTGAAGCAAACAACTGCAGCTCCTCTATAGGTGTCAGGGGCTGAAGTGGTTCATATTTTAAAGGGGTTCCTTCTCCACTTTGAAGGGGTGGACTTGGTGTGGGGGTGGGGCTGGCACATACCAAGAGGCAAGAGGCATTTTTAAGGCGTCCAGAACATTGACCAGGAACGCTGCTTATGATTTTTCTAAAACTGAGAAGGGAACTCAGGGGAAGACTTGGCCTATGGGCAGTAGTAGTCCAGTCGAGACAGAGCTTGTCTTGTGGGGCCAGGATATTTGCCTGGCACTCGTGGGTCAATCAAAGAGACAGGTGAGACTTCTAGGTGGTTCCCATGGCAAGTGTCAGAAAAACCTGTCATCCGCCTGGAGTCTGCGAGGAAACATCATCAGGCGCAGCCAGGAAAGCAGCCAGCCCTGCAAGTCCACGTGCCAGGTGACAGCACCTGGCCTCAGAGCAGCGCTGGCTCTGGTGGGAACCTGCTCCAACAGTAGGGGCCTGGTGAGCACACACAGAAGAACGTGAGGCGGGACTTGAAAACCGGTGCTCTTACTGGTGTAAAGAACAGAACCATCAGCCCTTGCCCCAGTGGGTAAAGTAAATGAAAATCACTCTGGGAGAAAAGGCTCAGGCTTCCGGGAGGATGGGGGCAAGACCCTGAAGCCCGTGGGGCTTGGGGTGCAGCTTGGGGGTGTGCCAGGGCCAGGCCAGTGCTTTGCAAGCACTGCACACAGCAGACACCTGCCGCCCATCCCTCTGCCGGGGTCTGAGTGGGGTGGCGCTCCCAGGTAAAGTCCTGGACCTCTTGTCAGAGGCCAAGTCTGGGGGTTCTTCTTGTACCATGTGGGTCCGCCATGGCAATCATTAAGAGTAAACACACTAGCAGAGGCTAAAGTTAACCTTTCTGGGTGAGAAACCCTTCAGGGGCATCTAGTGAAAGATGTGGACCACACATCCAAAAGGAAAAGGTTGTGCATACCATGTGGTAGGATTCCCAGACCCCCAGGAATCTACACAGGGCCCGAGATTCCCACCTGTGAGGGGCCAAATGAGCATGTGACGGGCTGGTGGCCTGTCAGCCCTGTCATGCGTGTCAGCAGCCACTGAAAATGATGGCAACAGGGAGTCCGGATGGTCAGATAGAAAAGGAACATTTATTTTTTTTCAACAAGCCAGACTGTCATCATAACAACCTGTGTTGCAGCCACCATTAGTCTCTATTTTTCTAGACAAGGAGTTGAGACAAAGAGGTAAAACAAGGCACTGATGTCACACAGCTTGGCCTTGGAGGTGTGAGTAGACAGAGGCCACAAGGTGGGGCTTTGAGGGGGTGGGTTTGGGGAGTGATTCCTTGGGAGTCAGGAAGGGCAGGGGGGCCAGGCCTGGTCCCCACATGACCTGTCAGAAACCTCCTTTGGAAGCACCCATGGGTCTCCTGTGTCCTGCTACGCTCGTGAACCCTCCCCACCAGGCCCACTGGTCCTACATCAACAAAACTAGCTGCTCTGTGTCCCCTGAACAGGGGCGGCCATGCAGAAAGGGCCCCTTTCTGGTTTTAGAAGGACACCTCCTTAATGAGTGTGCAGAAGATGATGTAGGCAAATTAGGACCTTTTATCTTGCATTGTACCTCTTAAGGCATCGCTGGACCCATGTGGGGCTCTTCCAATACTGGAAGCCCAGAAACCTTGTAATGGGATTTGGGGATGCATGTAACAGAGACCCAGTTCAAAGCACCATAAGTGAAAGGGGCGATCTTGATACAGAATGTCATAGCTGGACAGACAAGCTGTGTGAAAGACAGGCTGATGCTGGACCAGAGCCAGACTGGACCCAGGGCCTGGCAAGCCACTAGAACTGTCCCTCATGATTCCCTCTGTGAATCAACTTTTTTCACTGAGACACCTCATATGAACGGGGAGCAGGGCTTGTCCCTCAATGAATGCAGTCACAACCTCACAGCCCCACTGGCTCCAGGAGAAAGTCCTGGGGCAGAAACTGTTGGCCCTGGTGCCACCGTGACAGGCTCCTGACCTGCAGGCAAGGCACCCCCACCATCCCGTCTCCACCCCCAGATGAGACTCAAGGGCTGTTGCCCGAGGACTCAGTTCATGGAAACGACGACCTGGAGCTGATTCTCCACTGCTCTTCTTGACGTCTCGAGTGGTCCAGTCCCTCATAGCACCAGAGGCGGGCTGACCTGGGGCCACGTGTGTCCTGCTCAGGCTAGGTTACAGAGCCAGTGCCACCCAAGCCTGCTCTGGGAACCTCATTTCAGTCACTAGAGAAAAACCATGTCTGTCTGGATATTTTATCAGATCACCTCCCTGAAATGTGTCCTGGTGATCTTAATGGTTTTTAAGTTTAGGCAGTTTTACTTTACCAAACTATTTCCAAGTCCTGAGCAAATGACATATTTAAAAAAGAGTGCACAGTTGATGATGACGATGGTTCATTCAAAATTAACAGCACAAAATAGTGACTTTTAACTTGGATATTGAAAAGTGGGACCCAAAGTCATCCTATCCTAAAAACACTGCCTATGTGTTCTCTGGAAATTCTATAGTTGGGGATGTATTTCTGCAAATCACAGTTCTAGACTTTTTTTTTTAGATACGTATAATGTATCCATATAATTACATATATTAATCTACATATTAATATATAGAGTTAAGATAACCCCACATTACTACTAGCTAGCTCAATACACCAACCAGGTTTTCTTCTTCCCCAAACACCAGCATCCTGCATCCTGCTACTCATCAACTGGTGTGATCTTTGGTCAAAGAAACATTATGTTTTAATTCTTACACATTAGTTCACTCATGTTCCTTCATACATTTGCCTGACTGTTAGAAAAGCACTATTCTGTTTGTCCCCAGGAAATTAAGCTTTGCAGTGGTGAGAGAGAAAATAATCTATAAAATACCCAAATCTGTTTTTCTGTTAACATAATATGTTTAAACAATGTAGCACAATGTTTATTTTAAATTTTTAATTTTTTTTTTCACTAAGGCACATGACGTATAGAAATACTGAGGTACAAAATGTAAATTTCTGCATAAGATTTTAAAAATAATCCTTTTGGAAAATGGAGGTAAACAACATCTTCCAGAGAATTCAGCTCCTAGCTTGTTTTTTCTTTTGAACCAGTTCAACCAGCAGCTTGTATCTGGCGATACAGTCTTCCTGGAGAGAGAGAGAGAGGGGGTGGGGTGACAGTTACAATCAGCGTGCCCCTTGCCCACCCTGCCCAGTCCTGACCAAGGGCTGTCCTGTCGGCCTGGACCTCCCGGAGCATGCCCTGCTCTCCCCAGGCGCGCCCCAGCACCAGAGGGTCTTCCAGCCCCTCAGGCTGCAGAACTGGCAGGTTAAGACCCAGCTGCCTGTCGCTGCCACTCCTTGGGGTGAAGACGCTGATGAAGCATGGAGCGGCCTCGCTGCTTCCTTGTGTATCACAGGGTACTTTCCAGAACCATCTCTGTTTCTGTTCAGAAACACCCTGGAGGCACCGTGACCCTTCACTAACTTAAGGTCACGTGGGAAACCAGGTCACTGGCCTGTGCTCTGCTGCAGATGACTGTCAGCCGTCCGGGGCAGAGAACGAGTGTTCACTCTCCTCCTGGGGTTTTGGCTTTAGCAGTGTTCTGAGAGAAACATCTAATAAGTGCCTCTTCTGCATCCCCAAGGACCACCTGCCTAAAATATCAGCCTTTTCCCAACTATTCTGCCCAGGGCCAAGCGTGAGATGTGGTGCTCAGCAGCCCAGCGCTCCACTGGAGGACGCAGGAGCGCTGAGCAGCAGGCCTGCCAGGGCGGCGCCGGGGGCCTGGCTCCTCTCGCAGGCCTCAGTCACCCAGTGGCTTGCGGGCCACTTCCGGGGAGTCACCCAGGGGCAGTGAGCCAGCAGGGGTGGCTGAACCTCCCCTGGACCTGGTTCTGATGTCAGGCTTAAAGGGAAGGATCCCTTGTAGGACATTCCTCCCTGAGACAGGAAGGTTTCCAAACCCCCAAGGCAGTGAGTCTGATCATCCCACCCCCAGGAATCCATGGTTGCAGCTCCTTTATTTTAAGCCATTGTCGATTCATCCCACCTGTAAATGCCTGTGTACCCACAAATGCTATTGGAATTCAGGGAAAATCATTTCTTCTGGCAAATCAGTTGGAGTGGCTAGAAAGGAGCTGTGTTTCTTAAACAGATCAACTGCTAATGATTTATTTTTCTCCTCAGGAATTCTCAACTTCATTATTTTAAAGGAGATAAACTAGACCTATACACATGAGGGCATCTATGGCCACAAGCTAGATTTTCCAACACTGAATTTCAATTAAAAAAAAAAATGTAAATGAACATCAGTGTGCCCATAGGCTACTGAGTGGTGGGCACAGGAGACAGCAGAGATTGGCTCTTTTGATTTCTCAGTGTTCCTGGTGTCTCAGACAAAGGGTGTGGGTACGTGGAAAGAAGCCCAGGAGACTGTGTGAGGTAGGGCCAGAGTTGAGAAGATCATATGGGCGGCTCCGCACTGACGCAGGGCTCGGGTGGGGCCTGCCTCTCCACAGGGGCCGCCGCCCGCTCAGAGCTGGTGTCGGGGAACCCTCTGCAGACGTGTTTAAGGAGCTGCAAACGGGGCGGACAGCGCTGCTGGGACAAGCTGGATCCCGGTCCTGGTGTCCACCTGTCAGTCCCTCCCCCAGCCCAGCCCCCACTGGCAGAACGAAGGCTCTGGAAGGTCGGCAGTATTGTCACGGGGAACTTTGTGTTCTGTGCATGGGTTTTTCGATGAGAAAAAAGTAACTGGTCGCTGTAATGATGACACTTAGACTCTCGACCTCATTTATGCTGTCAGGTGCACAGATTCACACACTGTCACAGGCAGCCTACTGGAAGGCAGCTGGCAGGGAAGGACGGGTTGGATAGAAAGGACAGGAGGAGGTGTGAGGTGAGGGACGGGCAGGTGGGGCCACAAGCCACTTCCCTGTGTCTGGAGCCCCCAGAGGCCCCTCCGGGCATCACCCACCTTGCTCTTGGACGGGACACACTTGGCTATCTTGTCCCAGCGGTCAGAGGATCCTCTCGGGTACTGCTGTAACGCTAGTTCCAGAAGCTTCTGTTGGTTCTGAGTCCAGGGCTCCTCTGCGGCGCGCGCGCGCGCTCTCTGCTGGCTCTCCTCGTCACTGGACTGCTGCTCTGACAGGTCGAAGTCCTTCTGCCTCTTCCCCCGGACGCGCTCCTCCGGCTCGGGGGGCCGGGCCGGCCTCCGCCTCCGCGGCCGGCTCTCCTCCGCGGCCTCTGCCCCCGGCTTGGCCGCCTCCTGCTGCTCCTCCTCCTCCTCCTCCTCCTCCTCCGTGGCCGACTGGGCCTCTTCCCGCTGGGTGATGATGCTGTCCGGCAAGGCTGCGGTGGGCCTGGTGGGCCTGGGGTTCTGAGCTGTGGATCTGAGTTCGGAGAGCCTGACCATCCCTGTGTGGAGGGACACACGGGGAGAGGCAAAGTCGGTTCAGGGAACAAGAGCCGCGGTGGTGTGGCCGCCGCAGCAGACAGTGGTGGGGCATTTTGCGTGTATCTTACTGAACGTTCCCAGTATTCTAGAAAGACAGCCATCGCTACCCTAGTTGTACAGGGGAGGGACGTCACCCTCGGTAGCCGCAGAGCTGGGATCCGAACTCGCTTCTGTCTGATTCCGGGCCATGGTCCTTCCACCACTCTGAGGAACAGGGGCCTCCAGAGTCGGCTGTGATCAGAGGAAGTGCAGGGACTAACTGCCTACTTTCTAGGTTAGGAAGGATGCTCTTCAGGACTCAGGGTTGCTGCTAACTCCACGAGGGTCAGCAGACTGAATGTCAGACCCTTCACTGGGCTCGCTGACTGCCTGGGGCCCTGCGCCACCGCCACCCACAGGCGTCACCTCCGAGACCCCCCAAATGTTCAACCACGCCTTTCCTGCCCTCCTCACATACTCCTGACCCCTCCCTCCTACTCTCTAGAAAGACCTGTCCATGGCCCACCCAACTCCCCGCTGCCTTTTCAAGAGCATGTTTCTGGAGACCGTCTTGGAGGGGAGCATCTTTCACGAAACACTGTTTGCCGGTCCCTGCCTTCACGCCAGACCAACAGCTGTCCTGGTGGGAAAGCAATCGAGAATGCCCTCCTCCCTGAGCCCTTAGCATCCACGCCCTGTCCTCCCCAGGGAGACGTTTCCAGGTCTTAGGGTTTGCTGGTTGCTGCCTGGTTACATCAAGTACAGGGACCTGTATTTAAGTGGAGTTGGATGGTTGAAGACGCACTTCTTCCTGGTTTCAAGCAAACAGCATGGGGTGCTTACAGAGTTCCATTTAGTCTTTGAGAAAATGGATTCTGAAAAACAGATTCTTGGGGAAGCTGCTTGATCTCTTCTCAAGGATGCTGTGTGTGTGCGCGGTGACAACTGTGGTCAGTGTGGAAAAACAGTATAGACTTCTTTTCCATGTGTCCCCTCCCCCTAGCTCCCCCCATACTAAAGAAGAACAAGGTTTCTACAGCTCCTCAAACTTATTTAAGTAAGTCTTCGCACCACTGTGTGTGCAGGGCTGGATTGGCTGTTGGGTGACTGTAAATGGACCCTTTTTAGAGAGATGACCAGTAGAGTTCATTGGGCACAACTATTAAACACCATCATTTTTAAAGCAGTTGTGAAAGGGGGGTTATTTTGAAGACATGGCTTGAAGTTACTGGGATGGAGTGGGTGCTGACTCACCTGGGGAGCAGGTAACTGAATCCTTCAGTTGCTTGGCTTTGGTTGTCACCTGTTTCAAAATATAAAAGAGAAAAACTGACTTTCCACATGTTTACTGTAGGTGAAGTGACCTATTTCGTACAAGATCCATGTGAAGGAACAGAGCTTATTGAATCTTAGACCTGGATGGACCCTCAGTGATCAGCTCAGTCCATTCTTTCTAACCAACAGAAAACTGAAGCCCAGAGAGATTAAAGGAGTTGTTCCAAAATATCAGTTTAATCAAGTGACAGAGTCAGGACAAGAACTCAGCCCATTCAGCCCCCTTATACAAGGCTGCTTCTGAAGATGTACCAGTTTTCAAAATCATTATACGAACACATCATGTTTTTTAGGTACTGTTTCCTGAAAGAGTGTCTTTCTTCACTGGAGACTATTATACCAATGAGTATTATGAACAGTGGAGAGACTTACTCTTAAGCTAATACAGAAGTCTGTCTTTGCGTCCCATAAAGAAACCCTGAGAGCACTAAGATTGATCCTGGGGGAAGGACCTCTTGGTGGATTAGGGCAGTTTGACCCAAGAACCATGAGACATTTACATATATACACAAGTGATCCACAGAAAGAATTATTCCCTTTCTTATAAATAAATTTTATTATATTGTATGTCTCACCTTACAGTTTGCCTTTTTTTCAGAATAGTTTTTTTTTTAATTTAATGATGTCTTAGAGGTCTATAGATAGATTTCCCTTTTTAAAACTGCTATAAAATTTACAGAGTGGAATGTACAGACTTTAAATGTACATTTCAATGAATTTTGACCAAAACATGTAGCCAACATTCTAATCAAGTTATAGAACATTCCTGTTACCCTAGAATGTTTTCCCTGTGCCCGAGTCCATTTCAGCCCTACCACTGCTCTGATTGCTGCTTTAAACAGGAGATCAAAATTAAATAAATAAATTTTAAAATGGATAGTTATCTGCCTCAGTGCATTTATTAAACAAACCATTTTCTCTCCATTTATTAACTTTACTGAGGTTACATTCCATTGTATACATGGAATACATACTTTGTATTCTATTCCCCTTAATCCATGTAAATTCTCAAACCAATATTTCGCTGCTTTAAAGAAATTTGAAAGTAAAACCTCAGAAAATATCCTGTGACCAGCTCATAGTTAGATTCTGTATTCGGTCTTGGTTCCACTTCTGGGTAACCTTGAGCTATTTCCAATCCTTTGTCTGTCTCATGTATTACCCTCTGTAATATGTGGATAAAACTGCTAATACCTTTTGTCTGTTAGGGATGTTTTAAGTTTGAAATAAGCTCTTAGCATGATACCTAGCAGATGTTAAAGGCTCAGTAAATATTACCTATTATAATTGATGTGGATCATTTGTTTTTCATTCATACAAAGGGCAGAATTAGAGAAAATATTTAAAGCTGCTTAGAAACACTCTTTAATTTTATCCCCTACTTTCCACTCAATGAATGACTTTGCTTATTTTATGGGAAAAAACTTGAGGTTATCCAATGTAAGCTTCCCTGACTTCCAGCTTTCCCAACTCAAAATTCTGATTGTATCACCATATATCTTTCTCACATTTTATATAACCTATGATATCCTCTTGTATATTTTGAATCATCTCTAGATCGCCTACAGTACCTAATACAATCTAAATGCTGTGTAAATAGTTGCCAGTGTGATGGAAATTCACGTTTTGCCTTTTGGAACTTTCTAGATTTTTACCCCCAAATATTTTCCATGCAAGGTTGGTTTCTCTGTGGGTGTGGTGCTGACCATACCACAGGCTTCCCTAACTGCCATTAAGTCCCTTACTTAGAGATCTCTTAGCTCCTCAAACTAAACAAATCCCAACCTAAACTCATCAACAACTTCTCTGCTTTTCCTTCCTTTTCCTAACAGTGTTATCATCCCAGTCACATAGGCTCAAAACCGAAGGGCCAATTTGGGGGACTTTTTTCTTCCTCTCCAGCCAGCTCCACATTCTTCACGATATTAATTCCATCTGTTCCCATCTCAGATCTCCACCACCTGTATTAGTCCTTCATTCTCTAACTAAATATAATAGCCTTCTAACTGGTCTAAACTTACTTGTTAGCAGTTCTATGGAATAATATCCCTACGGCAGAGTTCTCATCAAGTACCTTTGATGGCTCACCAGTGACCATACAACAAAGTGTTCAATTCTTAACCTGACACACAGGGAAATCCACAATCTATTTTCTTTCCTGTATATGCATCCTGTTGAACAATGAATGCTCCCTTTTGTTTAGTTGCTAAGTCATGTCTGACTATTTGCAACCCTGTGGACAGTAGCCCGCCAGGCTCCTCTCTGTCCAAAAGATTTCCCAGACAAGAAATCTGGAGTGGGAAGATCACGTAGTGGAAAGATCCAGGGGATCTTCTCAACCAAGGAACTGAACCTGTATCTCCTGCATTGGCAGGTGGATTTTTTTTTTTTAACCACTGAGCTATCTTAATGCTCCCCAGATGGTCACAAATTCCCCACCCTGCTAACAACTGTAAAGGAATTATACTCCAATTAAAAAAAAAAAAAATTCCCTACCCTGTACTGTTAGCCATTGTTAACATTTGTCTGAAATGATTTTCTTTTCTTTATCAAACCTCTCCTTAAATATCTGTCCAGAGCCAAACCACCTTTCAAGGTACTTGCAAGTGTAACCTTCTTCTTGAAGCTTCTCCCAGTGTCCACCACCAGAACTACCAACTCTGGTGACAATATCCCTCCTCTCTCAATTCTACTGTATTTTTAAGATTATATGTTTTTACATCATACAATGAAATTACCTTTTATTCTTTTGTTGTATAGTTCTGTGAATTTTAATACATTTATAGATTCATGTAACTATAGGATACACAACCTACATATAGGATATAGAATAACTTTTTTTTTTAACTCCTGCATCTGATTTAACAAAATATTTTGGAGATCATTCTACAACAGTACACGAAGACTTTTTTTTTTTAACAGCTTAACTGAGATATAATTCACATACTATACAATTCATCCACTTAAAGTGTATAATTCAGTGGTTTTTAGTATATTCAGATGTGCAGCCATCATCATGACCAATTTTAGAACATTTTTATCACTTCAAAAAGAACCCCCATACCCATTAGCTATCATTCTCCATCCTTCTCATCCCACCCCATTCCTCACCAAGCAGCAAGCAACTATGAATCCCTGTAGAGATTCTATAGATCTAACAGAGGATCTACAGATTTCTGTATTCTGGACTCCATATGAGTGGAATCATATGTGCGTTTGTGTGGCTGGCTTCTCTCACTCAAGGTCATGTTTTCCAGGTTCATCCAAGTTGTAGCATATATCATTACTTCATTTCTTTTTATTGGAGAATAAATAGCATTCCATTGTGGATACACCACATTTTGTTTATGCACTTATCAGTTGATAAAATTTATTTCTATCTTCTGGCTATTATAAATAATGCTGCTATAAACATTTGTGTATAAATTTTTGTGTGGGCATATGTTTTCATTTATCTTTTTTCTTTTTGTGGGTGGACAGTATGTACCTAGGAGTGGAACTGCTGTGTCATGTGGTAATTCTATGTTTAACTTTTTGAGGAATTGCCCTACTGTTTTCCAGTAGGGGCTTCTGATTTCTCTACATCCCTCCTAAAACTCATAATCCAATTTTGTTGTATTATTCCACATCTTAGTCGGTGTAAAGTGGTATCTTGTGGTTTTGATTTGCATCTCCCAAATGATGAGAGATACTGAACACTTTTTTTTCATGTTTATTGGCCATTTGTATCTTTTCTTTGGAGAAAGGTCTGTTCAGATCCTTTTTTCCTTTTTTTATTTGGGTAAGGGTTTGTTTTTGTTTTGTTTTTTTTTTTAATGTGCTATGTGGCATGTGCTTTCCTAGTTCCCCAACTAGGGACTGAACCCACACACCCTGCAGTGGGAACTCAGGAGTTTTAACCACTGAACTGCCAGGGAAGCCCCAGATTCGTCTTTATTATTGAGTTGTATGGGTTGGTTCTTTCTATATTCTGGATATAAGTCCTTCATCAAATAAAGGATTTGCAAGTATTTTCTCCTATTGTGTAGGTTGACTTCTTAGGTTCTTAGTGGTGTCCTGTGAAGCATAAAAGTTTTTAATTTTGATGATATTCACACTGCTTGTCCTATCCAAGAATACTTTTGCTGAATCCAAGGTCATGACTTAGCCTCCTATTTTCTTCTAAGATTGGGTTGGCCAAAATGTTCATTTGATTTCTTCTGTAAGATGTCATGGGAAAAAAAACCCAAATGAACTTTTTTGCCAACACAATAATTTTATAGTTTTAGCTCTGACATTTAGGGAAATAGCAGCCTTAAATAACAATGTTAAATTTTCTGATCCACGGAAAGGAGATATTTTTCCATTTGTTTTGATCTTATTCTTTCAACAATGTTTTCTAGTTTTTGAAGTGTGTACTTCTTTTTGTTAAATTTATTCCTATTTTATTCTCTTTGATGCTATTATGAATGAAATTATTTTAATTTCATTTTCAGATTGTTCATAAAGTATTTTTGTACATTTATGTTTCCTGCAATCTTGATGAATTTTATTAGTTCCATTGGTTTTTTAGTTAATTACTTAGCATTTTGTACGTATAAAATCATGTTATCAGCAAACAAGGGCAGTTTACTTTTTCCTTTTTAGTCTTACTTTTCTCACCTAAATGTTCTGGCTAGAACCTCATAAATGTTGAATGGAAGTGGTGAGGGCAGACATCTGTCTTATTCTTGATCTTAGTAGGAAAACATCCTCTCTTTCACCAGTAAGCATGCTTTTAACTGAAGTTTTTAGCAGATTTTCTTTATTGGGTTGAGGCACTTCCCTCTTATTCCTAATTTGTTGTTTTATCATGCAGGAGTGTTGGATTTTGTAAGACGCTTCTACTAAGATAATCTTATTTTTTATTCTATTAATATGATGAAAGTAAAGTGAAAGTGTTAGTTGCTCAGTCATATCCAACTCTTTGCAACCCCATGGACTGTAGCCTGCCAGGCTCTTCTGTCCATGGAATTTTCCAGGCAAGAATACTGGAGTGGGTTGCCATTCCCTTCTCCAGGGTATCTTCCCAACCTAGGGATTGAAGCGGGGTCTCCTGAATTGCAGGCAGATTCTTTACCATCTGAGCCACCAGGGATGATATGATTTTATGATGAGTTAGCCTTTGACTGTGGATCACAACCAACTGGAAAGTTCATAAGGAGATGGGAATACCAGACCACCTTACCTGCCTCCTGAGAAATCTGTATGCAAGTCAAGAAGCAATAGTTAGAACTGGACATGGAACAACAGACTGGTTCCAAATTGGGAAAGGAGTATGCGACAAGGCTGTATACTGTCACCCAGCTTATTTAACTTATATGCAGAGTATATTATGTGAAATGCTGGGCTGGATGAAGCACAAGCTGGAATCAAGACTGCTGGGAGAATATCAGTAACCTCAGATATGCAGATGACACCATGCTTATGGCAGAAAGTGAAGAGGAACTGAAGAGCCTCTTAATGAAAGTAAAAGAGGATGTGAAAAAGCTGGGTTACAACTCAGCATTCAAATAAATATGATCATGACATCCAGTCCCATCATTTCTTGGCAAATAGACAGGGAGACTTTATGGCAAACAGTGAGAGACCTTATTTTCTTGGGCTCCAAAATCACTGTAGATGGTGATTTTGACTGCAGCCATGAAAGTAAAAGACCTTGGAAGAAAAGCTATGACAAACCTAGACAGCATATTAAGAAGCCGAGACGTTACTTTGCTGACAAAGGCCCATCTAGTCAAAGCTACGGTTTTTCCAATAGTCATGTATGGATGTGAGAGTTGGACTATAAAGAAAGCTGAGTGTCGAAGAACTGATGCTTTTGAACTGTGGTGTTAGAAAAGATGCTTGAAAGTCCTTTGGGCAGCAAGCAGATCAAACCAGTCAATCCTAAAAGAAATCAGTCCTGAATATTCATTGGAAGGACTAATGCTGAAGCTGAAACGCCAATATTTTGGCCACGTAATACAAAGAACTGACTCACTGGAAAAGACCCTGATGCTGGGAAGGATTGAAGGCAGGAGGAGAAGGGGACAACAGAGGATGAGATGGTTGGATGGCATCCCTGATTCCATGGACATGAGCTTAGGCAAGCTTCAGGAGTTGGTGATGGACAGGGAAGCCTGGCGGGCTGCAGTCCATGGGGTCGTAGAATCAGACATGACTGAGCAACGGACCTGAACTGATGATGTGTGTGTGTGCTGGTCGCTCAGTCCTCTCTGACTCTTTGCAAACCCACGAACTGTAGCCAGTCAGGCTCCTCCATCCATGGGATTCTCCAGGCAAGAATACTGGAGTGGATTGCTGCTCCCTTCTCCAGAGGATCTTCCTGACCCAGGGATCAAACCCAGGTCTCCTGCATTGCAGGCAGATTCTTTACCATCTGAGCTGCAGGGAAGATCTATGAACTGGTGATGAGTTTACATTAATTGATTTTCAGATATTGAATCAACTTTGCATTCTTAGAAATCCCACTTGATTAGGGTACATAATCATTTTTATTAGTTTCTGGATTCAGTGTGCTATATTTTGTTGAGAATTTTTATATCCATCTTCACATGAAATACTAGTCTGTAGTTTTCTTCTCATGTCTTTGGTTTGCTATTAGGGTAGTACTGGCTTATAAAATGCTTTGGGAAGTATTCCCTCACTTCTGTTTTGGGAAGGTTTGTGAAGTTTTGGTATTAATTCTTCTTTAAATGTTTAGAAGAATTCAGCAGTGAAGCCATATGGGCCTGGGCTTTTCTTTGTGAATAGTATTTTTTTAATTAAGTTACTGATTTAGTCTCTTCAATTGTTATAGGTCTCTTTTGCTTCTCTATTTCTTCTTGACTCAGTTCTAGTAGTTTATGTCTTTCTAGGAATTTGTCCATTTCATTGATAGCTGTTAGAGAAATAGGTATCCAGTCTCTAGGCCTACATTTCACAGTATTCCGTTACAGTCCTTTTTATTTCTGTAAGTTGAGTAGTGCTGTCTCTTTTCATTTTGATTCTGTAATGTTTTTTCTTTTTTGCCAATCTAGTTAAATGACTGTCAATCTTATTAATATTTTCCAAGAATCAGCTTTTGGATTCACTGACGTTTCTCTACTTTTCCAGTCTCTAGTCTATTAATTTCTGGTCTATTTTTTCTTTTTTCTTATTTCTTTCCTTCCGCTTGCTTTAAGTATAGGTTGTTGTTTTCCCAGTGTTGAAAGGTGGTAGTTTAAATTACTGGTTTGAGGTCTTTCTTTCCTAATAAAGACATTTATAAATTTCTATTAACTTCATTAGATGCAGTCCTTAAAACTAGGTGTACTGTGTCTTCATTTCCATTCATCTTTAAGAATTTTGATTCCCCTTGCGCTCTCTCTTCTTTTACTTTTGGCGGTGCCACGTGGCTT
Organism: Oreotragus oreotragus; assembly: GCA_006410675.1. Taxonomy (NCBI): domain Eukaryota; kingdom Metazoa; phylum Chordata; class Mammalia; order Artiodactyla; family Bovidae; genus Oreotragus; species Oreotragus oreotragus. The sequence continues at coordinate 28,418 of SJYX01018203.1, read as the reverse complement.
GCAGGACCCTCCCTGACCAGGGATTGAACCCAGGCCCCCAGAAGTGAAAGCTCAGGGTCCTAACCACTGGACTGCCAGGGAATTCCTGGGATTTCATCTTTGATTAATTTGCTATTTAATAGTCTGTGGTTTAACTTAGACATATTTATGGCTTTTCCCTATTTTTTCCCTGCTACTGATTTCCAGTCTCATTCCTTTGGGATCAGAGAGTATACTTTATATTACTTCTGTCCTTTTAAACTTACTGAAGTTATTTGATCACGGAGCACATTGTCTGTCTTAGAATATGTTTCACATTTATTGGAAGAATGCATTTTCTGTTGTTGTTGGATAAAGTGTTACACAGATGTCTGTTAGGTCTACCTGATTTATCGTATCATTCAAATCTTGTTGATCTTCTGTCTAGTTTGTTTTCTCCATTATTGAAAGAAGGGGGCACTGAAGTTTCCAACTATTATTGTTGAATCACCTGTTTCTGTTTTCATTTATCTCAGTTTTTGCTAAATGTATTTTGATGCTCTCTTATTAGATCAACATGCTTGTAACTTATATTTTCTTGGATTGGCGTTTTAATTATTATAAAATGTTCTTCTTTATCTGTACAATTACTTCTTATTTTAAAGTATATTTAATATTAGTATAGCCACTCCAGCTTTATTAAGGTTGCTATTTGCATGATATTTTTTCCTTCCTTTTATTTCTCTCTGTGAATCTAAAGTGTGTCTCCTGTAGATCACACAGGGATGAATCATGACTTTTTAAAAATCCTCTCTGAAAAACTTTTAACTGGATTATTTAATCCATTTACACTTAATGTTATTATTGATATAGTTGAATTTAACTTTTAATGTCTTTTTTTTGTTCCTCTATTATTGCTTTCTTTTGCATAAGTGAATATTTTCTAATGTAGCTTTTTTTTTTTTTACTGTACTTATTGAGGTGTTTTTTTTTTTTTGGAGGTTGCTCGAGAGTTTACCATATACATCTTAACTTATGACAGCTTCAGATTTATACTGCCTTAATTCAGGGATATATAGAAACATTACTGCTATAAGCTCTGTTCTCTTTACCCCTGTACTGTAGTATGTCCATTATATATACTGTATCTATTCATGTTACAAATCCAGTAATACTTTTAAAATTACTACTTTACCTTCTGTAGTAGTTTACTCAGCCCATACAGCTTTGCTCCCACTCACATCCTTTGTGCTGTCGTTGGTAAATATATTATACAAATATTACTTTTCTATATGTTACAGGCCTGAGAATAACATGCATCTATTATTTACAACTGCTTTCTAAATCAGTTAAGGAGAAAACATGTATTTATACTGTTTTTTATAATTACCTAATTACCTTTCCTGGTGCTCTTTTTCACATGGATTCAAATTACCATCTGGGGTCACTTGCTTTCAGATTGAAGAACTTCAGTTTTTGTTTACACTGTAAAGTTTTTTTTTTACTTTTTTTTTTTTTGGATAAATAGCTTTGCTGGATGTAGGATTTCTGGTAGGCAAGTCTGAATATGTTATTCCACTACATCCTGGCCTTCATGGTTTATGTTGAGAAGAAAGCTGTTAATCTATTGCGGAGGGGTTTCCCTTCTAAGTCACAAGTTATTTCTTTCTAACTGCCTTCAAGATTTTCTCCTTATTTTGACTTTCTGCATTTTTATTATGGTACATCTTTTGTTGACATTCTTGAACTTATCCTACTCAGAATTACTGAGTTTCCTGATGTATTTAGGTTAGCATTTTCCAATAAACTTGGAGAGTTTTCACCCACACACTCTTTGGACTTTCCCCCTCCTTTCTCTCCTAACTCTCATGATGCACGTGGTGCTCTTTTCTCTGAGGCTCTGTTGACTCTTCCTTTGTTTTCCCCTCTGTCCCTCAGCTTGAATTTCTTTACTGACCTGTCTTCAAGTTCGCGAGTTCTTTCCTCTGTCAGTTTTGAATTTTTAGAATTTTAATTATTATACTTGAATTTCTGCTGTTTTTTTATTATTTTACAAAATAATTTATATCTCACACATTTACAAGTGCTATTTTGAGATCTTTTTCTGTGAAATGATATATTTGGTCACTTTTTTTAAAGTATTTATTTGGCTGTGTCAAATCTCAGTTGCAGCATACAAGATCTTTAGTCTTTTAGTTGTGACATGTGAACTCTTAGTTGCAACATAAAGGATCTAGTTCCTGACCAAGGATTGAACCCTGACCCCTGCCTTGGGAGCTCAGAGTCTTAGCCACTGGACAATCAGGGAAGTTCCCTTTGGTTACTCTTCCAGGGCAGTTTCTGTTGCCTTCTGTTCTAATATGTGGGTCATATTTTCCTGTCTTTTCATGACTCATTTTTTTGTTCAAAACTCAACTTTCAGATAATATATTGCAGCAATTCTGGTTAGTGATTTCCCCTCACCACACCCTTCCACAATTAAGATTTGTTTTATTTGCATGTTATTTTAGTGGATGGCTAGATTATCTTCATTTCAGTTCAGTTCAGTTGCTCAGTCGTGTCCGACTCTTTGCAACCCCATGAGTCGCAGCACGCCAGGCCTCCCTATCCATCACCAACTCCCGGAGTTCACCCAAACTCATACCTATCGAGTTGGTGATGCCATCCAGCCATCTCATCCTCTGTTGTCCCCTTCTCCTACTGCCCCCAATCCCTCCCAGAATCAGAGCCTTTTCCAATGAGTCAACTCTTTGCATGAGGTGGCCAAAGTATCGGAGTTTCAGCTTTAGCATCAGTCCTTCCAAAGAAATCCCAGGGCCGATCTCCTTTAGGATGGACTGGTTGGATCTCCTTGCAGTCCAAGGGACTCTCAAGAGTCTTCTCCAACACCACAGTTCAAAAGCATCATTTCTTTGGCACTCAGCTTTCTTCACAGTCCAACTCTCACATCCATACATGACCACTGGAAAAACCACAGCCTTGACTAGATGGACCTTTGCTGGCAAAGTAATGTCTTTGCTTTTGAATATGCTATCTAGGTTGGTCATAACTTTCCTTCCAAGGAGTAAGCGTCTTTTAATTTCATGGCTGCAGTCACCATCTGCAGTGATTTTGGAGCCCAAAAAAATAAAGTCTGACACTGTTTCCACTGTTTCCCCATCTAATT
>SJYX01018203.1:0-24838 GCA_006410675.1 Oreotragus oreotragus | reverse complement strand
CATGTGTAGAGTCTTCTCTTGTGTTGTTGGAAGAGGGTGTTTGCTATGACCAGTGCGTTCTCTTCGCAAAACTCTATTAGTCTTTGCCCTGCTTCATTCCATATTCCAAGGCCAAATTTGCCTATTATCCCAGGTATTTCTTGACTTTCTACTTTTGCATTCCAGTCCCCTATAATGAAAAGGACATCTTTTTTTGGGTGTTAGTTCTAAAAGGTCTTGGAGGTCTTCAAAGAACCATTCAACTTCAGCTTCTTCAGCATTACTGGTTGGGGCATATACTTGGATTACTGTGATACTGAATGGTTTGCCTTGGAAACGAACAAAGATCATTCTGTTGTTTTTGAGATTGCATCCAGGTACTGCATTTCGGACTCTTTTGTTGACCATGATGGCTACTCCATTTCTTCTGAGGGATTCCTGCCCGCAGTAGTAGATATAATGGTCATCTGAGTTAAATTCAGCCATTCCAGTCCATTTTAGTTCGCTAATTCCTAGAATGTCAACATTTACTCTTGCCATCTCCTGTTTGACTACTTCCAGTTTGCCTTGATGCATGGACCTGACATTCCAGGTTCCTATGCAATATTGCTCTTTACAGCATCGGACCTTGCTTCTATCACCAGTCACATCCACAGCTGGGTATTGTTTTTGCTTTGGCTCCATCCCTTCATTCTTTCTGGAGTTATTTCTCCACTGATCTCCAGTAGCATACTGGGCACCTACTGACCTGGGGAGTTTCTCTTTCAGTATCCTATCATCTTGCCTTTTCATACTGTTCATGTGGTTCTCAAGGCAAGAATACAGAAGAGGTTTGCCATTCCCTTCTCTAGTGGACCACATTCTGTCAGACCGCTCCACCATGACCCGCCCGTCTTAGTTGAGCCCTACTGCCCTCTGCCCCTACAGCATTAGGCTCTGACGTTGATCCTCGGTTGGTGTGGTATGATGCCCAGTCATCTTGGGATGCTTGTCTAGTATTTGTAGGACTCTCTTCCTCTCTTTACCTGACCACAATCAATTCCATTAATTGCTGGCTGAAGCTCTGTTTTCTACAAAATGCATGAGGGCATAAATTAGTCCACAAAGAAATCAAATCAAATTGTGGTTCCTTTGAAGGGATGGTTTCTGAGGTCAATATTTGGTATTTGTTATGACTCCAGAAAGACTCCTTCTGAAGAAGTTATTATCCATGTGTTGGTTTTGAGAATATGTGATTAGTTACTCCTTGTACTGACGGAGAATTGTGAATACAGTATAGGTCTTCTTGACTTATATTGGGGTTGTCGTTTAGTCACCCAGTTGTATCCGACTCTTTGCGACCCCATGGACTGCACACTAGGCCTTCCGCTCCCTCACCATCTCCTGAAGTTTGCCCAGTTTCATGTCCGTTGCATTAGTGATGCCATCCAGCCATCTCATTCTCTGATACCCTCTTCTCCTTCTGCCCTCAATCTTTCCCAGCATCAGGAGTGTTTTCAGTGAGTTAGCGGTTCGCATCAGATGACCCAAATACTGGAGCTTCATCTTCAGCATCAGTCCTTCTGACAAGTATTCAGGGTTGAATTCCCTTAAGATTGACTGGTTTGATCTTCGTGCTGTCCAACAGACTTTCGGGAGTCTTCTCCAGCACCACAGTTTGAAGGCATCCATTCTTTGGTGCTCTGCCTTCTTTATGGTCCAGCTCACAACTGTACATGACCACTGGGAAAAACCACAGCCTTGACTACACAGATCTTTGTCGGCAGAGTAATGTCTGCTTTTCAACATACTGTCTGGGTTTGTCATAGCTTTCTTGCCAAGAAGCAGTCACCTTCTGATTTCATGGTTGCAGTCACTGTCCGCAGTGATTTTAGAGCCCAAGAAGAGAACTCCCTCACTGCTCCCACCTTTCCGCCTTTATTTGCTATGAAGTAATGGGGCCGGATGCCATGATCTTATTTTTTTTTAATATTAGTTTTAAGTTGACTCTTTCACTCTCCTTTCACCCTTATCAAGAGGCTCTTTAGTTCCTCTTCACTTTTTGCCATTAGAGTGGTATTATCCGCATGTCTGAGGTTGTTGATGTTTCTCCCGCCTATCTTGATTCCAACTTGTAACTCATCCAGCCCAGCATTTCTGATGATGTGCTCAGCATATAGGTTAAACAGACAGGGTGACAGCAGACAGCCCTGTCGTACTCCTTTTCAATCTTGAACCAATCAGTTGTTCCATACAGGGTTCTAACTGTTGCTTCTTGACCCACATACAGGTTTNTTCCAACTTGTAACTCATCCAGCCCAGCATTTCTGATGATGTGCTCAGCATATAGGTTAAACAGACAGGGTGACAGCAGACAGCCCTGTCGTACTCCTTTTCAATCTTGAACCAATCAGTTGTTCCATACAGGGTTCTAACTGTTGCTTCTTGACCCACATACAGGTTTCTCAGGAGACACGTAAGATGGTCTGGTATTCCCATCTCTTAAGAGCTTTTCCCCCCAGTTTGTTATGATCCACACAGTCAAAGGCTTTAGTGGATCACGTTTGTCAGAACTCCACTACGACCCATCTGTCTTGGGTGGCCCTACACGGCATGGCTCACAGCTTCATTGAGTTGCACAAGCTCTTTTGCCACAACAAGGCAGTGATATGTGAAGGATACATTGAAAATGTTTTTACTACACCTAACCTACTGAACGTGAACACCAAAGCTTTTGGCCAGATAGTAAAGAAACTGCCTGCAATATAGGAGACTCAGGTTTGATCCCTGGGTCGGAAAGATCCCCTGGAGAAGGGGCATGGCAACCCACTCCAGTATTTTTGCCTGGAGAATTCAGTGGACAGAGGAGCCTGGTGGGCTGCAGTCCAGGGGTCACAAAGTCACACATGACTGAGCGACTAATACTTAACTTAAACATACTCTGAACACTTTAATTAGCCTAAAACTGGACAAAATCATCTAACACAAAGCCTATTTTATAATAAAGTATTTTATATCTCATGGAATTTATTGAATGCTGTACGGCAAGTGGTTGTAAGTGTATCAGTTGTTTACTCATAATCACTTCATTCCCACTAGCCAACATCATGGGAGTATTGTACTGCGTATCACCATGCTATTCCATCATCTTGTGTTCTTCTGTTCTGGGAAAAGACCAGAAGTCAACATTCAAAGTCTAGTTTCTACTAAAGATCTATTGCTTTCGCACTATCATAAAGCTGAAAAATAGTCCAGCTGAACCATTGTAAGTCGGGGACTATCTGCATATATCACAATCTGGACTATCCATACCACACAAAACAAATAGCTAATATAATCTGAGTCTTTCAGATCCTCAGTTTTAAATAATGAAATGAATGGTAAATATCACTATAATCATTTTGGGGCCATACTTTTTTTTTCATACTTTTCTTTTACCTTAAAAAGGCAATTTAAACATGTAAGAAAACAACTGGTCAACTTTCCAATTTTATGTGGTTCAGCAATTATTTTAGTATTCTATCCTCTTTGCCAAGAATGTATCGTCTGGTGCCACAAAATGGGTGATCCTATTTTTTCCTGAGCATTTCTCCTCATTAGTTTTTGTTGAGAACATTTAAGTTCTCACTTAGCAAATTTCAATTATACAATACAGTGTTATCAATTTTTTCATAATAGATACCCTAACAGGTATCAATGATAGTCACCATGTTATACATTAGATCCTCAAACCTTATTCAACTTGTAGTTGAAAGTTTATACCTTTTCACCAACCTCTCCATATCTCCCCCATCTCCTAGTCCTGGCAGCTACTTTTCTGCAACTTTTCTGTGAATCTTGACTTTTGGCTGAATGCTCCTCCACTGTAATGTGTGTGTATAAACACATTTTGTGCACACGTGCATCAGTTGAAGAACACTTTGTTTCCATACACCAGCTATTGTGAATAATGTTGCTATGAAAATGGGAGTGCAGATGTCTTTGAGATAACAATTTTATTTCCTTTGGATATATACCCTGAAGTGGGATTGCTGGATCATATAGTAGTTCTATTTTTAATTTCTTGAGGAACCTTCATACAGTTTTCCATAGTGGCTGTACAAGTTTACATTCTCACCAAAATTCTACAAGAATTTTCTTTTCTCCACATCCTCACCAGCATGTTATCTCTCTCGTTTTTTTCATAATAGATACCCTACCAGGTTTTGAGATGATATTTTTGATTTGCATCTCCTTGATGATTAATGATGTTGCACACTTTTCATATTCTTGTTAGCCACTTATAGGTCTTTTTTGGAAAAAGTGTCTATTGAAGACTTTTGCCTATTTTAAAAATGAATTATTTGGGGTTTTTTTGTTTTGTATTTCTACGAGATCCTTGTATATTTCGATGTTACTCCCTTATTGGATATATGGTTTGCAGGTATTTTCTCCCATAGGTTTCATTTTTATTTTGTCGATGGTTTCCTGTGTAGAAGCTTTTTAGTTTTATGTAGTCCCACTTGTTTTTATTTTTGGTTTTGTTACCTTTGCTTTTGTTGTCAAATCCAAAAAATCAACACGAAGACTAACGTCAAGGGGCTTACGCCCTACATTTTCTTCTAGGTTTATGGCTTTGGGTCCCATGTTCAAGTCTGTCTGTCTTGAGTTAGTTTTGTGTATGGCATAAGACAGAAGCCTGGTTTCGTCCTTTACATGTGACTGTCCAGTTTCCCAACACTATTTATTAAACAGACTATCCTTTTCTCATTGTATATTCTTGGCTTTGTCAAAAATTAGTTACCCATATTAATAAAAACAAACCAGTGGGTTTTTATTGGAGTATAAGTGCTTTACACTGTTGTCTTTCTGCTGTATAACAAAGTGAATCAGCTGTATTACATATATCCCTCCTCCCTGGACCTCGCTCTCACCCACCACCCACGATCCCAGCCATCTCAGTGATTACAGAGCACTGACCTGAGCTCCCTGTGCTATACATATACAGTAGCTTCCCACTGGCTGTCTGTTTTACATATGGCAGTATATATGTGTAAAAGCCTAATCTCCCAATCTGTCCCACCCTTCCTTTCCCCCACTGTGTCCACGTGCTGTTCTCTATGTCTGTGGCTCTACTTCTGCCCTGCAAATAGGTTCATCTGTACCATTTTTTCGGATTCCACAATATGTGTTATTATACGATATTTGTTTTTCTGACTAACTTCACTCTGTATGACACACTCTGGAGCCATCCACATCTCTATGCTGCTGCTGCTAGGTCGCTTCAGTCGTGTCCGACTCTGTACCACCCCACAGACAGCAGCCTACCAGGCTCCTCCGTCCACATCTCTATAAATGACTCAATTTTATTCATTTTTTTATGGCTGAGTAACATTCCATTACATACATGTACCGCATCTTTATACCTTTATCTGTTGATAGACATTTAGGTTGCTTCTATCCCCTGGATATTGTAAACAGTGCTGCAGTGAACATTGTGGTACATGTGTGTTTTCGAATTATGGTTTACTCAGGGTATATACCCAGCAGTGGGATGGCTGGGTCATATGGTAATTCTATATTAGATCTTTTAAAGGAGCCTCCATTTTTTTTTTTTTTTTTGAGCAAATGTCTATTTAGGTTTTTTGCCAATTTTTTTGATTAGACTGTTTTAATATTGAGCTTCAAGAGCTGTTTGTATATTTTGAAGATTAATCCTTTCTTAGTTGCTTCATTTGTAAATATTTTCCCCCATTCTAAGGGTTGTCTTTTCATCTTATGGTTTCCTTTGCTGTGCAGAAGCTTTTTAGTTTAATTAGGTCCCATTTGTTTATTTTCATTACTCTAGGATATAGGTCACAAAAAGATCTTGCTGTGATTTATCTCAGAGTGTTTTTCCTGTGTGTTCCTCTAAGAGTTTTATATAGTGTCCGGTCTTACATTTAGGTCTTTGATCCATCTTGAGTTTATTTTTGTGTATGGTGTTAGGGAGTGTTCTAATTTCATTCTTTTAAATGTAGCTGTCCAGTTTCCCAGCACCACTTATTGGAGAGATTATCTTTTCTCCTTTGCATATTCTTGCCTCCTTTGTCATAGATTAGGTCACCATAGGCACAGGGTTAGGGTAGGTGTGTGAGTTTATCTCTGTGCTGTCAATCCTGTACCACTGATGTATATTTCTGTCTTTGTGCCAGTCCCATACTCTTGATTCCTGTAGCTTATAGTATAGTCTGAAGTCAGGGAGCCTGATTCCTCCAGCTCTACTTTCCTTTCTCAAGACAGCTTTGGTTATTAGGGATCTTTCATGTTTCCGTACGAATGGTAAAACTTTTTGTTCTAATTAGTAAACCAATGGGTTTATTTCTGGCCTATTTTTTTTTTCATGCCAGTGTCATACTGTTCTGATTATTATCACTTTGCAATATAAATTGAACTCAGAAATGTGATCTCTTCAGCTTTGTTTGTTTGTTGTTTTTTCTTTTTCTTTTTCCAAGATTGCTTTGGCTATCTGGGATTTTCAGACTGTTTTTTCTATTTCAGTGAAAAATGCCATTAGAATTTTGAGAAGTTTTATATTGGATATGTAGATCACTTTAGGTGGTATGGACATTTTAACAGTATTAAATTCTTCCAATCATGAACATGAGCTTCCCAGGTGGTGCTAGTGGTAAAGTCAGGAGATGTAAGAGACTTGGGTTTGATCCCTGGGTTAGGAAGATCTCTGGAGGAGGGCACAGCAGTCCACTCCAGTGTTCTTGCCTGGAGAATCTCAAGGACAGAGGAACCTGACAGGCTACAGTCTATAGGTCACAAAGAGTCAGATACAACTAAAGCAACTTAGCATGCAATCATGAATACAAAATATCTTTCCATTTATTTGTGTCTCCTTCAGTTTCTTCCATCAATGTCTTATAGTTTTCAATGTATAGATCTTTCATCTTCTTGGTTAAATTTACAACTAGCACTTTACTCTTTTTGATGCTATTGTATATGGAAATTGTTAATTGCTATTTTTGATAGTTTGTTGGTTGGTGTACAGAGTTACAACTGATTTTTGTGTAGTGATTTTGTTGCCTATAATTTTACTGAAATAGTTTATTCTTAACAGTTTTTAGGTGGCGTCTATATGTAATATGTCATCTGAAAATAGAGATGACATTGGAAGTGACTTGGTTTTCACTAAATCCATTTCTCTCAGATAGATCTAGATGACTGATAACATGAGTGCCAGTTTAGGCATGAGTGTTTAGTATTACTTCACTAGCATATTCTATAATTCATTTTCCAGTTACTCATTCTGCTTTTATATCATATACAGTGATATTAGATATGGTCTCTGTCTGTCTTAATGTAGATTTGTGACTTTTTTCTAGCTTCCTTTTGGGAGAAGACCTATATTCCTACACAGGTGCATATCGACAGGCTTCTCTTCTTCCTCAGTATGAGAAAAAATAATATTGTGGGCTACTGGCATAGGTGGGCTTTTGGATAACACTGTCCACATGTGTATTAAGTTACCTGTACTGTAGAATTGTACGTAAATGTGTTTCACCATGTTCTGATTCCAAGCAGAAAATACTTTATAATCCTGTTTCTTCATGTAGTTACATCTAAAGTTATCTTTAAATTTCTTATGAAACAGGGGCTTTATAATCAATTCTGGGATATATGGGTTTAGGCTGAGTGAATGAAAAAAACCTAAAATAGGTTTCATTCCTTCCAGTGAAAATACTGATGAAAATAACAGATACTTAAATTAACAAAATGGAAAATTATATTCCAGAGGGTAAAGTTAAGAGTCATTACATAGTGGCACATTTCTACTCAATATATAGAAGAATTTTCCAATTTTCTGAGCTATATAAAGAATATTACTTATATTTCTGGCATCCTCAGATAACTTAGAAAATAAATATTGGCTATTAGTGATAACCTCTCATCATATTTTTCAAATTCTGGCTTAGTGATATTTTATTTTTATTTTTACAATAAAAATTATGTAACTGTGAGGGTCATTCCAGTTGGCCCTCAAGTAAACACTGACTTGAACTGCACAGGTTTGAACCACTTACAAGTGGCTTTTTCCAATAAAATGTACTAAAGTATTATTCCATTCACAGTTGGTTGAATCTGAGGCAGAACTGTGGATACAGAGGGCTGACTGCAAAGTTATGTGCAGATTTTCAACTCTGTGGGGCATGTATCTCTGTCATGCTGTTCAAGATCAACTGTATGTTCATTTGGTTGTATTTAATTTTGGCCAACTTTCTGCTGAATCTATCACTCATTATAATCAGGTACTATTGTAATTTCAAATAAAAAGGGCACTCTGTTACCTGAACATAAAATAAACCACCTGAAAAATGTTTCCAACTGGTAGAAAGCAGTGCTGTTCATCTTATTATTTCTCCAGTGTCTTTAAAATTTTCTCTGGATTCTCTGTCTGGATAGAAAATACAAGAAACAATAATGGTGTTCATCTTAATCATTAACAAAGAGGGCCTTCCATTAACTTCCAGATTACCTCTATAAGTAATATAGATGGCCCATTTACTGAGAGAATATACTAATGTCAACAGACAGTAGTATAGTTTTGCAAATATTTTTAGTCTTACCAGCAAGATATTGTAAAAACCCAACATATGTTCATCCACTTTCCTCTTTTTTAAATGAGGAAATTTTTAGCACAAGGAAGCAGTTTTAAATTGCATTAACACTTACTAGCATCTGCCTAAGGGTCACTCACCATCTACTGACTTGCTGTATCTCTGAGCTATATATAAGACAGAGTTAAGCAAAAAATTCATGAGAATAAAATAAATCCCCACCATAAAGTATGATGCTATCACCAGACCATAGATTATACTGTGAAAAACCAGTTCCCTTCATGAATAAAACATCCATGGTATTCAGAGTGGATGTCATTGTAACTAGTAAATTGGATCTAGACTTGAAAGTGGATCTGTCCTTTTGGTAAGATATAAGTTCTGATGAGTGAGTAGAAATTACAAACTCAGTACATTAGTAATAGAGGACACTAAATAAGATCCAGGGAAAAACAAAAGAATGGTAAATGGGAGTCTATATAGAAAATGTTTCATGTAGTCTGCAAGTATGCTTTGCTTGAATGAATCACCGAGGAAGAGGAATAGTGTTCAGTGAGAGCTTAATGAGATGCTGAATATGTCTGTGGTTCAAGTAGTCAAAGGAAAGCAACCACTTCTAGAGCTCTGTGTAATTATAGCCCCATGGATTGGCCAGCATCTTGGGACATGAAATACTTAGCTCTCAAATTTGTCTCCCTGTCACCCAGAACCTCAGAAAACCAAAATATTTCACTTTGAAGATAATATCTGATCTAGGCACGAGAAACAAATAGTGCTGCCTACATACAGGGTTAAAAATAAAGTCTTTGCTAACCAAGATGATGGTGTAACTTAAATAACAGTCAGACAATCTGGGTTCTAGTCCCAGGTTGCTGTTAACTAGCTTTGTGGCCTGTGATGTAATTATTATAGAGATTTACAATTGTGTGACGGTTGATAATAACAAAGTATTTTCATAATGCTCTCATATGTCACCCCCCAGCTGCCCACTGAAATTCAGATGACAGACAAGGAAACTGAAGCTCAGAGCAATATGGGGACCTACAGAATCACACGGCCCATAAATGGTGGTGGTAGGACACCAAAGCCAGGTTTTCTTTTAAATTTTGTTCTCTTCCCACTTCTTTATCCATAAAACAAAAGAGTACACTAATGGTTTCTTTTTAGATCAAATATTTTGTGATTTACTAGATATGACATTATTTACTTTTTGGCCACACCATGTGGCTTGTGGAATCTTAGTTCCCCAACCAGGGACTCAGCTTGGGCCCTCTGTAGTGAGAGTGCAGAGTTCTAACCCCTGGACCAACAAGGAATTCCCTAGGTGTGATATTCTTAATGAAATAGCTTTCATTTCAGTTGAATCACCAAAGATTTATTAAGTATTGACTTGGCCTATCACTGTACTGAGAACAGTGGCGTACATATAATAGTACCGACTTGGCCTATCACTGTACCGAGAACAGTGGCGTACATATAATAGTACCGACTTGGCCTATCACAGTACCGAGGACAGTGTGTACATATAAAAGTACCGACTTGGCCTATCACTGTACCGAGAACAGTGTGTACATATAATAGTGGTCCCCAAGCTTTTTGACACCAGGGACAGGTTTTGTGGGAGAAAATATTTCTGTGCATGGGTTGGAGGGATGCTTTGGGGATGGTTTAAGTGCATTACATTTATTGTACACTTTATTTCTGTTAGTATGACATCAGCTTCCCCTCAGATTATCAGGCCTTAGACCCAGGAGATTGGGGACTCCTGATATAAAAGTCTAGTGTTATCTACCTCAAGGAGCTTCCAATCTGGTTACTTCTTGCATACTTGTTCGACAGATTTCAAATTAACTAGGACTATTGCCTATAAGAAAGAAAATTATTGTTCACTGCTTTAAAAGTTTTTTTTACTTCAATATCGGTGTTGGCTAAAGTAAGGAAAAGAGCAATCAAAAACAGGCTTACACATTGACAGTGTGGGAGTTTGGCCTCACCTCTCAAGAAGGCCAGTTCTGTACTGCTTTAACTGAGTTACTGCCACTCACCAACTAGATGAATTTAGTAGATTCAAGCCCTTTGTACTTTGATTTCCCCAGTGTGTGTCAGAGGGACCTGTGGGTGATACCTGTCACCCTGCTGAAGTATACGCAGGCTGAGTAAATACCTTGTTCATCTCCCTTCATTATTCTGTTTGCCCCACCTTAAGCTGTGTCCTCTGTGGAGGAAGACCCAGATGAAAGAAGGACCAAATGAGAGGAGAACAGGGGTCTGTAAGTAGTTATTCCTTTGCTAGAACAATCAAATCAGCCCTCAAGGCCCTTTGACAGGGAAATATAGACAGCAAACATATTAATAGATGGCTCTAGAAATCCTCTAGTAAAGCTGTCTTTGTTGAGGGGATGGTCTGGCAAGTGTTTCAATAGAGGCTGAAGGTTCCTACTGCCTTCCTGACCTAGAGATCCGCTGCCAATACCTTACTGTTTTGATTACTGTAACTTTTAAAAACAGGACATGTGATGTCTCCAAACTTTGCTCTCTCTCAACATTGTTTTGGCTACTTGGGATCTATTGTGGTTCCATACAAATTTTAGGACTGTTTTTTTATTTCTGTAAATCAATAAAGCTTTTATAATAAAAATTAAGAAGGGGGTAGACATATATATATATATATAGAGAGAGAGAGAGAGAGAGATGGAAAGATACTAAAAGTAACATGTTTCATCTTTAAATAACTTTAAAAAAAAAGCAGTTTACAACAAGGGCTTCTGATGAAAAACCATGTACCTTACACTCAAGAGGCATGCATTTTTGTCCAGTCCTTTAAAAAAAATTTTTTTTCTGAGCACTGTTTTTTTTAACTATTAAAAAAAATCGAATTATAGTACATTTACAATGTTATGTTGGTTTTGGGTGTACAGCAAAGTGACCCAGTTATACATATATATATATTTTCAGATTCCTTTACATTATAGGTTATTACAAGATATTAGATATAGTTCCCTGTGCTATCCACTAGGTCTCTGTTTACTTTATAGATAACAGTGTGTGTGTTAATCCGAAGCTCCTAATTTATCCCCCTCCCTCACTAGTCCCTTTGGTAACCATGTGTTTGTTATCTATGTCTATGAGTCTATTTGTTTTGTAAATCAGTTCATTTATACAATTTTTTAAGATTCCACATATAAGTGATATCATAGGATATTTGTCTGACTTCACTTAATACGCTAATGTCTAGGTTCACCTATGTTTTTGCAAATGGCATTATTTTGTCATTCTCTTTTATGGCTGAGTAATAGTCCATTTGTATACACATATCACATCTTTATTCATCTGTCAATGGACACTGTAATTGCATCTGTGTCTTGGCTATTATAAACAGAGCTGCTATACAGTGGCAGTTTTCACCATGAGATAGCATGGGTAAAATAGCACCTTCAGGTGAGTTACAGTGCTTTATTTCTTTTACCAGCTACCTATCACTGAATAAGAAATCACCCTAGAAATTATCTTAAAACAATAAACATTATTATTTTTAAAAACTAAAAAAAAAATACATAGTGCTGCTATGAACACTGGGGTGTGTGTAAATAGTGCTATGAACACTGGATGCATGTATCTTTTTGAACTATAGTTTTTGTCTGTTCTGGATATATGGCCAGGAGTGGAACTGCAGGGTCATATGGCAGTTCTGTTTTTGGTTTTTTAAGGAACTGCCATACTGTTCTCAAAGAAGAAGAAGAAGTTGTTCGTGTCGTGAAGAAGAACTAGAGCCTCTTGATGAAAGTGAGAGGGGAGAGTGAAAGAGTAGGCTTAAAACTCAACATTCAGAAAACAAAGATCATGGCATCTGGTCCCATCACTTCATGGCAAATAGATGGGGAAACAATGGAAACAGTGACAGACTTTATTTTCTTGGGCTCCAAAATCACTGCAGATGGTGACTGCAGCCATGAAATTAAAAGACGCTTGCTCCTTGGAAGAAAAGCTATGACCAACCAAGACAGCATATTAAAAAGCAGAGACATTACTTTGCCAACAAAGGTCTGTCTAGTCAAAGCTGTAGTTTTTCCAGTAGTCATGTATGGATGTGAAAATTGGACTATAAAGAAAGCTGAGCACTGAAGAATTGATGCTTTTGAACTGTGGTGGTGGAGAAGACTCTTGAGAGTCCCTTGGATTGCAAGGAGATCAAACATCAGTCCATCCTAAAGGAATTCAGTCCTGAATATCATTGGAAGAACTGAGGCTGAAGCTGAAACTCCAATATTTTGGCCACCTAATGCAAATGCATTGGAAAAGACCCTGATGCTGAGAAAGATTGAAGGCAGGAGGAGAAGGGGATGACAGAGGATGAGATTGTTGGATGGCATCACCGACTTTGAGTTTGAGTAAGCTCCAGGAGTTGGTGATGGACAGGGAAGCCTGGTGTGCTGCAGTCCATGGGGTGGCAAAGAGTCGGACATGATTGAGCAACTGAACTGATACTGTTCTCCATAGTGGCTGTATAGATTTCCATTCCCACCAACAGTGCAAGAGGGGGCCCTCTTCTTCACATCCTCTCCAGAATCATTTGTAGGCTTTTTAATGATGGCTATTCTGACTGGTGTGAGGTGATACCTCATTATAGTTCTGATTTGTATTTCTCCAATAGTGATACTGAGCATCTGTTCATGTGCCTGTTGGCCATCAGTATGTTCATAGTACTGGTTACAAGTACACGTACCCAACTAACATGCTTATTCAACCTGTATTTCCCACCTCTACCAATAACCCCTGTTCCAAACTACCACTGTCTCTTGTGAGGACAACTGAAACAGCCTCTTGCTTGGCCTACTTTCCTGCTCCCATAGTTGCCCCGCCATAGCATCTCCTCCAACAGGAAGTCAGAATGACGTTTTAGATCTTGTATTCTTTTGCTCAAACCTTTCCTGCCTCACTCAGAGTAAAATTCAAAATCTTTACCTTGACCAGTGAGGTCCCACCTGCACAGTCCTCCACTAACTTTTGGCCTGTCTTCTCTAATCCCCTCCTGCTCAGCCACATTGCCCTCCTTGCTGCGCTCTGTACGCTCCAAGCATGCTCCTGCCTCAGAGCCTCTGCAAGCACTGCTGCTTTCACCTGGAGCACTCTTTCTCACACAACCTCACTCCCTCAGTTGCTTTGTGTGTCTACTCAAATATTATCTTTGAGAGAGGACTTTCCTCAGAATTTCACTTGAACCTCTTACTCTGCTTTTTCTTCATGGACTTGTCACTAGCTACAGTTTCTCTTTTACTCCATATGTTCAGTTTCTTTCCATCATGCTTCCTTGCCATTGTTTAGGGCAACTATCCCTATCTGCATGGTTGCGCTATTGCTGGTCCAGCCCTGGAAGGGAAAGGGAGGAAGAGCTCCCAGCAACACAGGGAGCTGTGTGTTACTTCACTCATGTTCCTCTGAGAAGAAATTGGTGAGTGAGCCACTGCAGAGCTTAGAGCGCTGGGAAGTGCAGTGTTTCTGGACAAATATGGGCCTGCCTTCTCTGTTACCAGACAAGGAGAGGACATATTTGATGGACAACTTGTGACTGTCTTCCACAGTTGATTTAAAAAATTGAAAATCCATTTATAAAATATGTAAGGTCTCACATAACTGCAATCTGGCAAACAATAACTATAAATTAGACAAATACTACACTGTGATGTTTCTTGTCACTAAAATTATTAGCAATATAATTAATAATTATTAAAATAATTAGTGATAATTATTAGAGAATATTATCACTATTAGGTTCTTCTGCTGTTTCTATCATTCTGTTTGTTAGTACACAGGCAGGCTGTGGTTTTTTAAGTTGAAGGCTTGTGGCTACTCACTCCACCCAAGAAAGTTTATGGGTACCCTTTTCCCAGGAGCATCTGCTCATTTTGTGTCTCTGCCACATTTTGGTAATTTTCACAATATTTCAAACAATTTCATTATTATATTTGTTATGGTGATATTTGATGTTACTACTACAGAAAAGATTATGACTCATTGAAGGCTCGGATGATAGTTTGCATTTTTTAGCAATAAATTACTTTTAGTTAAGGTATGTGCGTTTTTTGGATATACTACTATTGCACAGTTAACAGACAGCATATAATGGAAACAACTTTTACATGCATTGGAAAACCAGAAAATTTGTATGGGTCACTTTACTGTGGTATTTGCTTTAATCTGGTGGCCTGAAATTGAGTCCGAGATATGGCTGACCTTAAATCTGGACTGTGGTTTTCTGTTTGTGGAGTTTTTAGTTGGTTTTTGTTCACACATATGAATTTCTGCAGCTTCTCTCAGTCTTTTGTTCTCTGGATCCAACATGGACTTCCTGCACTCTTCACCAGCCGTATCACTGTAGGGACTTGGGATTTCTGTTCACTGGGCTTGGTCCACTTTTTCGAGCGTTCCGTGTCTTCCTCCGTATTGATTTATCCCTCATTTCCTGGAGTGCCGTCTCAGGAAACTCTAGAACGGGCCGAGTCCTCCCCGTGTGTGTTTACCACCGGCACTGCTGTCGCAGCTTCAGGACCGCTGCCCCTTGAGGGCTGAGGCCACGGTTCCCTTGTCTCGGAACCCGTGCTGCTAAGTGCTCTGCCGTGACTCGGACCTGCCTGCCTTTGGAGAGTTTTTCTCCTGAGAAGCTTTAAAGGTCTTCTTTAAAGAAGACCTTCTTTAGGTCTTCTTAGGTGGTCTCAGTGTTCATGAAGCTCCCCAGGATCTTTTCCAGGCATTCTACCTCACTTTAGAAGGCTCTCACAAGTTGGCCTCAGGTGTCTGTTCGTTCCTTCATCCTGGAGAACTTGTCTCTTTTATTGAATAATGCCCTCATGTCTGTTTTCTGTGTCTCTCTCACTGGAACTAGCTTTTGGACTGATTCCCTGTATTTCTTCTCTTTTCTAAAGGGGCTTCTCCTGTACAGCTTCAACCATTGTACGTCATTTATTTGGATACTTATTTTTGTTCACACCACACTTTTGTTTCTCTCGACATTTTAGATGTTAGAAGGCAGCTATAATCCTACTTAAAGATATACAATTAACAAAACACTAAGAATTCTGTAATACTTTTACTGTGATACATAAATGTAAGAATCCTAAATGACAAATCCAGTTTATTGAAATAACATGTGATCAAGTAAAGTTTATCTTGGAAATACAAAGGGGGACCTTGGTAATATATTCATCTTTTATTAGGTCATATGAGAAAAGTTATATGATTATGTCAAGGGATGTTAAAAGCTATTTTTAAAATTTCACTTCTATTCCTGAACACAACTGTAATAAAATCAGAACTATAAGAATTAAAGAGAAGAAAATTTCTCTAGCAAAATAATGTATTTCTCATATCAGACTGATACTAGAATTGATCAGACATTGGGTTTTCTTATTAAAATGTTGAGCAAAAAGTCTAATCACTATTATCTGCAATATGATATTTCTTTGGAATTGTTAGCTAATACATTCAAAGATAACAAAAGATAAAATGGCAAAGGATCTGCAGAAGGTAAGATTATCCTTAAATTGTAATGAATTATCATAAACTATTCAAAATGAGGCCAATAAGGAGGTAAGTTACGGAAATCAGTGCACTAGCACTTTTCACTTATTTGATGAGCAATGATGAAAAGCAAAAAATTTTGTTTAAAGACTGAGAAAGTGTCCTCTCTCACACCACCAGGGACATTGTATATTGTTACAGCCTCTCTGGAGGCCAATTTTAGAGTCACCAAAGGTTCTAAAAACATCCATATTCTTGAATCAAGCAGCTCTATTCCCTAGGCATACAAGCTAAGGAAATACATAAATAGAAAGATGAATGAATTTTTAAAATCCCAATAAAATTGCAAAAGAAGAAACACTTAAGTGACAATCAGTTGGGTGCTCCTTAATTATCGTGAGACAACATGGGAGTGTGTAGGTGTTTAGAACAATGATGTAGACCTTTGTTGCCATGGAAGAAGTCTAAGCCTGTGTTTCATAGCAAAGTGAAAAGGGCAGAATACAAACTAACACTGTTAAAATTATGTAACTGTATGCCTGTATAAGACTGAAGTCTGGAATGACATATAACAGATGTGTGTGAGAGAAAGATTTGGTTAACACATTATTATCTATTACTATTGGATTGAAAATTTATTAGATTAGCTAGTGACTCATCTAGCAAGAAGAATGGAATAAAGGACCCATTCCTTTCTAAAATTTAATATCTTTAAGGGTTGAAAGGGTAAGGGAGGGAGGAAGAGGAACATAGACAAGGCTGGTCGTCAAGAGAACTTTTGACATACTTTATATGAGCAATGATGAGAAACAAAACATGTTCTGTGTTTATGAGACAATGAGGACCTTTACAACTGTGGAATAATAGTTGACTCTAAAAGTAACAGCAATAACATGTTTGCCAAGGTATGAGTTAAATTACTAAATTCTACTCTGGATAAATACATGGAAAGTTATTTGTTAAATTTGTAATTTGTTAACAAATTAATGCAAAGTATATTTTAACTGAGGTACATCTAAACTGAAACACCTACTTTGAATAAAATATTTTAAATGTTAATATATGCCTTTCAGCATTATATATATATATATTATATACTTAGTTCACTGATAAAAGTCTTATTTTCTATTGAATAAGTCACTTATGTTATTATGACAATTGTTTCAAAAAATATAAGTTCCCCAACAAGTATCTCCTCTCTAGTTGTGGCTGTAGAAAATAAAATCGGGAATTTTATTATACTCTTTCTTTTTTACCTGCATATGGGAGAGTTATCTAACTGCACACCTCTCATATTGGCAGTAAGCTAATTACTAAAATCTGTTTAAATCTATCTACCTATCTTTTGTTTTGCTGCCTACCTGGGCCTTTTCCAAGCAGGCAGAAAATCTCCAATTGGTCTGTTATCATAACCAGAATGCAAGAGATTATGATTCTGGAGAGAAGCAGAATCAGTTTACATCCTTTTCAGGCAAGAGAAAAGGATACTACTTCACAAGCAAGAAATCTGAGGCTCCCTGCCCTTAATTTAAAAAACCTGCAGCTAATAATCACATTAAAATNTCTCAGTGATCACTACTCTAAATTCAGTTGTCCTGAGCTACTCATGAGACGGGCACATTCATCTAGAAGCATCTGTTACCAGCAGTAGATGCTCTGTGCGTTCTTGCCCATCCTGATAACAAAGATAGGCTCCCCGCTAACTTGGCAAAGATACAAAGCTTCCAAATGGAACAGTATAGCTCAGGTGGTAAAGAATCCACCTGCAATGCAGGAGACCCTGCTTCGATTCCTGGGTCGGGAAGATCCCCTGGAAAAGGGAACGGCTACCCACTCCAGTATCCATGGGGTCACAAAGAGTCGGACAGGACTGAGTGACTTTCCCTTTCTTTTACTTCCTCTTCACGGCTACGTGCCAGAGAGTCAGGGAGCCCATTTAGTTCTAGAGACTTTTGACAAATATGGTGCAAGTTCAGTGACCAAAAGAGAAAACCTCCAATTCTGGCATCTAACTGTCCAACAAAAGCACCTCTTACGTGTTTAGATGCTCTGGGCTGGAATGACCCATCTGAGAATACCACGGTTATAAATGGTTACCCATTCAAAGCTGTCCTCAATTCATGAATATCCTCCCCTCCTGTCTCGGTGAGGGGCTGGCCAGCGTCTTTCTGGTGCACCTCCAGTGCCTGGGGTATTCCCCACCTTCTGGCTCAGCCTTCTGGCTGTTGAAGCTCTGATCATCCTGCTTAGCCTCCAGCTTTCAGTGTAGATGAGCTGGAAGACCATTCCTGGTGTGACTGACAGCTCAAGTTTAGTTCCTATAGAAAAATAATGATTTTCACACTTCAGGGCAGCCTTTTAGGAGAATTCAAATGTTGGCTCCTAGGAACTCCCTGATGGTCCAGTGGTTAGGACTCCACAGAGTTTAGGTTCAGTCCCTGGTAGGGGAACTAAGATCCTATAAGCCTCACACCGAGGCAGAAAACAAGCAAAACATTCCACAGAAGAAGGCTCCTGCAGGAAGGGCTGGTCTGCTGCATTTCCCCAGCGGGGATGAAGGCTCTGAGAACTGAGGCCCATTCTCTTTTTTCTGTACCACTTAGGTTCAGAGTCAGTTCTGACACCGCAGTGAAAAACCCCCATTCCCCCCACCGGGTTTGGAACCAGCGTTCCCAAGCTCCGAATGCAGCAGGTCTTGGCATAAAAGCAGTGGAGACAGAAACACTCTAAACCACAGTTTTTTAAAAAAATAAAAATAAAATCTGTAGCAGATTGGACTGGAAGCAAAGGCGCCGGCTGGAGTGGCTTCACTGGAGAATAAAGTCCCAGAAACTGAGATTTTTAAAAGCACCTTCTAAAAATATATCTCTGTGTGTCTAAACCCAGCACCTAGACTGGCCCACCACAACCCTCAGAACCCCCAGCTCAGAATGGCAGGTGGCACACATGTGTTTCTGTATGATGTTGTGTGGCTGCTGGCTGGGAAACTAACAGGAATCAGCTCAGGAGCACTTGCTGGCTGGGTGCTGACCCGTCCCTAACATCTGGAGGAGGCTTCCTTGTGCTGGCATGCTCTGTCCTATGCTCTGTCCTGGCATCTCGGGAGTCACCACTCAGATCTACTGTTTTAACTGTGCGAGCGATTCTCTTCCCCAAATACTTTTTTTCTCCCGAGAGTCAAATAAAAAGTTCTTTTCCCCGCATAGCAGCTGAGTGCATCTGGCGCTCCAGGAGGCTGCAGGCAGCCCAGGCTCCTGCTGTCTTGCCTGTCAGCCCTGAGAGCTCCACGCGCAGTCCCAGCCCGTACCATCGTCAAGTTTCAGCCCTGGGGAAAAGAGAAAAAGAGGAAGGCTTCCGAATACTCGACAGGAAAGGCTGCCGCGTGCCTCGCTGCACCAGATCTTTCCTTCCTGATGCGAATCTGGGTCTTTTCTTTTTCCCACATCAGCTGAGCTGTTCAGTGTCAGGTGCTGGTGGACTCCCTGCTCTCTACCCGCTAGATGCTGGCAGCATCTCCCTAGTTGCGACGACCAGAACGTGTCTCCACATGTTGCCGCAGCCCCTGGTTGAGAACCACTTCTGGATCTCTCCACTAGCGATGTTCCCAATGGTCTTCAATAAATTCAATTCTTCCTTGAGGGTGCTAATGAAGCAAGCCATCACCAACCACCTGCCCGGGGGCCTAAGCAACGCACTTTGCACATTCTTTCTGTAGACTGGGCCAACATGACCACGCGCTCCTCTAGGGAATCTCCTCTTAGGGATCAAACCTGCGTCTCTTGTGGCTCCTGCATGGGCAAGTGGGTTCTTTACCGCTCGTGCCACCTGGGAAGCCCCCAAGCGATGCATTCTGCACATTCTGTAGATTTGGCCAACATGGACTCATAGTTTCGGGTACCTGTAGATCCACTGCAGTGGAGATAACGGGACTGGCAATGTTGTAAGCCTTCCGGTTGTTTGTTAAAATCAGATCAGCATGCACTGCTTTGCTGTCTCTGAGAACATGGTGACATGGGACCCTGAAACACTCATGGCTTCTTAACTGAGAGCTTGGAAAATGGAAGAAATCTGAAATCGAGGTGCTACAGAGCCATCACAGTCCCTTCAAAAGTTCTAGAAAACAACCCTGGCCTTGCTTCCTCCTCTTTCTGGTGGCTCCTGGCGCTCCCTGGCTCATGGCCGCACCACGGAGACCTCTGCCCACATCTTCACATGTACTTCCCCTCAGTGTGTCTGTGTCAGAACCTTTTGCTCCTTCTTAGGCTGGTATTTGTGACAGCATTTCAGGTTCGCCTGGATGATCCAAGATAATCTCCTCATCTAAAGATCCTTCACTTAATTATATCTGCAGAGAAGTTTTTTCTAAGTGAGGGAACATTTCAGTCAGTCAGTCAGTTCAGTTGCTGAGTAGTGTCTGACTCTTTGCGATCACATGGACTGCAGCACGCCAGGTTTCCCTGTCCATCACCAACTCCCCGAGCTTGCTCAAACTCATGTCCATTGAGTCGGTGATGCCATCCAACCATCTCATCCTCTCTCGTCCCCTTCTTCTCTTGCCTTCAGTCTTTCCCAGCATTAGGGTCTTTTCCAAGGAGTCAGTTCTTCACATCAGGTGGCCAAAGTATTGGAGTTTCAGCTTCAGCACCAGTCCTTCCAATGAATATTCAGGGCTGATTTCCTTTAGGATGGACTGGTTGGATCTCCTTGCAGTCCAAGGGACTCTCAAGAGTGTCCTCCAACACCACAGTTCAAAAGCATCAGTTCTTTGGTGCTCAGCTTTCTTTATGGTCCATTTACAAGGGACCATGAAGAAAGGGAACATTTGCAAGTTGCCACTCTTGGGTGGTCATTCAACCTACTACAGTGTGTGTGATGCAACTTTAGGACAAACCTTTCCTGAAAGTTTTTGTCAGCATTCTGCTGTTACTCCCCTGCCTAAAGCCCTTCTAGGACTCACTGCTGCTCCTTGAGAACATGCAGAGCACAGCCTGTAAGGTCCCTGCCCACCTCGGCACCTCTCTCCTCCTTCCTCTGTACACACTGTTGCAGTTTCTGAGGAACACTGTCTTCCTGCCTCTGGCCTTTAGAGATCGCTAATTTCCATGCAGGAGGAACAGCTCCACCCTTGTGCTGTCTCTCTTCCGCCCATCCTTCCCTGTTCCGCTTCAATTCATCTATTTTGCAAATATTTACCAAGTTCCTGCTGGTTAGGTGCCAGGATGCAGCTGTAAGTCAGGAGAGAGGGTGCCTGCTCTGATGGGAGTTTATACTGTAGAAGATGAAATGGGCCTTAAAACACAGCAAGAGCAAGAGCAGACTTTCTAACTGCTCTGCCAAGGAAAGAAGACGCTGTGACCGTGAAGTGAGCACCGGGGCGAGTGGCTCCTCTACAGGGGGCCAGAGGCCTCTGGGAGTAGAGGGCGCTGACGGTGAGCTCCAGACACAGGGAGGAACCAGCCACCGGCAGATGGCAGGAAAGAGGGAGGCAGGGGCCAGAGGGAGGCAGGATTGGGAAGAGTAAATGAGGCCTTTGGATTTTACTGAAGCAAGATGAAAAGTTACAGAAGGAGCTTAGACAAAAGCGTTGAAATGTTCAGGCCTGTGAGTCTAAAAGATCAGTNATCAGTTGGGTGCTCCTTAATTATCGTGAGACAACATGGGAGTGTGTAGGTGTTTAGAACAATGATGTAGACCTTTGTTGCCATGGAAGAAGTCTAAGCCTGTGTTTCATAGCAAAGTGAAAAGGGCAGAATACAAACTAACACTGTTAAAATTATGTAACTGTATGCCTGTATAAGACTGAAGTCTGGAATGACATATAACAGATGTGTGTGAGAGAAAGATTTGGTTAACACATTATTATCTATTACTATTGGATTGAAAATTTATTAGATTAGCTAGTGACTCATCTAGCAAGAAGAATGGAATAAAGGACCCATTCCTTTCTAAAATTTAATATCTTTAAGGGTTGAAAGGGTAAGGGAGGGAGGAAGAGGAACATAGACAAGGCTGGTCGTCAAGAGAACTTTTGACATACTTTATATGAGCAATGATGAGAAACAAAACATGTTCTGTGTTTATGAGACAATGAGGACCTTTACAACTGTGGAATAACAGTTGACTCTAAAAGTAACAGCAATAACATGTTTGCCAAGGTATGAGTTAAATTACTAAATTCTACTCTGGATAAATACATGGAAAGTTATTTGTTAAATTTGTAATTTGTTAACAAATTAATGCAAAGTATATTTTAACTGAGGTACATCTAAACTGAAACACCTACTTTGAATAAAATATTTTAAATGTTAATATATGCCTTTCAGCATTATATATATATATATTATATACTTAGTTCACTGATAAAAGTCTTATTTTCTATTGAATAAGTCACTTATGTTATTATGACAATTGTTTCAAAAAATATAAGTTCCCCAACAAGTATCTCCTCTCTAGTTGTGGCTGTAGAAAATAAAATCGGGAATTTTATTATACTCTTTCTTTTTTACCTGCATATGGGAGAGTTATCTAACTGCACACCTCTCATATTGGCAGTAAGCTAATTACTAAAATCTGTTTAAATCTATCTACCTATCTTTTGTTTTGCTGCCTACCTGGGCCTTTTCCAAGCAGGCAGAAAATCTCCAATTGGTCTGTTATCATAACCAGAATGCAAGAGATTATGATTCTGGAGAGAAGCAGAATCAGTTTACATCCTTTTCAGGCAAGAGAAAAGGATACTACTTCACAAGCAAGAAATCTGAGGCTCCCTGCCCTTAATTTAAAAAACCTGCAGCTAATAATCACATTAAAATTGGTTTTACATGCCAGACAGTTTTTGTTTCCTCTGCTGTTTTTACAATTTGAGTGTCCTTTTGGTTACCAAAATTATTTGCTGAAAGGCATATATTAATATTTAAAGTATTTCATCTGTAATAAGGTTAAGTCTTATAGTTTAGGTATATTTGAGTTATAATATTTTGTATTTTTTAAAAAATAAAGCTAGTAACATTCCTTGTATTTATCCAGATTAGAACCTAGCAATTTAACTAGTGATTATGACAATACTGAAAACTCCTTGAGGAGCAAAATGAGTTTTTCATTGTAATCTGTCAACCCAAATAAAGATATACATTCCACCATGGGTACACTCTAACCCCTCCCTAAAAAAGGTCAATTGTTTCTTGAAGGAAAGAGAGCTCTGCCTGAAGCTACACATTTAGCAAGAAAACAGGTCAAAGAACAGATGTGCAGAGCTGAAGAGAATTGGTACAGGTGATCTGGTCCAGTATGCAGAGGCTCCAGTGACAGCAAACTGAACTTGGTTTCTTTTCAACAGTGGAATACTTAAGGACAACAAATCTAATTAACACCGTAAGACATAAGTGATCTTCTAAAGGGTGGTTAGCTTTCACTTAACATTCTACCAAAGGATCTGTATTAGCCAGACCCATTTCAGCTGCTCCAGTATAACTCGCTGTTCCACTAAATAAGTTCTGTCTTCAGACACTTCTCTTTTAGAGAGTGGCTTACAGTTTGTGTGTGTGTTACTGAAATGAAACATTCAGTCCAGCTATGGAGATGATGCTCACAGAATGAAAATACAATGTGAGTCTATATATGTGTATACTGAAAGAAAAGTTACCGTGGCACATTCAGTGCCCCAAAAGTTTAGGCTTACTAAGTATTTATTTCCAAGATACTTTTGGTATTAATGAAAATACAACTAAATACTTGGGGAAAAAATTCTCACAGTCATGTTTGCTACTTCCATGATAAAAGTAAAAAATATCTATTAATATTATAGTCATGGAATCATTCTCCCTTGGGTAAGTTGAAAAGAAAAATTATGGGATGAATTTGCAAAAGTGTGAAAAGATGTCTTTGTCTACACCATGGCTGCTCTTTACAATTACCTCAGTTTTCTAGATCTATGATACTAAATAGCAATCCCAAAGGCTCTGTTGGTTACGTGTATATTAGCATCTCCCGGAAGAAGGCAATGGCAACCCACTCCAGTATTCTTGCCTAAAAAATTCCATGGACAAAGAAGCCTGGCAGGCGTAGTGTTTGTGGTGTCTCAGAAAAGTTGGACATGACATAGTGACTAAGTAACAACAATATTAATGTTTAAACTTTCATCTCTCTCCTCTTGAGAATAAAGGCTAAGATTTTAATGACAATTAAAATACTGCTCTACTTTTTATCTGCACTTGGGCACTATTAAAAGGTAAAGGCAGTCCTCTCTTCAAAGGAGACACTTATCAGCCAACTGAACTGTAAGTTTTGGGGCCCTTTTAAACCAATGCCTGTTTTATAACTCTACAAGTATTTTAGCAGTTTTTAATAACAGTAGTTATAGAGAGGACCATAGTACTTAAAACATCAGTAACCATGGAACATCTTTAATCTGGTCAGATTACTGATAAGGCAAAGGCGTTATGAACTTATCTTTACAAACAGCCTTACAAGATAATACAATGCATACACCCTAACATTCTTAGCAGAACAGAAAAGCCATAAGCTTACCTTTTCTAGTCACTTACGATAACTGGTCTTATCTTGAAAAAGTGAAAAAACAACAAAAAAACCACCAAAGTTATAAAGATAAAAGCAAGGGCTGACTTACCACATGATCAGACTTTAACTCTTAAAATAATTAAAACAGCTCACGAAAATTTTTAAGTCTTTTAAATGTGATTTTAAAAAGACCTCTATATGGTAGTAAATATATTAATATACAATTTGAAATTCTCAAAGCAGCTCCTGTCCAAATACAAAAT
>SJYX01018202.1:0-13574 GCA_006410675.1 Oreotragus oreotragus | reverse complement strand
CCCCTGGAGAAGGAAATGGCAACCCACTCCAGTATTCTTGCCTAGAGAATCCCACGGATGCAGGAGCCTGGTAGGCTACAATCCACGGGGTCGCAAAGAGTCAGACACGACTGAGCGACTTCACCTTACCTCACCTTACACTTTAAACTCACATGGTTTTGTTTGTCAATTATATTTTTAAAAACGAGAATAAAAGAAAAACTTCAGGGCTAGTATCCTGCTTCTCTGGACTACTATGTTCAACTACTGTCTTGAAAATACAAAAGGGACTTCCCTGGTAGTCCAACGATTGAGAATCTGCCATCCAATGCAGAGTACTCAAGTTCTATCCCTGGTGAGGGAACTAAGATCCCACATGCCACAGGGAAACTAAGCCCATGCACTGCAACTTCTCAGCCCGCCTACTCTGGAGCCTGCACACAACCAGAGAAGCCCACGCACCGCAGGCTGCAACTAAGACCTGATGCAGGGAAACAAGTAAATATTTAAAAACTGCAAGGCGCATTAAGACCTTTCGCATTAAGACCTTTCGTGAGAAATGAGTCTGCCAATCATGCCAATCTAACTAGGTCACGCCCAAATGATACTATAAATACAATGTCTCAGTAAGTCCTCTAAATTTATTTCTGGAGAGTTGACAATAAACTCTCATAAGCACTTACCTGTGCTCCACTTCCTCGGTCAGTGATTACTCCTCTGTCTCCCTCCCTGTTTCCATAGCCGGAAGCATTACTGCGAGTTCCAGGAGGAGCCCCTCTTACACTGTGCCCTGATACTTCTCTCCCAGATCGTTCTGGCCTTTCAACTCTGTTAAACAAAATTCAAGAACATATACAATCAAACTCTAACCTTTTTTGAAAAACCCAAGTGCTTTATTACCACCATTAGCTAGGCATTAGAAACTATACAAATACCTTGTTTCCCGTTTGTCAGTGGACATGCCTCCTTCAGCCTTCCAGGAGGTTGGTCTAGATGGATTGGGCCCTCCTTCTCGAGGATGTCTAGGGTGGGTGGTATCAGGTCTGTCATGAATGATCACTGTTCTCCTCTCATCTCGTTCCCCTCGTCTGTCTGTTTCTCGAAGTTCGTTTCTTGGTGGTGGAGGCTCGTTTCTTCTGGAATCACTGAAATTTTTGGGATACCTTTCAAAACCTAGATCTTCTCTTCGTGCAGAAGGACGTGGTTTTTTCCCTTCACTTTGACCAACAAAACGTTCTCTCCTGTTATCCAAAACAAAGAACACAGGTTTTGAGAAGTAAGTACTTGATCTGATTCTTCTTAACTTTATTTGCATAACCTACAATAAGAACACCTTCTTTAAAAAATAACTTAAGGCAAAGAACAAAAATAGCCATAATTATTGATTGTAATGGGGCTTCCCAGGTAGCTCAGTGGTAAAGAATCTCCCTATCAATGCAAGAGAAATGGGTTTGATCTCCAGGTTGGAAAGATTCCTTGGAGGAGAAAATGGCAACCCACTCCACTATTCTTGCCTGGAAAGCCCCATGGACAGAGGAGCCTGGCGGGCTACAGCCCACAGGGTTGCAAAGAGTCAGACATGCCTGAGCACGATGATGACTGAGCATAATAACTTATATTCTTTTAAAGTGAACTAAATGTCTGGCATGAAGGGTGGTTTTTTGGCATACAAGGGAAATTACATCAAACGCTCAAGTCACTACCAACCTGAAGGATATTTTACTGTCCTTCACAAGTGAGACACATCCCAAGGTAACAATACTTTCACTTAGTTTTAAAGGTTAAGAAGATAAAGTTTACCTACTTAAGCATGTTATGGTGACCTATAAAACTAATTTTGAATACAGAATCACATTCTCATTAACAAACAGAAAAACCAAACATGATTTGTTCTGAATACTGTTATAACTGGTACTTAAGATTTTAATAGAGAACCAAACTATCACTAACAAGGCTCACACACCAAATACAGTAATTTTCAACATATTCATTTACCTATCAAAAGAGGAAGACTGAATTGATGAACTCTCAGAAAACCTGCCCCTCTCCCGGTGGTCAAAGTCATTAAATCTATTCTGTTGCCGAGAGTAGTCAGATCCATGGCCGAATCGTGCATCTGTATCTAGAGACAACTTTTTATTCTCGCTCCAGTAAGGATCATCCCGCCTTGAAGAGAAATATTTGCTCGTTTATATAAATTAGTTTTACAGCAACAAAATAACACTTATTGGAGTCATACATACCACATGCTAGGAACTGTGGATACAGAGGGCTAATAAACTCAAGACAAAACATTCTTTTGTAAGAACGAGCTAGCAAAAAAATTATCAAATTATATAAAGTTATATAGTATTAGAGGAATTTCACAGAAAATAATTGAAAAACTGTTTTCAAATTACTAAATGAAAAAGGCAAATAAGACAAATACTTGATACCATTCTAAAATAAAATTCTAACCAGGAAAATACAACACTTTTGGTTATACTTAACTGTGGAAAGGACAGAGGTTAGTCCCAAGCACAATTCATTCACTCCGCTCCACTTATTTCTCAACACAATCAACTAAATCTCACAGAATTTATATTAAGAAAATTAAATTACTATCTTATATTTTGAAGTCTACTAAGAACTATGAATGCAAACAAATTACAGACTATATTTTAGTGTTCCCAAGTTTGTGACTTTGATTTCTGTACTGTCTGTACTACCCTGTAAGAATTTTCAAAATAGGTCCGAGTTTGAGAGCCATTATTAAAGTCTACCATGTATTCAGTATTTCAAGTCACAGTGGAAAACATTTGGAAAAGAAAGGAAAAAAGGGCGCGGGGGGGTGAGGGTGGTGGGTGGAATGGGGAAGAATTTCGTTCTACTTGAAAATCCACTGATGTCCAATTCACTACTGCAATCATTCCTATCCCTCTTGATCATGACCTTTTATTCCAGTGACAGGTGCCTGTACTTTCTAATTCTATAGTCTTAGCATGAAAGGAATAAGACAGCAAGTTTAACTGTTAAAGAAAGCAAGCAACTACCTATGATCTACATCACGTGGGCGTTTCAAAGAATTCCTTTTTTCTTGTTCATAACGAAGCTGCTGCTGTTGCCTTCTCAGTTCCTCTCGTTCTCGAGCAATACGTTCAGCTTCCTTACGACGTTCCTTCAGACAACATAGAAGGAAGAACCAACCAATGCAAAATGAAAACATAAGGTAAGTATATATGCAACCTTGCTTTAATCCTATCATTAAGAAAACATTATAAGCAAGCACCAGGCAAGAGACAAACCTGGGACAAAAAAATTTGACTTCAGTAATTGCAATCTAAGCTATGACTACTGTTCTGTAGTAAAAATAACAGAGACTGGGTGGTGAAAGCTGGCAAGTAATTTGGAAGCTCAGATTTAGTTTAATAATTTGAAACAAAAGCACCTAAAAGTAATTAGAGATGAAGTTATTAATAAGACTAAGTGTCCTAAAACCCTGGATGCAATTCTGCAAAGAGAGGCATTGTTTCCTTCCAGCCTTGGGGAATCATTCCCACTATAATCAGTAAGGAAATAGTCATTATTTTCTAAGAATGGGATAGTGACAGAGCCTGGATTACAACTACTCTGGACTCATAGTCCTATGCTCAGACTATTAGGCTGCCATGATATCACAGAGTTCAAGTTATTACCAATTGGCTAGAACAAAGTCATGACTAAATATAGTTTTAATTAGCACCTAATTCACTGTTATCTCAGGGATACTTAATAAATGCTCATTAGCTGAACTTATTCTATAAAAGCTTTACAGCATGTAAAGCAAATTTAAGGGCAAAAATCACAGGGTTTGAAAAAGGTCAGTTATTTAAGAGGAAAAGATTTTCTGACTGCACCTGTTCAATACGAATGCGTTCCCTTTCCAAGCGTTCGCGTTCCATTCTCTCTCTCTCTAGTTTCTGCCTTTCAATTTCTAGGCGCTCTCTCTCTCTCTGTAAGCGTTCCCGTTCTTCCCGTTCACGGATTATTCTAATGCGTTCTCGCTCTCGACGCTCTCTTTCTGCAATCTCTCTTCGTCTAACAAAAACCAGTATTTAGAAATACTTACATTATGCTAGCACTGTGTGAAAGAGAATAGCTTCTGAATTTCTATTTTTCCTTGAGGTTGGCAGTTTTATACTTCGACTCATTCTAAATAGTTTTAATGTAACTGGAAAGAGAACTCAAAATAAAACTTTAAACAGATTTCAATACTGTCACTTATTTAAGACTGTCAACTGAACAATTTAGTTGCCTCTTAGATGATTCCTGTTTAAATAAAAATCCCACTATAACAGCCCATTAATTAGTCAACATCTTTAAAAGGATATTCTACATATATGAATTTACTAAACTACAAACTTCTGTTTTTGATAGAAAAATTTCCAATATCTAGGATATATTCTATCTCCTCAAATGAAGTAAGCCTTAGTTTTGTTGAACTGAGATCATAGCCACCAACATGAATTACAGCAAATGCTATACATACTAAATGGCTGCCCTCATGGCCTCTTCTGGAGTGTTCACAACCCATAATAGATGGCTCTACATAACACGTTTCTTTGAGTTCGAATATGTGCTCAACTAAGTTATTATATCAAGACTTTTAAAAGTGGGTTACTTTTCTGTTTGTTTTTAATCATTTCCTCACTTTAAGGCACCCAGTATATTCTGTCAATCAGCATGTCTTCTCCTAGTAACCCAGTGGTTCTCAATGGTTCAGTACGACCCCCGTGAAAAGGCATTTCTAATTATAACAGTGACCAAGGGGGCTGTAACCAGCAATTAGTTAAGGGGACCAAGGATTCTACATATCTTTTGATGCATGACATAGTCAAGATAGTCCTGCATCACAAAGAACCATCCAACACTCCAAATACCTTTCAAATGCCATAATGTAATTCATGTCATCGAAACAAAATCACTTCTAGAAAAAAAAAAANAAGGGGGCTGTAACCAGCAATTAGTTAAGGGGACCAAGGATTCTACATATCTTTTGATGCATGACATAGTCAAGATAGTCCTGCATCACAAAGAACCATCCAACACTCCAAATACCTTTCAAATGCCATAATGTAATTCATGTCATCGAAACAAAATCACTTCTAGAAAAAAAAAAAATTCTGGCCCTAACATTTAACTCATTTTTAATAAATGCTAGTTTCATTTCCTTTGGCCTTTTATGTACCCTAAAGTTTCCAGGAATGCAGCTCCATATAAAAAGAGGAAAAATTACACCTTCTTGAGAACTTCACCAAGAGTTGTTCACCATTTCAGAAGTCATTCCATAACATCAACACTACTCCTGGTATTAGACTCACCAATATGACAAACCGGTATCAATCTGTGTTTGTAGCTTTCACATTCTCACTGAGTCTTAAGAGAGGTGCAAACATCTGACTACTTCATTAGATCTTGTAGAGCGTCATGCCTAAACATTCATATCTGGAATATATGCTTCATTATAAATTACTTTATGTTTTCTTCATATTAGAGTTAAGGCTTTATATTGTTCTTTTTTGTATATTTGTATAGTAAGTATGTTACATATCAGTTTCATTTCAGATTAGTAAAGAAGATGCTACAATTTTTTTTGTTTTATTACTATGAAACGGGTGCTGGTCTGATAGGTTTGAGAAGTGCTGCCTAATAACTCCCAGTTTCACTCTTCTCTCAGCTGTGGTAATCTGAACAGGAAGCCAAGCATACTGAGACTTCATCAAAAAAAAAAAAAAAGAAAAGTTCTGAGTATGCAAGAATTGGAGAAGACAATGGCAACCCACTCCAGTACTCTTGCCTGGGAAATCCCATGGATGGAGGAGCCTGGTAGNTGAGAAGTGCTGCCTAATAACTCCCAGTTTCACTCTTCTCTCAGCTGTGGTAATCTGAACAGGAAGCCAAGCATACTGAGACTTCATCAAAAAAAAAAAAAAAGAAAAGTTCTGAGTATGCAAGAATTGGAGAAGACAATGGCAACCCACTCCAGTACTCTTGCCTGGGAAATCCCATGGATGGAGGAGCCTGGTAGGCTACAGTCCATGGGGTCACGAAGAGTCGGACATGACTGACTTCACTTTTATTTTTCACTTTAAGGCACTGGAGAAGGAAATGGCAACCCACTTCAGTATTCTTGCCTGGAGAATCCCAGGGAAGGGAGCCTGGTGGGCTGCCATCTATGGGGTCGCACAGAGTCGGACATGACTGATGTAACTTAGCAGCAGCAGCAGCAGCATGCAAGAATTATTTCCTTTTAGTAAACTGTGTGGCAATCATAGTATTATTTAAGTTGCTAAAAGTATCTCTGATAGTTCTTAGCACCCTTCTGAATGGATGAAACTCCATAAGTGATCATTCAACAATACAGGTTAATAATTATGGGGTCGCACAGAGTCGGACATGACTGATGTAACTTAGCAGCAGCAGCAGCAGCATGCAAGAATTATTTCCTTTTAGTAAACTGTGTGGCAATCATAGTATTATTTAAGTTGCTAAAAGTATCTCTGATAGTTCTTAGCACCCTTCTGAATGGATGAAACTCCATAAGTGATCATTCAACAATACAGGTTAATAATTGGAAATTTATATTATGAAACACTTTCACAAGAAAATTTTAAGTGGCATCCAAAAATCGACAGCAAACTGGCAACTCATGATGAACTTGAGATACGTACGGCCACTAAAAGCAGAAATGTTCTGTTCTCATTTTGTTTTAAAGAGGATGCCTGCTTTAGGACAGAGTTTGAACGCAATAAAGTTCACAGGTTAAATCTTCCTTTACTTGGGCTCTAATTCAAAATACAATAAATTTTTTCCTAAAATGTCAATGTATTATTTGGCCACTACAGCTTACATTAAGCCTATATCAAAATCAAAATTTGCCTTCAAAGTCATGTTTTTTTATGGCGGCAGCTTTGAAGTAGAGGAAAGAGCATTGGACTTGGAGTCAGAAGACTTGGGTCTGAGTCCCGACTCTGCCACTCATTAGCCATGTGGCATTGGAAGAGTCATTTAGCCTCTCTGGGCCTCCATTTTTTCATTTATATAATGGATATAAGTAACCTTATAGAACTGTTAAGATAGAGATAATAGATGCAAAGGTATTTTTTAAATTGTAAAATATTATGCAAACTAAAGAAATCATTAGGTTTTACCTCTTAAAACTGACAAATATCTTTCTATAGAAATATAATTTCCACAACTCTGGTTTATAACTAATGTTAAAGATACACCTATAGTTAAAAACATACCTATAGTTAAAAACAGGTATAAAACAGACTCTTTCCCTACCTTCGAAGTTCCATTGCTCGGCGCAATCTTTCAAAACGAACTAAATGTTCTCTCAACCTTTGTTCCTTCATCTTTTCAAAAGGCAAGATGTCTTTCCTCCTGTAGTCTTTGTCCCTTTTTTTATCTAAGCTAGCCCTCTCCTTTTCCATGCTTCTTCCATGAATCTATAGGGAAAAAAAAAATTGTTAACAGGACTAGAAGTTAAAATAATTCTCTTTTTTTCAAGTTGAGCTGGTAATTTAAAAAGCTTAAATGAATAATGACATTCCCCTTTTCTTAGGGTTTCTATCATGGACGCATGCAAAATGGTTAGACATAACTGAATTATCTTCTTTTGGAAACAGGCAAAATAGCATACAACATCCCTATCAGGGACTTACTTTCTCGTATCTTCCTCTTCTTGATGGCCTACAATGATCGCCTTTAGTTTGGTCTAGTATTACCATATGTCCTGGACTCTTTGAACCTAAGTGAAAAAAATTAGATAAGCAAATGTCTAAAACTATTCCCATCAAAAAGAAAATATAATGTAAGTATGCTGAATTCTTAAGACAACCAAATATTTACAAACCAACACATGATATAAAAAACTTATTCTATGAGAAATGTAAAGAGTTATTGAAACTTAATCCCCTAATGTAAATACTTTCAAAGATACCAAAAGATCACTTCTTCTATTCTTCTATTATTCAATAATTCTTCTGTTATTCAATGACCATTTTCAGTCAGCCCAGATTTAACAGTAAATGGGCTTAGGTGGAAGAAGACAGGTGTTTCCCTGGTCCTATTAGATCTCATTTTCGACCACAGTGACATCTAACAACAAAGTTTAAATATTATTCTCAAGTTTCCCCTTTCACTGTAAAAATTAAGCTATAGGATGCATTAGAAATGGACTGAGAAGAAAGACACATAGCATACTTATTCGTTTCTTTTCTTCACTTTTTTTAATCGATTCTGAAGTCTGGCCACTTGATCCATTATCATTCTTCTCATCTTTACCTTCTATTTTCTTAGCATCCTTGCCTTCTTTTTTTTCAGTTTTCTCAGACAACCTTTTCTCTTCTTTTTTGACTGAGGCTTGTGTCCTGGCCACACCACCCCACACAAGAAAACAACAAAATGAGAACTGCTCCATCAGTGCACCAAAAACGTCTACAGGCTAATTGACAAAAGACAGCCTTACTTGCTACTTCTGTCACTCATAGTTTTTTTGTCTCCAGAACTTCTTGAACTACTCTTTTCATCAATTTCTTTCTTTAATTCTTTCTTAGAAGGATCACCTTTAACCTGAAAAGTTTAAACAGGAAGAAAAAAAATATTAATTTAATTTTTTCTTCTGGAGTGCATGGGCTCTCTAGCTGAGATTCGTAGGCTCAGTAGTTACAGCTTAGCTGCCCTGAGGCATGTGGAATCCTAGTTCCCAACCAGGGGTCGAACCCACATCCCGTGCACTGGAAGGTGGATTCTCAACCAAAGGAACACCAGGGAAGTCCCAAATATGTAAGTTTTAAAGTTACGTTTTTATGTTTGTAAAAAGTATGTGGATGGTAAAAAAAATTGGAAAACAGAAGTAAAATAATTAAAATGAATATATAAAAATAAAAACCATTCCCAATTCTACTCCTTACTAGTGTACTATTGTTAAATTGAGAATTACTATCCTTCAGTTAAGCAAGCTTACTTTTTCAACAGAAATTAGCTGTCCGTGCAGCTCAGTGCGATGAAGATGTGCAATACATCTGGACACCTCTGTGCTTGAAGACATAGTTACAATGCCATAGCACTTGGCCCCAGGACTTCGAGCATTTGTGACTACCTTTGCACTCAGAACCTATAAAAATGAGATTATACTTTAGTTTTAGTTTCACGTACATTTCTAAGATAAAACTTCAGAATGCAGACTATTCAAATTAAAGGATATGTTCAGGATGTATAAATTCAGGATAAAAGATAAATTGAGGGCAATATATATTATTGTTTCATATTCTGGGACTCACCCACTACCTTGCCTATAATATTCAGGGGAACAATTTAAAATGTTAAAAATCAATATAACCTACTTTTTTACTCTTCTTTTTTTTTAAATACATTGCCAAAACACAGTCAGTCACATCAAGGAAGCAATGGCACAATTAACAAAAGCAAAGAAACAATATTTTCAATTAGATTTGGACCAAAATTTCCCTACCAAAGGCCCATCCCTGATCTCTTAAAGATATTAAAACAAAAAGGGTCTGGGTAAGTGTTAACACTCTTCTATAATGAGTCTCTCAAAAATAGTCTCCCATACATGAAAAAGCAGCCTTAAAAATATACTCCACAAAACACACTCTAAAAAGACATATTTTCCATTTATGTACTTTTAAAATGTATACTAATATAAAAGTGACAAATACTTCAGCTCAATAAAATGAATAGCTAAGACAGACAAGGCAGGGATGGTTGAGTGAGAAGAAAAGTGGGAAAGAACAATCTAGTGCTGAACAAATAGGAACACAGACACAATGTCAGGAAGACGAACAGAGGCAATCTGGTCTGAGTAGCTGGAAACTATCAGCTTGTATCTCAACTCTGGGAAAGCATGACTTGCCCCAATAGCAATTTCATGTTATAAGTACATGGTTTCCTTATATAGTTTTAGCCCTAATTAAATTGCTGGAAACAGAATCAAAAATATACCACAAACTGATCATGGGACCACAATTCTCAGTGTTTTGTATCTGACATCTACAAGAACCTCCTTACTCTGTAGGCAATTCTCTAATTAGAAGAAAAAAACAACTTCTAAAATCAATAGGATAGATTTTTGTAACATTCATTAATGGCTATTTACTGATATTGGTGGTCATTAATTTAATAAATATTTGAAAGCGGATCATGTGCATACAAAGTATAGTAGTTAAGACCCCTGTTATCAAAGAGTTTACAGCAGAGTAGTCTACATATATGATGCATACTGAAAACTATAATGTAAAGAGAAAATAGTGAGTGCCCTAAGGGATGCAGATCAACTACAATTTAATTCAACAGCTATTAATTGAATATTCAATTCATTTAATTATCAACTAGTTTTCATTAGGTCTCCCCTTATATGCCAGAAAAACTTTTCCTGATCAACCACCCACAGTAAAGCCTCCTTTTTTTTGCTCTCTAAACCCTGCACTCTTCCTTCATAGCACATATCAAAACTACTGATTAAGTCCATTTTACCAGTTTTACATTCTTCTGCATCACAGTACTAGAATTTGTATAATAAAAGGGACCATATTAGTTTTGGGGTTCCACCCCATATTCTATATCCCAGTGCTTCTATTTTCCAGATGACCAGATCAGCCTCAGCAATTTTAGGTCCAAGATAAATCACGACGAATGTGATGAAACAAACTCAGTCCTTCCTTGGCTTAAATGGGCTCAAAAAAATGAGCTTTTAATACAAAGATTCCCAGGGCTCAGAGTGAGATTATATGATATAGTAAAACTCATGATTACCACAGAACTAAATAATCATGCCTATAACAGTCCTGAGAGAGACAAGAAATTAGATTTTATATGTATTGTTTTGAATACCACCTCTGTTTAAAATGGACATAGAAATATGGATAAAAAGATAAAAGGAATGTACCTTTCCATATTTGCCAAAGAGGTTCTTCAAATCAGCAGCTTTGGTATCAGAGGAAAGTCCACTAACCCAGATATTTTTAGTTGAGCTTCCACTGCTACCACTGGCACTAACTGTACTCCCTAGAATAGATTTAATATCAGAAGTTTAAGTTTCTCAATTGGAAATTTTTTAACAAAATTATTAGGGCTATAAACTTCCAAAATTACAAAACCCTCTAATTTTAACAGCATGACTTCACTACATCAAAATCCTACACATCTACTATAACTAAAAGTGAACACAATAACATAACACAAGCATGTCTGAATTTGTACATTTTCTACTGCAAAGTGGGTAAAAAAATCAATTATTATGTCTTGGACTTTTGTTGTTTAAATTCATTCATTTATATTCAACCACCGCACTACGTTCAGGCAACCAGGAAGCAGCGGTATAGGAATGTACAGACTGCTTAATTACCTACACCTGTCCTGGGCTTTGGCTCCTGAGACACTGAGCACAAAGGGAAAAGTCAAACAAAGGGATAAACTGTTTTCAGTGTTTAAATGTTTAGTAACAAAGACTAGCCAACAGTTCATCTTCATTTTGTATTAGAGAAAGGGTAAGAGAAACTGGAAAGTACATGCAACTAGAAAACTCTGGATTTAAAAAAAAAGTCTTCTAAAGCAAATCAGTTACAAAGATCAGAGATCCCAAAATTCTTTAGAAAAGGTAAACGGTTATATGAACTATTTCTGCACTATTTCCATACACAAATTATTGTTTCATACAGATAAATGCCATTTCTTAAAATACATTCCTGGTCAGTTACCCTTCGGTATTTTACTTCCAATGTGCTATTATAAAAAAGGAATTTTAATTTCATTATTTGGAAAACAATTCTTACCCACTTTAAGAGAAACAGTATCTAAGCAATATAAGTAACAATTTTTATAACTTCATGGTATCAAATATAGAAAGAGTAAAATGTTTAATGCTTTAAAAACTGCAAGCCACAAGTTTTAAAGAACTTCTATCAGTGTACTTATGAGAAGACAACACACACTTAACTCAAATATTTTAAATATTAATGATTGCTGCATTTCTGTTCTTAACAAACATAATTATCAAAGGAAATGTTTTATCTTATGAAATGTTAACTAGAAGTTCGTGTATCTTTTATATTTTACCAGGAACACCTGGGCCCACATACTCCTCTTGAGAAAAAAAATTTTAATGATAGGAAGTTAACATTTAATTAAGACTACACTAAGCTTCTAAATTTAAAGGATAATATTTAATAAATATATTATACTTATCCATTAACCAAAACTGTAAGGGATGTAGGTAATGCAATTAATTGTCAATTACTAAGTCAATCACTAAATTTCTAATTATTAAAATATGCCAACAAAATATACTAAAAAAAGATAAGGGACACATAACATTCCTTTTTTTAGGCACTCAACAGGCATTTTTCGATTCTGTAGTACCCAAATGGTGTTATTCTTCCCTTAAAATGCTTTTTTAAAACACAAGAAATATTTTTCACGTATACAGCATATATAAGATGAAACTAAAGCCACTTGACCAGGAGATAAGCAGAGACTTCCCAGTAACAAAAGACTAATCAAATAATGCACCTTTAAACTTACAAAATTTAAAAATAAAACTACTTTTCTACATA
Organism: Oreotragus oreotragus; assembly: GCA_006410675.1. NCBI lineage: Eukaryota > Metazoa > Chordata > Mammalia > Artiodactyla > Bovidae > Oreotragus > Oreotragus oreotragus. The sequence goes on along the minus strand of SJYX01018202.1, from coordinate 999 downwards.
AAACTCTCATCAATGCAAAGTCAGTCAATTTCAATTAGGAAGTAAATTCTGAAGAATTAAAATCCTATAAACTGACTATATTAACAGTTGTGAGCCCTGATTTAAAGAATCAAAAAAGTAAAACCAAATATCGAGGCTAACTTGCTTTCTGCTCCACAAATACTATTTATATCACATCTCCTATGAGCCAGAACAAGAAAAAGATTGTGGTAGTGTGTGGGGGTTACAAGTGATAATCAAAGGTGAAATACTTCTGAAATTTTAAGAAATGAAATGTCTATTATATGAATATTCAATACAGATACTTAGAACACAATGTAAAAAATACACAGAAAAAATATTTGACTCAAATTCATACCAGTTTATAAATTAAATAATTAGGAAAGTAATGCTTCAATCACACTTGAGAATTTGCTGTAATCTAACTCCACTGTTCACACAAAAGCCACCAAAAAATTTACTATGTCAGTTTTTAAGGACTAAACGTCAAAAGAAACCCTAGACAATTACTACTTTTTAAAGAAAACATTCAAATTATCACTGAAATAAGCAGGAAAAAATACATTACCTTTGTCATCTTTGGATGATGTCTTGCTGTCTTTAGATTCCTTTGAAGAGCTACAGAAGCAAATCACCAGAAGAAAATTGAAAACAAAAAAGCAAAAACAAAAAGAACAAAAAGAACAAAAATCGAACAGCTTGATATTGACTATATTTCAAACCAGTGCTATCCATACAAATTAACAATTCCAAAAGCCTAGATTAGGTTATTTGAACAAATGATTCCCTTAGGATTCTTGCACTGATTTTCCCCAAGATTCCTGAAGATCTAGATTTTCTGACAATTCTATTCAGTGGATATATGGCCATCTTCTCCAGATTTCAGGACTGGGACTTGACTTCATTTGTGTTCTTAGGACTGATAGTTGTTCATTAACCATCATCACAAGGATTTTTAAAAATGAAACACAAAAAAATTGTCAATTTGAAAAAAAAAAA
>SJYX01018201.1:23423-87840 GCA_006410675.1 Oreotragus oreotragus | reverse complement strand
AGCCACTATGGAAGATGGTATGGAGACTCCTTAAAAAACTAGGAATAAAACCACCGTATGACCCAGAAATCCCACTCCTAGGCATATACCCTAAGGAAACCAAAATTGAAAGAGACACATTTATCCCATTGCTCATTGCAGCACTGTTTACAATAGCTAGAATGTGGAAGCAACCTAGATGTCAGTCAACAGATGAATGGATAAAGAAGTTGTGGTACATACACACAATGGACTATTACTCATCCATAAAAAGGAATGCCTTTGAGTCAGTTCTAATGGGGTGGATGAACCCAGAACCTTTTATACAGAGTGAAGTAAGTCAGAAAGAGAAAGATAAATGTTGTACTCTAAGTATATATATGGAATCTAGAAAAATGGTTTTGAAGAATTTACTTACAGGCAGCAATGGAGAAACAGAGAATAGACTTATGGACATGGGGAGGGGGAGGAGAGGGTGAGATATATGGAGAGAGTAACATAGGAACTTAATTACTATATATAAAATAGATTGCCAGTGGGAATTTGCTGCATGGCTAAGGAAACTCAAACAGGGGCTCTGTATCAACCTAAACAGGTGGGATGGCGAGGGAGATGGGACGGAAGTACAAAAGGGAGGGGATATATGTATGTCTATGGCTGATTCATGTTGAGGTCTGACAGAAAACAAAATTCTGTAAAGCAATTATCCTGCAATAAAAAATAAATAATTTTTTTAAAGGAAATAATGCCTACACTGTAGACACTCAAGGGGGCCCTGAGCTGTTCTAAGCTCTTAGATCTCCTCCTGGTTTGGGAGACTTGCTGACCAGACACCTCTTCCAGTCACTCCATCCACAGCTCCCCATGTGGGTACTTTTCCAGAAGCCAGTCTTGCCCTGACATGGAGACAAAATCACTTTCATCCTGATGCCTTTTCTTCTCCATTTTCCCCACTGGCTTCCCTTACAAGGCTGGGTCACAGTGAGTGCTGGGGACTTCAGGTTCCCCACTCTACAGCATTTCATGGAGGGAGGAGATCTAAGCTCCCCAGCAAGGCAAAGTACGGGAAGAACACCACTGACCCCTTTCTCTGTTCATTGCTTCCAACCGCCTGCCTTCTTACGCTCCCATGGCCACAGAGAGGGCTTCTCCCAGTAGTGTGATGATGGTACATTTCTTCCATCCATTTTTTTCCCCAACCCGTGTATATCCATATTTTAATTTGATTTCCAATAGACAGAATATAATTAGAGTTTGCCTTTTAAAAATCCAGTCTGACCATCTCTGTTTTTCAAATGGGACTGTGTACACAGTGTATTAACACATTTAATGTCATCGTCATTATGGTTAGTTTTGTTTACTTGCTTGCTCATTTGTTTTTTGGACACACCACACTGCACTCAGGATCTTAGTTCCCTGAGCAGGGAACAGACATACACCCCTTGCATTGGAAGTTCAGGGTCTTAACCACTGGGCTTCCAGGGTAGTCCTTGCTATGGTTAGTTTTAAATTCACCATCTTTCCCTTTGTTTGCCACTCATCCTCTCTATTTCCTATTTTCATCTTTTGGGTAGAGTGATTTCCATACTTCTGTTTTATCTCTTATGCTGGTTTATGACTGATATCTTTTTTTTTTTTTTTTATGGCTTCTCGGGGTTTATAATGTACGTCTTTAATTTATCACAACCCACCTTCAAATCATATCAGGTCAATTCACACAAAACCCAAGAACATTACATTTCATTTGCATCAGCCCCAGTCCCAGCCTTTCGAGCTACTCATGTCAAACATTTTACTTGTATGTGTGATACAAACTCCGTACTATATTGTTAGTTTTACTTTAAATAGCCAACTGTCTTTTAAAGATGTTTAGAGTCTAAAGCATTCTTTTCGTGTTCTGTTTTTTAGTGTTTACCCAAATATTTCACTCTTACCATCTCTTCATTCCTTTATGTGGAACAGATTTCTATTTTATTTTACTTTTCTTCTGCACAAAGTTCCTTCTTCAACATTATTGTGGGATTGATGATCAATTCTTTCAACTTCTGTTTGTCTAAAAACAAAGTCTTTATTTCACTTCATTTTTGCAAAGGTATTTTTACTATGTGAAGAATTCACAGTGTTTTCTTTGGTTCTTTAAGGAAGTTGCTCAGCTGTCCTCTGGCTTGCATTGTCTCCAACAATAAGGCTGCTCTTATCCTTCTCTCTGTTCTTCACAGTTGTTCTCTGGTTCTTTTAAAATTTTCTCTTTATTTTTTAAGCAATATGATTATATAATCACATACATCAGTGTTTGTTTTTTGTTTTTCTTTCGTATTTCTTGTGCTTGGGGTCCATTAAGCTTCCTGGATCCTTTTATCAAACTAGGAAAAGCTTTTTTAATAACTATTTCTATCCTCTAATTCTCTACTTCTGTTTTGGGGCTACAATTATTCCAGTATTACTATAGCTCACTGATACTGTATGTTGTTTTTTTTTTTCCTAGCCATAGTATCTAGGCTGTTATTTTTCCCATCCAGTATGTTTTTTGTCTTAGGCATTGCAGTTTTCTCCTTTTGTTATTTGTCTCTAGGAGTTTGATTTGGGTCTTAAAAAATCTTTCATGTTTCTCTTAACATGCTTATGCTTCCCTTGCTCTTCCTGAACATATAGAGGATCCTTGAATTCATTTCAGTCGCTCAGTTATGTCTGACTCTTTGTGACCCCATGGACTGCAACACGCCAGGCTTCCCTGTCCTTCACCAACTCCCAGAGCACGCTCAAACTCATGTCTATTGAGTCCATGATGCCATCCAGCCGTCTCATCCTCTGTCATCCCTTTCTCCTCCTGCCTTCAATCTTTTCCAGCATCAGGGTCTTTTCCAATGAGTCAGTTCTTCAGGTTAGGTGGCCACAGTACTGGAGTTTCAGCTTCAGCATCAGTCCTTCCAATGAATATTCAGGATTGATTTCTTTTAGTATAGACTGGTTGGATCTCCTTGCTGTCCAAGGGACTCTCAAGAGTCTTCTCCAACACTGCAGTTCAAAAGCATCAATTCTTCGGTGTTCAGCTTTCTTTGTAGTCCAGCTGTCTTTATAGTCCAACTCTCACACCTTAGATAACTTTAAAAATATTCCTATTATTCTACCATCTATACCATTTTTTCTTTCAGTTTTATTGAGATATAATTGGCATACATTCATGCCTGGAAAATCCCATGGACAGAGAAGCCTAGCAGGCTAATGGTCCAGAGCAAAGAATTGGGCACAGCTGAAGTGATTTAGCATGCACACACTGTATAAGAGTTTCCCAGGTGGCTCGGTGATAGAGTCTGCCTGCTGATGCAGGAGATGTGGGTTTGATCCCTGGGTCAGAAAGATTCCCCTGGAGGAGGAGAAGGCAACCCACGCCAATATTCTTGCCTGGAAAATCCCAAGGACAGAGTAGCCTGGCGGGCTGTGGTCCATAGGGTTGCACAGAGTCAGACACAACTGAGCATGCACTATGTAAGTTTAAGGTGTACAACATGGTGACTGACTTTCATACATCAAGAAGCATTCACCAGGCTACGTTTACTGATCACCCATCATCTTTTATAGATAAAAAAGGAAACAAAAAAAAAATTTTCCTTGTGATGAGAAGTTTTAGGATTTACTCTCCTAACAACTTTCATATGTCACCTACAGCAGTGTTAGTTATATTTATCATGTTGCACATTATGTCCCTAGCATTTATTAATCTTTTAGCAGTGAGTTGATACCTTTTGACTACCTTCATCTAATTCCCTGCTCTCCTGACTCTTGGACTCTGATAATCACGAATCTGACCTCTTTCCCCCTGCATTTGTTTGTTTTTGCAGTATAGCTGACCTACAACGCTATGTTAGTTCCAGGCGCACAGCACAGTCAGTCGATGTTTCTATACATTATGAAATGCTCCCCATGGTAAGTCTCATTACCATCTGTCACCATACAAAGATATTACATTATTATTGACTATATGCCCCATGCTGTACCGTTCATCCCTGAGACTTATCCATTTTGAACCTGGAAGATTGCACTTCTTAATCTCCCTTATCTATTCCTTTCTTCCCCCAACCCCTTTCTCCCCTTGCAATCAGCTGTTTGTTCTCTGTATTTGTGATTCTTTCCGTTCTGTTGTGTCTGCTCATTTGTTTTGTATTTTAGATTTCATACATAAGTGAAATCATACAGTATGTGTCTTTCTCCATCTGATTTAGCTCACTTAGCATAATACCCTCTAGGTCCATCCATATAATCTCAAACAGCCAGACGTCATTTGTTTTTAGGGCTCAGTAATACACCAGTGCATAGGTATATGTTTATGTGTGGTCACACATGTATGTGTGTATCTCACATCTTTATCCATTCATCTGTTAATGGACACTTAGATTTTTTTCTGCATCTTGACTATTATAAATAACGCTGAAACGAACATATGGATGCATGTAACTTTTCCAACTAGTGTTTTTCTTTCTTTGGACAAATATCCAAAAATGGAGTCGTGGCATCATTTGGTAGTTCTAGTTTTAATTTTCTGAGGAATCTCCATAGTGTTTTCCACAGTGGCTGCACCAACTTATGATCTCACTGACAGTGCCCAAGGATTACCTTTTCTCCACATTCTCACCAACATTTATTTGGTGTCTTTGTAACAGACACTCTGACAGGTGTACAGTGATGTCTCATTGTGGTTTTGATTTGCATTTCCCTGATGATTAGAGATGATGAGCATCTTTTCATGTGTCTGTTGGCCATCTGTATGTCTTTTTTGGAAAAATGTCTATTCAGGCCCTCTGCTCACTTTAAATTGGGTTGTTTGTCTTTTTTTGATATTGACTTGCAGGAGTTCTTTGTATATTTTGAATATTAACCCCTTATGGCTATATTATTTGCTATCTTTTCCCACTCAGTAAGCAGTATTTTTGTGTTGTTGATGGTTTCCTCAGCTATGCACAAGCTTTTTAGTTTGATGTAGTTCCATTTGTTTGCCTTTGCTTTTCTTCCCCTTGCCTGAGGAGACAGAGCCAGAAAAATTATGGCTAAAACCAATGTCAAAAAGCATACTGCCCATGTTTTCTTCTAGGAGGTTTTTGGTTTCTTTCAGGTCTTTAAGTCTTTAATCCATTTTGGGTTTATTTTTGTATATGGTGTGATAAGGCAGTCCAGTTTGAATCTCACATGTAGCTGTCCAGTTTTCCCAGCATCACTTATTAAAGAGGCTGTCTTTTTCCCATTGTATATTCTTGCCTCTTTTATTATAAATTAATTAACTGTATAATTAATTAATTATGGTTTCAATCTGTGTCATTTCTGTATCTGTTTCTGTTGATTGGTTTTTCTCATTATGGATTTTATAGTCCTAGTTCTTTGATGCCTGATAATTTTTTTTACTGGATGCCACATAATGTGTATTTTATATTGTTGAATCTTGGATTTGTTTTTTATTGAAATATTTTTGAGCTATATCCTGGGACTCAGTTAAGTTACTTGGAAGGAATTTGATCTTTTGAGACTTGCTTTCAAGTTTTTTAGGTGGGACCAAAACAACGTTTAGACTAGGGCCAATTTTTCCCATTACTGGGGCAAGCAGTGAGGTGCCACCAGTGATTTTTAAGCAAGAGAGGGACATGATAGGATTTACATTTAAGAAAACTTCTCCAGGAGCATGTCGAAGATAGCAGGGGAAGGCTGGGAAGGGCAGGGAGAGACCCAAGGCAGAGGCCACTGCCTGTCTGGACAAGGCAATAAAGAAGATGGAGCTCTGGAAGCAGCCAACACAGGGATCAGAAAAGTCAGGGTTGGGATTGATGGTGCTTCATGTGAGCACAGTAAGCTGGAGAAGGACAAGTTTGAAATGACGGAAGGTTTCCTATTTGGGCTTCTGGTGGGGTCAAAGGAAATGAGATCCATGTGAAACCATCAGAGGGGTTGTCAGAGGCCGAGAGTTTCCAGTCACCCCTTCTGAGACTCTCTGTCAGAACCAGATGGCTAATTCCAGGACCCATGCAACCTGATGCTTTTCCTCTGGGTATCTGTCTGTGGGATGTTTCCTCTGCTGGCTCAAAAGAACATCAGTATCAAATCAAGATGCTGAACATTCACGATTTCTCCTCCCTATGACATGACTTTCTCCTGCTCAAGGGGAACATTTTTCTGTAGAAGGGTACCATCTTGTGCCCAGCAGAGCTTGGCAAATTAAAGTCTTTTATATAGCATGGCATTTTTATGTTATGATGCCTCAAATTACATTAATGTTTCTGGTGCTGCAACTACGTTAGTCTAGGATTCTCTCTTTTTATTGGGAAAAATGTTAATGAGGAATTCATAAAATATTTAAATGCCTCCAGTTCTCATTGAGCTATCCAGAGAAATGTCCTTCAGGCCCCCACCAGAGTCTGTGTTTAGTCCCAATCTGTGATTCATCCTCTATTCTGTTTTCAGAAGAAAACATTTCATCATAAACTGCCTACCACACATTTGCCCCCTTCCTTCGATGCAGCAGCATGTTTTCTGGCAGGAGATCTGAGACCATTAGTCACGTGTACTGTTGGACCCATGATTCCAACAATTTGCGGATTGCAAAGTACTTTGTCCAATCCAGTAATCAAACCAGTGTCTCCTGCATTGCAGGTGGATTCTTTACCAGCTGAGCTACCAGGGAAGCCTATACCAGGGTAAAGAAAGAGTTAATTTTTTTCAAAGTTCAGCAAGTAAGACTCTCACTTCCTTTCCCTCCCACCTTCCTAGGCTGTGGATTTCACCAAGAGTAAACCAAGTGTCTTTAATTAGCTTGCCCAAATAACAAAATATTTCCCACCCTGTCAGGGGCCCAGGAAAGCCATGAACTTGGGCTGCTTGCAAGGGCTCTTGTTCCCACCCTATTCCCCACACCCCGGGATAAGAAATGTTTGGGGCTTAAACCTGACAGCTGAAGAAAACGGAAATTATAAAAAAGAAAATCTTCGCAGTTCATATACTTTGCAAATTGTTGGAGCATTCTCTCATTTCCTCTATCTTCTGTGTATGTTTCAAACATACGTGCATACCCAAATAAGCCAGCTAAATATATTAGCAAAGTCACATTCGGGGTTTGTTGTAGTTCTTAACAGAAGTTATTAGTAAACAACAACAAAAACATTAAACGAAGATAACACAGATCCACCTCAATATTAAACCTTCTCTATCATAAGGTGCAAAATTCTTAAAGGATTAAACTATTCTTGTGCACGATTGATGTCACACAAATGATCTGAAAAGATGCAGGCCCTACCTCTGACTTCCAAAGCTAGGAAAATGCTAACTATGGTCTTTGTCTCCAAGAACTAAATAGGCAGTTCTTAAATGATCCCAAATACCAAAACATGCCCAGGCTGTATTTCTTCAGCACTGCAGCTGAAATTTCCAAAATAACAAACCCCCAAACATTTGATTTCCAGCAGTTCCTGGATATGTTCAAGCCTGATTCTGTACAAGTCTGTGGTAAAAGAACAGAAGAATCTAGAAGGAGCAATAAATGGGGTGGGATAGAGAGATAGGAGAAGAGTAATTATGAGGATGGGAGAGCACTGAACTAGAACAAAATTCAAATGATGGGGCAAAAATAGGAACTGTCTCCTAAAAGGTTATCGAGACAATATCTTATTAAAAGATAATTTTCAGAGAAAGGTAAAACCATGGCTTGTATACAGATATGAAAAATGTACATGCTCAGGAATTTATCTTCCTCATGATGTGAGAGAAGCAGGCAGATGTTCATAAGGAAGGTCAAAAGTACACACGTATATATTGAGTAAAGGAATGTTGAGGTGAATTGAAGATAAATGGAGATAAAACTGGCCTTAGGAAAATTAAACCCCTAGCAAGACAAGGTTTACATACAGTTAGCCCTCCTACCCGTGGGGGTCCATATCCACCAATTCAACCAACTGCAGATTGAAAATATTTTTTAAATTTCACAAAATTCCAAAAAGCAAAACTTGAATTGCTTTCCCTCCACAAAGCTCCCTCCCCCCGCCAGTGCTCCCCGACACCCCAAATATCCTGCACCCACACACGCGGAGTGGGGGTGGTAGCCCTTTTCTTTTTCTCTTGCAAAATTAAAAAATCATTAGTTGACTGGGGTAGTTGATTCAGAAGAGCTCGCCTTGCAAATGAGACTCTTGAAATTACGTCGATAATTAATTGTGCAAATTTGTTTCTATTAAATAAAAATAACACGTATTGAAGAACTCAATTAGCATTAATTAAGCTTGATATCCTAATTTGGAAGTTGTGTAATAGAAAACAAGCGTTTTGGAGGGTTTTTCCTCCCCCCTCCCTGCCTCTCCGCTGCTCCCCTCTCCCTGCCTCTCCTCCTCGGCTGGAGAGAGGAGCTGCTGTAGCCTTTGGGCTGCTTCTCTGTCCTTGGAGAATTGGAAATGAGAAATGGAGATGGGGAATCAGGAGGTGCTAAATTAACTGCCTGATCTGCACTTATTGCCGCATACACATCCCCCCATTACAGCGCCTTTCTGCAGCTCGGCTCTTAATATTCTAGGCATGGCGAGCCGTCTAGATAGCAGATTTATCAAATGGGAAAATGAATGTATGATGATCAGTTAAATTGAAAATCAGCGCCTGCATGACAGCTCGACCTGACACCTCCGTAATTAGAAAGAAAAATGATGGCGTCGGATGCATAATAGAGCAAAAACAATTTACACTCTCCCATAATGATCCGGCGTTCAAATTGAAAATTTCTCCTGGTAGAAATTGAATTCATAAAGTATGATTCATGAAGGACACATCTCCTGGAGGCTGGCTCGACCAGATCGATTGATAGTTTGTCTAGAATCACACAGCCTGCTGCTTTTGGGGCTTTCAGAAAAAAGCTAAACTGTTTAAGTAAATCAGTAATTTCACCTTAAGGACACGAGTGTGCAGCCAGCGATACTCCAGCATTCAAACTGCAAATCCATTAAACATGAGGCCTCCCCCCCACTCGGTGCAGCCGCCACCGAAATGAACAGCTGCAAATTGAAGGAAGGAGGCGATTTATCGCTGCCAGACAAATTGTTCACCTTAGATAAAATAACCGGCATTTTACGCACAATTTTCTGCTACAATTTCATAATTTAAATGACACTTTAAATACAGTTTAATGGGGGTGGGAGTGGAGAAGAGTGAGAGTTGACTGCAGGCAGAGGCCAGGCCGGACTGGCCACAGACAAAGGGTAGGAGACCGCTCGGCGGGCTGGGTACTCAGTCCGCTGCGTGGAGAGAGGGCCTCCGACCCGGGAGCCAGGCCGGGAGGGGCCAGAGGGCGGTGGCCGAGCCCTGGCGGTGTGCCCCCAGGTCCGAGGCCCCCTCCCCGCCGACTCTCGGCTTCTGCTGAGGGCGACCTGTCCCCGAGTTGGGCCGCCCTGCGCCGCTGTCCCCTTCCTGCCCCTCCGGCCCCCTCTCCTGCTCCTCCTTCCTGCTCTCACTTTTCTTTTGATCTAATTATTTTTCCTATAAGCTCGGTCTCCTAGAGAGCAAATATCAGAGTCACTGAGCGAAAATTATGTAAATATTATTAAAGGGACTCGGGCTCCGAAATTCATTTGCGCCAGCGCGAGGAGGAAAGCTGTCCTTCTGATTATTTTCAATTTATTTGCAAATAAAGGCCTGATGACCAGGAGGGATCAGGGATATTTAACGAGGCTGTAAACATAATTCCACTGCGCTCAGCCTCGCTGGAATTAATGGTTTTAATAATTGGGATCCCAATTTCTTGGGGAATTGGTGGCTTTTGCGGCACCAAGGACCCAGGGCCCAGAAAAATTGAGGAGGGTGGGTTGGGATTTTGCGGAGTGGTGGGGGCGGGTGGCTGTCTCTTATACACATCTAGATGTGTATAAGAGACAGGTATTAAATTCAAGCTTCTTAANATGAGCTCGGTTCTTAAAGCTTGTCAGCCCAGTGGCCATGACTGGTTGAGGATCTAAGACCCCCTCACCCCACCTCACCCCATGTAGGCAAAGCTGACATAATTGAAGTGTATTTTTCTGGGCATGAGTGTGGTGTTCATCACATAGGTGATTCTGGCTTTACATTTTACCCAGCAGTACACAGAATGCTCATCTAAATCCATTAACAGTTACAATAAACATAAATGAAGTGTGGCCACCTTCATAGAATTTTCAAAAGGCCTTTTTTTTTGGAGGAACATTTTAATAGCTCACATCTTTTAAACTAAAAAAAAAAAAAAAAAAAAGGCTAAGAAATTTGAACAATGCATTCCTTCTCCTGGTAACCAGTGGAGGCATTCCAAATCATTCCATTGTCCTTCTAATGTTAACTGTTTCATGCATCTAAGCCTTGAAAGACTGACAGAAATCTTGAGTTGTGAGAATGGGAACAGGAATATGGTTTAATTTCTTGGTTTCTTGTGCATTTTCTCTTTTAGACCTTTCCCGTCTCTCACCCTGTCCCTTCACACTGTAGAGAGGAAGCACTTCTTTCCTTTAGCATACCAGCATGGGAGACTAACAGGATCCAATGGGCATTAGACTGAAAGGGTTTTTTTTTAGGATTCTAGTTGTCAGCAATCCTCTCTGCCTCCTCACTTTTTGTTCCCTCCCTGAATCCAGGGCTATGATGGAGAGCCCGCTGTAGAAACTAAGTCAATGAGTAGAAGAAATTGATAAGCAACAAAATGACAATGAATTGTAGGTATTGTGGTCAAGAAGAAGGACCTGTAGTAAATCTAATGTATCTATTCTACCTCAGCGATTATTAGAGCATCCCAAATCTTCTGTGAGCTGATTCATCCAGCTTGGTATTTAAGATAAGGCTTAATCTACAAACCACAGACTGCTCCTCTCAGAAAGACACAGATCAGGGCTGAGAACCACTGAGAACGGCACAGAGGTAAGTGAGCATTACTGGAGCAAGGGGGCAAGGACAAGACAGTGGCTTCCAAGGATGTCCCAAGGGCTCATTTGGGGGACACACTACATACCCCACTTTGTGGTTACTATCTGCTGTAGGTGAACTTTGCATTAGAATGTGCAACCCTGGCCCCTCTCTGAGCCTCTGGCTTGGGTGCTTGGGGAATTCTGTCACCCACTGAGATAGGAAAGGCAGGAGAAAGAGCAAACTTTGAGGGAAGAAGATATTGGGAGGAGGTTTGGACACAGAAAATCCAGGGAACCTAGGAGACTCCCAAAGAGATGTATTTTCTAGACCAGGGAACAGAAGAGTCTGGAATTCAGAAACCATCTATTTGTAAGCCCATCGAGTGCCAGTCCTGGGTCAGAGTTTTGCCTCAGGCAGATGAGCAGTTGGGCTGACCCTGCCTCCACTGCTGCTCATGAGCATTTGGTACAAGGCAACCGACTGCAAGACCACCACAAGTAGCACAGTATAACTCTTGCTGTTGTTGATCCTTACTTCTCAGGACACTGTGTTCCATGTGGGCGAGTGGGATGCTCTGATTCATCCCACGAAGGCTTGCTGCGTTTGCTGATGCTGTGGTCCAGTAGCTGGAGTTTCTGTCCGTATTAGGCAGGGAGTGGCTGTGTAAACCATCAGTGGGAGATCTGTTTTCACCTGCCACATCATTCACTGATGATTTCAATCAGTTACACAGCCAAGGGAAAAGAGAGAACGTGTGGGCAGGGTGTTGAGTCACACCATATATCTGCCCTCTAAAGACACAAAAATGCCCACTTTGTGCATCCTCAGTGGTTCTGTGCCAGGTTCCCAGACAAACATCCTCCCAGAGACTCCTCCTTCCCATTTCCTTTCTCTTGCACTCAGCTTCATTCACTCCCAAGCTTGGTGTTTAAAAGAAAGGGGAGCAGACCATAGGAAGCAGTGAAACTGAATATGTAACCCTAATATGGAGCTGAAAGACCTGGATTCAGGTTCTTGCTCAGGTTCTGATGGGTTGCATGGTGTCTATCTTGTCTTTCTGACCCTGCGTCTCCCCATCTGAAAATGGAAACGATGTTCTTAACCGCTAACGGTCTTCTGACGACTGAATGAGATGATGTATTTTAAGAACCTGGTACATATCATGAGCTGACCTTTTAGGGTGTTCACATTTTATCTGGTTCTCTTCTAAGTGTTTTACCTATTTATGAACTCATTTCATTTTTACAACACCCCATCACCATCCTAAGGTACAAATATCTTTATCTTCTTTGGGAAGAAAGTTGATATTCAATGAAGTTAACTAAGTTGTTTAAGATCCCAGAGCTAGGAACTGGCAGAACCAGAATTTTCCATCACTCAAAAGTATGTGGCTCAAAAGTCTACATTCTTGTTGTTGATAGCAATGGTTCTCAAAGTGTGATCTCAGGCAGCAGTAGCAACAACATCTGGGAACTTGACCAAAACGCAAATTCTCAGAACCCATGGCTGAGAAGCAGTGAACTGGTTTGACAAGCACCCTGGGTGATTCTGATGTTTGGTAAAGTTTGAGAACCACTGCTTTACACTATTCATTCTACCTTCTTAGCAGATAACTGAACCGATTAGATCCCTGCTTGTCCCCTGGTCTATGCTGCTGCTGCTGCTAAGTCGCTTCAGTCGTGTCCGACTCTTTGCGACCCCATAGATGGCAGCCCACCAGGCTCCCCCGTCCCTGGGATTCTCCAGGCAAGAACACCGGAGTGGGTTGCCATTTCCTTCTCCAATGCATGAAAGTGAAAAGTGAAAGTGAAGTCGCTCAGTCATGTCCGACTCTTCACGACCTCATTGTCTGTAGCCCACCAGGTTCCTCCACCCATGGGATTTCCCAGGCAAGAGTACTGGAGTGGGGTGCCATCGCCTTCTCTGCACCTGGTCTTTACTATGTATTAATATTAGGCACTTTGTGTGTTGTTGTCATTTAAGGCTTGCAAGAACCTTTCCAGTCTGGTTTTCCCATCCTCATACTACAGACAAGGAAACCTAGGCCTGGGGAGCAGCAGTGTCCTGCCTGGTGTATCCCATCAGTAACGTCTGATTCCACAGTCACGCTTCCCACTACTCCCAACACATGTGTTCCTCACAGTTGGCTGTCATGTCACCCTTAGCTCCCTGCCCCTCCCTGTCCCATCCTCCAGTGCCTCAGAAGGGCCTCTTGACCCTGATGAGGAGGCCTAGCACCACCTCTCCAGGCTTTGAGAATCGTCCTAGCTCTAGCTCCCAATGCACAAGCTCCTAGCTAGCTTTTCTGGAATCACTCTGTGACCTTCGTGCTTTGGGGTAAGCAGCAAAGATGTCTGAAAACTCCCATGACCAGTCTCCCATCCCTTACTCGCCTCCTGATGCAGGAGCCCTATCTGGTTGCCCTCTGGTTTGGACCATCTGATGAGTTCGCTAGCTTCTTTGTGCCTTGGGCTTATTTTTTGGAGATCAGTTCCTCTGGGGTGTGGAGAGCTTCCCTTGAGCCCCAGAGCCCAACAGAGTCCCCCCTTGCCTTTCCCAACCTCTGAGTTTTAACACACACACATTCTCATAATCATCACCACCGACAAGGTAAAGAACGATGCCAACAGCATAAAAATTTCCTCCTGCCATCCCTTTGCGTTCTGACTTTTCCTCCATCCCAAACTCCTAGCCACCTCTGATCTATTCTCTGTCCCTATATTTTTCCCTTTTCCAGAATGTCATGTCATGGAATTATATAGTATGCTAGCATGTAATGAAGGGCAGCAGAATGTGCCACCGCAAATTAAGCAAATCATTTTGAACTGATTTTGTTAAGAAACAGCAGATATAGGAGCTCTGAAGACATTTACATTGATAAAAGAAGTCTGCATTTGTAAAGGTATCATCCACTCAGTACCAGCAAGATCAGAAACAGTCCTCAATGGAGAAGGCAAGACTTAAATCTTTATAATAAAGCTTACCCTTTTTAACCATGCTTTTCCTGGTAACCTCCCACCATCAGTCTTCAGGCACCCTCCCCCTCAGACTTCTTTCTTTTGTCTTTGATCTTTGATCATGGTATTTAAGAGCTTCCATAGTGACTCAGTGGAGAAGGAAATGGCAACCCACTCCAGTGTTCTTGCCTGGAGAATCCCAGGGACGGGGGAGCCTGGTGGGCTGCCGTCTATGGGGTCGCACAGAGTCAGACACGACTGAAGCGACTTAGCAGCATAGTGACTCAGACAGTAAAGAATCTGCCTGCAACGCAGGAGACCTGGCTTCAGTCCTTGAGTTGGGAAGATTCCCTGGAGAAGGGCATGGCAACCCACTCCAGTATTCTTGCCTGGAGAATCCCCATGGACAGAGGAGCCTGGTGGGCTACAGCCCATGGGGTCACAAAGAATCGGACACAACTGGGTGACTAAGCACAGCACACCACATGGTATTTAAGGTAGTAACTTGGGCTAACTCACAGAATTACTCAGTTTTCCTGGGCGTTTCTCATGTATACAGAAGGTAGACATGCTAATAATCTTGTTTGTTTTTCTCTTGTTAATCTGTCTTTTATTATAGGAGACAGAGGGGAAATTATTTTTCTTCCACTGTGGTAACATTTTGAGACTGGCTTTTTTTCCCCTAGCATCATGCGTTTGAGATTTAGCCAACCGTTGCATGTATTGCTAGTTTGTTCTTCTTTAGTGCCTAGTGGTATCATATCTCATTGCATGGATGTACCACAGTCTGTTTATCCATTCACCCAATGAGGGATATTTGGCTTGTTTTCAGATTTGGGCAATTGTGACTAATTCATGAATGGGTTTTTACGTAAACATACATTTTCATTTCTCTAGTATAAATACTTAGAAGTGAAGTTGCTGGGTCACACAGTAAAGAAATGCTTAGCTCCATAAGAAATAGCTAAATTATTTTCCAAAGCGGTTATGCCATTTCACATTCCTATCAGTAATGTCTGAGAGTTCTAGTTGCTTCATAGCTGTAATAGCATTTGGTGATGTCAATATTTTTTAGCCATTCTAATAGGTATGTGATGGTATTTCATTCTGGTTTTAATTTGCGTTTCCTTAATGACAAATGGTATTGTGCATCATTTCATGTACTTACTTGCCATCTGTATATCTTATTCTTCAGTGAGGTGTCTGTTCATGTCTTTGACCCATTCAATACATTTGGTTGTTTCTTATTAAATTTTGAGTTCTTTATATATTCTGGGTATAAGTCTGTTGTCTGATATATGATCTGTAATATTTTCTCCTAATAATGTGGGATTTTTCCCCCTCATTCTCTTTAAGGTCTCTTTCATAAAAGTGTTTAATTTGATTAAGTCTAATTTATTGATTTTTTCTTTTATGGACCATACCTGTGTTATTGTATTTCAGAATTCTGACTTATCCAAGATCACAGAGATTTTCTCCTATATTTTCCTCTAGTTTTTTAATTTTACATTTTACATTTAGGTCTATGATTGACTTTCAGTTCATTTTTGTGTAAGGTGGGAGGTATAGGTCAAGGGTCATTTTCTCTTATAGGCCGCCTAATGTTTTAGCACCATTTGTTGAAAAGTCTTTTCTTTCTCCACTGAAATGCCTTTCCATCTTTTAAAAAAATCAGTTGACCATCCTTTCATACCACCACCCTGTCTTGACTGCTGTAGCTTTATAGTGTATCTTAACATCAGGTACCGTGAGTCTCCAATTTCTTTTTCAAAACTGCTTTGGCTTTTCCTTCCCATGTACATTTTAGAATTTCCTTGCCTTTATCTTTAAAGAGTTGATTTTGATTGAGGATGTGTTATATCTATAAATCAGTTTGTGTAGAACTGACATCTTACCTATGGGGCGTGTTGTAATCCATAAACATGCTCTAGCCAAGAGGCTGGAGGACATTGAGGCCCAGCCTGGATGTAAAGAGCCTCCTATGCCTGGGCCCAATTTGGCTGTAACAGCTGAGTGATTGTGGAAAGTCACTTACCCTCTCTGGCTCTCATTTTCCTCAGCTGTAAGATGGAAAAGTTGGATTGGATAAATAGAAACTTTTCTTTTCAGCTCGG
Organism: Oreotragus oreotragus; assembly: GCA_006410675.1. Lineage (NCBI taxonomy): Eukaryota > Metazoa > Chordata > Mammalia > Artiodactyla > Bovidae > Oreotragus > Oreotragus oreotragus. The sequence goes on along the minus strand of SJYX01018201.1, from coordinate 71,909 downwards.
ATGTACTATGAGTCTCTCAGTGAAACCTTGAACTAACCTGCCAGAACATAAGAGATAATATCAAGTCTCCCCTCAGGGACTGTCTAATGAGATGGTTCAGAAGCTATTGTACCGGAAAGGCCAGCTCCAAAGAAAAGAGTTCAAAGTGGGAACCCTGCTGATTCAAGAGCCCAGAGGCTTCAGCCAGCTGAGTGCCCTTTCTCATTCCTGGGTCACTACAGGACAGATAAGAAGTCTCCCAGTGACAGTCTGAGACCCTGGCTCGGCTGTTCCAGAGCAGCAGACCTGGGCCTCTGTTGCCCCCAGTCCAGGGAAGCAATGTGAAGAATAGGCCTTTCCAGCAATGAAAACAGGCAAGAAGAGGTCCCTGCCCCCATTCCACCCGTTCTTCATGTCCAGGCGAGGGGGAGAAAAACCAGGTGGCTCTGCAGCATTATTTATAGTGTTCAAACATTGGAGGCGACCCAAATGCCTGGCAATCAGGGAATGCTTAAACAAAGTGGGACATCGGGACCCTGCAATCCATTGTAGCCATTAACAATGACAAGTATGCAGATTATGCACTGAAGTGTGCAATAGACAACATAATGTCAAATCAAAAATTTTGAGAATCAAACAGCACTTGCATACCATTACAGTAATGCTAACATGTTTAAAAATTACATGGACAAGGTTTGGGAAAAAATTAGTAATACAAACAGCCTGTGGTTGATAATATGCAAATAATTGAGCAGCTGCTCCACTGAAGTCCTGTGTTAAGTGCTTTGCAAGATGCAGAAGGGACTGGGGCTTGAGCCTTGTCTCAGGAGAACCTTGCAGCATAGCTGGGGATCCATCACCAAACCTAAGACTGTGAAGCAAATTCTGAATGGAGTCTGCTCCATGGTTATTCCATCTCAGAGGCCAAGTTGAAGTGTGATGAGTCTGGTATGGGAAGGCTGGTACAGAACAGCCCTCCCACACATCCTGTGGACATGGGAGGAACGTGATGAAACAAAGCTGTGGGTCAGCTGGACCCTCACTGCAGCTCAAGCCCCAGCCTTGGTTCAGTGGCTGTGTGATAGGGGCTGAGGCCTCTTCACCTGTGCCTTCTGGAATTTCCCAGAATCCTTCTGGGGTAGATGGGCCTCTTGGCAGCTGCCTCTTGGATGGGTCTGCTGTCCAGAGTGCACTGGTGAGCCAGTGTGGGCAAGCTGCAGTGGGCAGTGTTGGCTGGCACAAGGCCCTGGATTCTGGTCCAGGCTCCACTTGCCTACTGGTGGTCTTAGACATTTGCTAAATGCCTTGGGCCTTAGTTTGCGTGTTCAGTATGGGAAGCATGAGAAGCGGGGCTTCCCTGGTGGCTCAGATGGTAAGGAATCTGTCTGCAGTGCAGGAGACCCAGGTTCAATCCCTGGGTTGAGAAGATCCCCTGGAGAAGGGAATGGCTACCCACTCCAGTATTCTTGCCNAGTATGGGAAGCATGAGAAGCGGGGCTTCCCTGGTGGCTCAGATGGTAAGGAATCTGTCTGCAGTGCAGGAGACCCAGGTTCAATCCCTGGGTTGAGAAGATCCCCTGGAGAAGGGAATGGCTACCCACTCCAGTATTCTTGCCTGGAAAAACCCATGGACAGAGGAACCTGGCAGGCTACAGTCCAGGCTACAGGTCACAAAGAGTTGGACACAACTGAGCTATTAATGTTATGAGAAGTAATTACATAGTGAGTTACAAAGCACTTCTACATTCACTAAAATAACAGCTTTTATTTATCTGTTTACTCATGAGGGCTAGAAGCTCAGGGAACCTCAGTGACTGACCTTGGACCGTGGCACTCAGCTTCCCTAAGGGCACACAGTGGTTGATGGTTAAGAGTCCAGTGTTCACCCTCAGGGCAGCGCTGGCCCCTGCCTGGCCTCTGGGGCTAAGGAAGGGAGTGGTCTGGAACACTGGCTGGGTGATCAATGCTGGGGCAGAGGAAATCTTGTTGAACTCAGGCTGGCCTCTTGTGATTCTAGAGGGTTCAGGGGTTGTCAATGGGGAAACGAAGAGCCAGGCTCACTGTGTCATAATTGCATCACCCCCTTGCTGATAGTTAATTAGTTAATTACAGTGGGAGAGGCTGAACCAGAGCAGAAATGCCAACTCTGGGCTGGAAACAGCACTTAAACCATGAGTAATTCTCATTAACTCTGAAAACAGGCCTACTCTGCTGGCAGCCATGGGGGAGGGAGCTGGGCTCCCAGGAAACCTTTGATTTCCAAGGCCCCAGAGCCCTGGCCAGTTTCTAGAGTGAGGAGGCAGGAGAACAGGCCTGCATGTCCCTCACAGTGCCAGCCCCCAACCCACAAAAGCCAGGGACTGGGGAAGTGCCCAACTAGGTCTGGTGACTTCAGACTCTTATCCCTCCCCAACCTGGGCTAAAGGAAGGCCTTGCCTGCTTCTGCTTCTCTTCGGGAGGAAGGGCTGCCCTGTGCTCTTGGCTTTACCTGGCTCTGGGGGGACTTCCCAACCAACCCTTCAGAGGCAAAATATGCCACCTTCAAGCTTTTTTGGGCTTCCCTGGTGGCTCAGACGGTAAAGCGTCTGAGAATTCCAGGAGAATCCCAAGGACAGAGGAGCCTGGTTGGCTACAGTCTATGAGGTTGCAAAAAGTCAAAAACAACTGCAGGACTAACACTTTCACTTACACAAGCTTCTTTGGCTGACTAGCATCATTGTTGGCAGTCATGGAGAATCCATAAGACTGAATAAGGACTCAATCACTTCTTTGGGTATTTGAGAAATAGTTATCTGAAATGTAGAAACTATCCCATTTTCTTGTTTTGGACATGTCCATCTGTGCTGGACATGGAACAACAGATTGGTTCCAAATAGGAAAAGGAGTATGTCAAGGCTGTATATTGTCACCCTGCTTATTTAACTTATATGCAAAGTACATCATGAGAAATGCTGGGCTGGATGAAGCACAAGCTGGAATCAAGATTGCTGGGAGAAATATCAATAACCTCAGATATGCAGATGACATCACCCTTATGGCAGAAACTGAAGAACTAAAGAGCCTCTTGATGAAAGTCAAAGAGGAGAGTGAAAAAGTTGGCTTGAAGCACAACATTCAGAAAACAAAGATCATGGCATTCGGTCCCATCACTTCATGGCAAATACATGGAGAAACAGTGGCAGACTTAATATTTTGGGGCTCCAAAATCACTATAGATGGTGACTGCAGCTGTAAAATTAAAAGACACTTACTCCTTGGAAGAAAAGTTATGACAAACCTAGACAGCATATTAAAAAGCAGAGGCATTACTTTGCCAACAAAGGTCCATCTAGTCAAGGCTATGGTTTTTCCAGTGGTCATGTATGGATGTGAGAGTTGGACTATAAAGAAAGCTGAGTGCTAAAGAATTGATGCTTTTGAACTGTGGTGTTGGAGAAGACTCTTGAGAGTCCCTTGGACTGCAAGGAGATCCAACCAATCCACTCTAAAGGAAATCAGTCCTGAATGTTCATCGGATGGAATAATGTTGAAGCTGAAATTCCAATACTTTGGCCACCTGATGCGAAGAGCTGACTCCTTTGAAAAGACCCTGATGCTGAGAAAGATTGAAGGCAGGAGGATAAGGGGACAACAGAGGATGAGATGGTTGGATGGCATCACCAACTCAATGGACATGAGTTTGAGTAAACTCCGGGAGTTGGTGAAGGACAGGGAGGCCTGGCGTGCTGCAGTCCATGGGGCTGCAAAGAGTCAGACATGCCTGAGTGACTGAACTGATCTGCGCTCACACACCCCAGCATCACAGAGAGGAGGCCAGGTCCCTTTCTCCCCACACCTCCCAGCTACTGCCTGGCTCCCTACTTCCCCACTGCCATAAGGAAGGGTGACCATATCATTAATCATCCAACCCAGGCAGCTTGGAAGAGTGAAAAGGAAATGGCGCTATTCATCATTCCCCTGAGGCAACAGGCATAAACCATGACTGTCCCTGGCAGACCGGTCACCTTTCCTAGGAAGGACGTCCAAACTGGTTTCCGAAGCACATGGAATCCTTCATCATCAGTCCCCGGCTGGCAGTGCAGCCTCTTCTCTAGACCCCCTGCCCTTGCCCTCTGCCCTCTTGGCTCCAGGTTTTTTTTTTCAGTTCCTGCCCACTCTCTCCCATCTGCACCTATGCTGTTCCCTCTGCCAGGAGCCTCTCCCCTTCGCAGTTTATTCCAGCTCACCCTCTAGCTACCAACTTAAGTAGCACTTCTTCCCCAGGCAATTTCCCAACCACCTCTCCCAATTCTGAGTCTGGTTGAGATGTTCCTGATCGGTGTCTCCAGTCTGACCTCTCCTATCACTGCACTTACTCCTGCTATTGGTCGTTCAGTGTCTCAAGTCTCCACTGGACATAGCTCCCTGAACACGAGGAATGTATCTGTCTTGACCACCTTTGTCTTCCCAGACAGGGTGTCTTCCCCTGAAGAATGGATGCTGGTTGAGTGAACGAATTATATTGTTAGAACTTGTAGTCAAGAATACAACTTCATTCTCATCTGACAGGTAACATATCCCCATTTCACTAACTTAAGCTAAAGTGTTAACATTCTGATTATAGGTTTCAAACATCAGTAACCAGTTTAGAAATCACCCTCATATCAAATCAATGGTGGAAAATTCCACTTAAAACTCACCCTGGTCTGGTGGAAGGTCATGGGTCATATTTTTCAGATGGATGTACTTGGTATGGCTATGCTCATCACTGTCTGAACTCTCTAGTTCTTGGGTATCTGAGGAGAGCTAGCATCACATTTGGAATGTTTTGTTTTTGAAAATACTGACCTTTTGTCTCAAGAATAATAACTGCATCTTGCTGCTCTTTCTAGTTTGCCTGCAACTTGCATATATAATTTACCTATGTCACAACAAACCACCAAGGAAGTAAGGCAGACCCTTTAACAGATGAGTCCACGACTCAGGAAGGTTAAGTCATTTGCTCAAGGTCTCACAGTCAGCAGATGGCTGAGCGTGGAAGCCCATCTGGGTGGGCTCAGGCCAGACCAGGACTCTCTCCACCATGCGTCCTTGTCGACATAATGGAACCAGAGGCCATTGTTCTTACCGTCAGCTAATGGTTGACTAACTGGACATTGTCTGTGGCTTTTAGATAAAATACCGTTGATCAATCACCATGTTTTATTTCCCCTATTCAATGATAACTCCTTAAGGACAAGAAACTTACTCTTGTCATAATTACATATTTCCATTTCTTTCCCTAGTTTCACATGCCCCTGGAAGGTAAGCTTGAAGAGGGCAAGGCCTTGTCTCTGGGTACAGCCTTATTCTCTGCAACACGGAAAGCACATGATGAATGTTTATTGAAGGAAATTACTTGCATGTTGCAGAGAGACCTCCTGCAGAGTGGAGGGCTCAGCAGATNTTTCTTTCCCTAGTTTCACATGCCCCTGGAAGGTAAGCTTGAAGAGGGCAAGGCCTTGTCTCTGGGTACAGCCTTATTCTCTGCAACACGGAAAGCACATGATGAATGTTTATTGAAGGAAATTACTTGCATGTTGCAGAGAGACCTCCTGCAGAGTGGAGGGCTCAGCAGATGCTCAGGAAATGCTTAAGAATCACACAAGGGTAAACACTGGCTCCTTCCCCAGGAGGGTGGTTCTGCGATCTGCGAGACAGATGTCCTGGGAAGAAGGATGGCTACTGAGTCAGATGGAGGAGCCAAGCTATTTGGGAGATGGCTGTGCCCGCATCTGTATATTCCTTCTGTTGAGAGAAAAGGTATTTATCACAGCAAATGGCAGGAACACAAAGGAAGCAAAATCCAGGGCTCAGGCTCAAGTGCATTTAAGATGCTGTCTTCTGGAGCAGAATAATTCATTTCACACCAAGATCCCAGCTCAAAGTCCTCTTTGGCTGTGCAAGTCTGCTATGAAAGGGATGGTAGATCTTTCCATATCTGAACAGTACTCCTAGAGCTTGGGATGAGAAGGCAAACCAAGACTGTAAATAGAGATAAAGGACTTTGTTTCTGAAGACATGGGTGTCTGATCAGGGCCAGGGCTGCTGTTGACTAAATCCCCTGCGCTATGTCACTTCCCATCTGCAAGTCTCAGTATCCTATGGTTATGCTATCCTGGCTCTGTCATGATAAGGTGCTGAGCTGGTGGCATTAGTACGGCACTACGTNTAGAGATAAAGGACTTTGTTTCTGAAGACATGGGTGTCTGATCAGGGCCAGGGCTGCTGTTGACTAAATCCCCTGCGCTATGTCACTTCCCATCTGCAAGTCTCAGTATCCTATGGTTATGCTATCCTGGCTCTGTCATGATAAGGCGCTGAGCTGGTGGCATTAGTACGGCACTACGTTCCTACCTGGGCTTCCCAGGAAGCTCAGGGGTAAAGAATCTGCCTGCCAAGGCAGGAGACATGGGTTTGATACCTGGATCAGGAAGATCCCCTGGAGAAGGAAATGGTAACCCACTCCAATATTCTTGCCTGGGAAATCCCAGGGACAGAGGAGCCTGGTGGGCTACAGTCCTTAGGGTCACAAACAGACAGACATGACTGGGCAACTAAACAGCAACAACAAGGTTCCCACCCATGGCTGATCTAGGGCAGGAGGGAAGAAAGAACAGCCTGAGCTACAGGCTTTCACACTGGACATGCTTTTGTGTAAAGAATGTGCCCACAGGGCCCATTCCCAGGGTGCTACTCTCAAATTGTAAACTCTGAGCCTTGACCAAGGGTGAGTGTGGGTCTAGTGTCAGTCAGCAAGCCTCTCCCCTGTGTCCTGTGATCGCCTGTTGGCAAGGAAGGAAGTCTTGAGTCAGGGAGGCAGCCAGCTCACCCAGGTGGATATGCTGCTGTTGCTACTGCTGCTAAGTCACATCAGTTGTGTCCGACTCTGTGCGACCCCATACACNAAGAACTAAAGAGCCTCTTGATGAAAGTCAAAGAGGAGAGTGAAAAAGTTGGCTTGAAGCACAACATTCAGAAAACAAAGATCATGGCATTCGGTCCCATCACTTCATGGCAAATACATGGAGAAACAGTGGCAGACTTAATATTTTGGGGCTCCAAAATCACTATAGATGGTGACTGCAGCTGTAAAATTAAAAGACACTTACTCCTTGGAAGAAAAGTTATGACAAACCTAGACAGCATATTAAAAAGCAGAGGCATTACTTTGCCAACAAAGGTCCATCTAGTCAAGGCTATGGTTTTTCCAGTGGTCATGTATGGATGTGAGAGTTGGACTATAAAGAAAGCTGAGTGCTAAAGAATTGATGCTTTTGAACTGTGGTGTTGGAGAAGACTCTTGAGAGTCCCTTGGACTGCAAGGAGATCCAACCAATCCACTCTAAAGGAAATCAGTCCTGAATGTTCATCGGATGGAATAATGTTGAAGCTGAAATTCCAATACTTTGGCCACCTGATGCGAAGAGCTGACTCCTTTGAAAAGACCCTGATGCTGAGAAAGATTGAAGGCAGGAGGATAAGGGGACAACAGAGGATGAGATGGTTGGATGGCATCACCAACTCAATGGACATGAGTTTGAGTAAACTCCGGGAGTTGGTGAAGGACAGGGAGGCCTGGCGTGCTGCAGTCCATGGGGCTGCAAAGAGTCAGACATGCCTGAGTGACTGAACTGATCTGCGCTCACACACCCCAGCATCACAGAGAGGAGGCCAGGTCCCTTTCTCCCCACACCTCCCAGCTACTGCCTGGCTCCCTACTTCCCCACTGCCATAAGGAAGGGTGACCATATCATTAATCATCCAACCCAGGCAGCTTGGAAGAGTGAAAAGGAAATGGCGCTATTCATCATTCCCCTGAGGCAACAGGCATAAACCATGACTGTCCCTGGCAGACCGGTCACCTTTCCTAGGAAGGACGTCCAAACTGGTTTCCGAAGCACATGGAATCCTTCATCATCAGTCCCCGGCTGGCAGTGCAGCCTCTTCTCTAGACCCCCTGCCCTTGCCCTCTGCCCTCTTGGCTCCAGGTTTTTTTTTTCAGTTCCTGCCCACTCTCTCCCATCTGCACCTATGCTGTTCCCTCTGCCAGGAGCCTCTCCCCTTCGCAGTTTATTCCAGCTCACCCTCTAGCTACCAACTTAAGTAGCACTTCTTCCCCAGGCAATTTCCCAACCACCTCTCCCAATTCTGAGTCTGGTTGAGATGTTCCTGATCGGTGTCTCCAGTCTGACCTCTCCTATCACTGCACTTACTCCTGCTATTGGTCGTTCAGTGTCTCAAGTCTCCACTGGACATAGCTCCCTGAACACGAGGAATGTATCTGTCTTGACCACCTTTGTCTTCCCAGACAGGGTGTCTTCCCCTGAAGAATGGATGCTGGTTGAGTGAACGAATTATATTGTTAGAACTTGTAGTCAAGAATACAACTTCATTCTCAGCTGACAGGTAACATATCCCCATCTCACTAACTTAAGCTAAAGTGTTAACATTCTGATTATAGGTTTCAAACATCAGTAACCAGTTTAGAAATCACCCTCATATCAAATCAATGGTGGAAAATTCCACTTAAAACTCACCCTGGTCTGGTGGAAGGTCATGGGTCATATTTTTCAGATGGATGTACTTGGTATGGCTATGCTCATCACTGTCTGAACTCTCTAGTTCTTGGGTATCTGAGGAGAGCTAGCATCACATTTGGAATGTTTTGTTTTTGAAAATACTGACCTTTTGTCTCAAGAATAATAACTGCATCTTGCTGCTCTTTCTAGTTTGCCTGCAACTTGCATATATAATTTACCTATGTCACAACAAACCACCAAGGAAGTAAGGCAGACCCTTTAACAGATGAGTCCACGACTCAGGAAGGTTAAGTCATTTGCTCAAGGTCTCACAGTCAGCAGATGGCTGAGCGTGGAAGCCCATCTGGGTGGGCTCAGGCCAGACCAGGACTCTCTCCACCATGCGTCCTTGTCGACATAATGGAACCAGAGGCCATTGTTCTTACCGTCAGCTAATGGTTGACTAACTGGACATTGTCTGTGGCTTTTAGATAAAATACCGTTGATCAATCACCATGTTTTATTTCCCCTATTCAATGATAACTCCTTAAGGACAAGAAACTTACTCTTGTCATAATTACATATTTCCATTTCTTTCCCTAGTTTCACATGCCCCTGGAAGGTAAGCTTGAAGAGGGCAAGGCCTTGTCTCTGGGTACAGCCTTATTCTCTGCAACACGGAAAGCACATGATGAATGTTTATTGAAGGAAATTACTTGCATGTTGCAGAGAGACCTCCTGCAGAGTGGAGGGCTCAGCAGATGCTCAGGAAATGCTTAAGAATCACACAAGGGTAAACACTGGCTCCTTCCCCAGGAGGGTGGTTCTGCGAGACAGATGTCCTGGGAAGAAGGATGGCTACTGAGTCAGATGGAGGAGCCAAGCTATTTGGGAGATGGCTGTGCCCGCATCTGTATATTCCTTCTGTTGAGAGAAAAGGTATTTATCACAGCAAATGGCAGGAACACAAAGGAAGCAAAATCCAGGGCTCAGGCTCAAGTGCATTTAAGATGCTGTCTTCTGGAGCAGAATAATTCATTTCACACCAAGATCCCAGCTCAAAGTCCTCTTTGGCTGTGCAAGTCTGCTATGAAAGGGATGGTAGATCTTTCCATATCTGAACAGTACTCCTAGAGCTTGGGATGAGAAGGCAAACCAAGACTGTAAATAGAGATAAAGGACTTTGTTTCTGAAGACATGGGTGTCTGATCAGGGCCAGGGCTGCTGTTGACTAAATCCCCTGCGCTATGTCACTTCCCATCTGCAAGTCTCAGTATCCTATGGTTATGCTATCCTGGCTCTGTCATGATAAGGTGCTGAGCTGGTGGCATTAGTACGGCACTACGTTCCTACCTGGGCTTCCCAGGAAGCTCAGGGGTAAAGAATCTGCCTGCCAAGGCAGGAGACATGGGTTTGATACCTGGATCAGGAAGATCCCCTGGAGAAGGAAATGGTAACCCACTCCAATATTCTTGCCTGGGAAATCCCAGGGACAGAGGAGCCTGGTGGGCTACAGTCCTTAGGGTCACAAACAGACAGACATGACTGGGCAACTAAACAGCAACAACAAGGTTCCCACCCATGGCTGATCTAGGGCAGGAGGGAAGAAAGAACAGCCTGAGCTACAGGCTTTCACACTGGACATGCTTTTGTGTAAAGAATGTGCCCACAGGGCCCATTCCCAGGGTGCTACTCTCAAATTGTAAACTCTGAGCCTTGACCAAGGGTGAGTGTGGGTCTAGTGTCAGTCAGCAAGCCTCTCCCCTGTGTCCTGTGATCGCCTGTTGGCAAGGAAGGAAGTCTTGAGTCAGGGAGGCAGCCAGCTCACCCAGGTGGATATGCTGCTGTTGCTACTGCTGCTAAGTCACATCAGTTGTGTCCGACTCTGTGCGACCCCATACACAGGAGCCCACCAGGCTCCTCCGTCCCTGGGATTTCCCAGGCAAGAGTACTGGAGTGGGTTGCCATTGCCTTCTCCGAGGTGGATATGAGCCTTGGTCAAGCACTCAGAATCCTGGATCTCCTTTCCTTCCATAGGTGACTCATGGTCTGACCTGTCATTTGGACCCCAAATGTGGACAAAGCAACCTTGAAAACCATTCAAGGACAAGGGTTAGTAGATTAAAACCCAGGACAGAACCAGGGACCTGTGCAAACCTAGTGAGGGATTGCCTGATAGAAAGGAGGGGTATGTTGGGGAAGTCAGGTAGGCTTTCCAGGAGTGAGGACTAGACTAGGGATGAAAAGAGAAGATGGGCTTACTGGAAAGTTCAGGGCAATGACACCATGATGCCATGTTGGAAAGTTAGCCAATGTTCATAAAATACCAGAAGTTAAGTGACCTCAAAGAACATCTAATCCTACCCTTTCTTCTACAAAAACTGATGAATGAGGCCCCCTAACGCCCTGGGATTTCTTTGGAGGGAATGATGCTGAAGCTGAAACTCCAGTAATTTGGCCACCTCATGCGAAGAGTTGACTCACTGGAAAAGACTCTGATGCTGGGAGGGATTGGGGGCAGGAGGAGAAGGGGACGACCGAGGATGAGATGGCTGGATGGCATCACGGACTCGATGGACGTGAGTCTGAGTGAACTCCGGGAGTTGGTGAAGGACAGGGAGGCCTGGCGTGCTGTGGTTCATGGGGTCACAAACAGTCGGACACGACTGAGCGACTGAACTGAACATTAAGTGGCTTGTTCAAGGACTTGCTGAGAGTGAGAGGCAGAGCCTTGAGAAGAATTGTCTCCCTAGCCTAGACTCAGGCCTCCTCCTTTACTCCCTCAGCCCGACGGGATGTTGCGGTCAGTCCTGAATGGAGCTGGAGGCCTGCCAAGTCTAGGAGCACAAGAAAAAGCATGTCAAGGAGTATGAGGTGAAGTCACAAACACCAACATCATGGAAGATGACAGAAGACTGTGGAAGCAGATTGGCACTGGACAAGGAGGAGCAACCTGCAAGAGTCTGTTACACATCAAGGACAACACGAATAACTTACACAGGCCCCTACTGTGGAGCTCACCAGGATACAGCATGAATATTTGCTTATGTGGGTGTTTCTGTCACTAGCCTGTAAGCTCTTTGGGGGCAGGATGTATGTATTATTTATCTTTAAATCCTTGGCATAATTCAGTATGTCTGAATTATGAATGAATGAATGAATGGTTCAATGACTGAATGTCAGTAGGGCTTCTGGGAAAGGACCCTTGGAGTTCTATCCTCAGCTCTGCCACTTACCAGCTATAAACCCAAGGCAGGGGAAGTGGAAGATGGGAGTAATGACAGTACTCAATTCTAGGGCCATGTGAGGATTAAATGAGATCAGGCAACTGAAGTGCTCGATAAATATTAGCTATTTTTATGATGACTGTTTTCAGGAAGCAGAACCAAAGGGGCAGTTAAATTTGATGAGTCTGGAGGCTGGTATAGAGTCGGTGGGGAGTTCAGGCTTAGGTGCTCTGTGTGTCTTGTTTCCTTCATCATCCAGCTTTCCTCTCCCCTGAGCACCATAATTTCTGGAATTTACCTGATGCTTATTTGAGAAGATCTTTATTTTAATCTTCCTTATATTTTTTTAGGAAGATGTTCACTTGAGAAAGGGATGGTAGATCTTTCCATATCTGAACAGTACTCCTAGAGTTTGGAATGAGAAGGCAAACCAAGACTGTAAATAGAGATAAAGGACTTTGTTTCTGAAGACATGGGTGTCTGATCAGGGCCAGGGCTGCTGTTGACTAAATCACCTGCGCTATGTCACTTCCCATCTGCAAGTCTCTTGCCTGTCTTCAGCCTCTACTGTCATATAAATTCTTACTTTTGAGGATGACATAGACAATAAGCACCCCAGCTTTTATGGTTCTGCAAATAGTGGCATTTCAGACTCCACAGTGCCTGGGAGGAGTGGGTCATTTGGGACCTTGGCCTTCTTGAATCAGATCACACAGTGGTAATGGGCAGCCATGCCATGTATCTGCTCTGAAGGCCGTCTTGAACAGGGTAACAGGACAGGTCAGTGAAGGTCAGTCTCCTTTTTCTGAACCACCTGTTCCACTAAGCTCTGGAGAACCTGACCTAATACACAGGGAAAGCATTTATCCCCTTTTGGCCAGGCAGAGGGATATGAAAGCAAATCTCAGGGCAGAAAATAAGAAAGATATGTTAGAACTAAATCTTGGAAGGCCTTACATGCCAGACTAAAGGTTTTTAGACTTTCTCTAGCATTTGATGGGGGAGTTGTTGAGGGCACGAATATAACCTGATCAAACCTGTTTTCTAGAGATGAGTTGGCAGATGTGTTCAGGAGATAATTGGCATGAAAGGGCAGGAGTGGGGGACAGGTGGGGAGGAGGGAATTAAGAACAGCAAGAAGAGCCACTAGTGGCAGAAGGCAAGTGAGAAGAGGGAGGAAAATCAATCCAGAACCTTCCCAGAAAGCCTCCTCTGAGATCATATTGGCCAGAACTGCATCACATGGCCATGCCTCGCTGCAAAGGAGGCTGGGAAAGGAAGCATCTGGATTTTCTGTCTCTATCATGGCAAGTGGGGTCTGCTGGTAGAGAAGGAAGGGTGGGGAATGACTGGGAGCTAGGCAGCCAGCAATGTCTACTGCTTGGTCACAAACAGACCAAGATGAGAGCCAGGGTCATAGAGGCAAGGAGGAAGAGGAAGGAAAGAATTCAAGAGGCAGAATTGGCAGGACTCGGTAACTAATGCACTGTAAGAGATCATGGAAAGGGAGGAGCTGCAGATCACTACAGGGTTTTGAGCCTGGGTGACTAAGCGAGTGGTGATGTGTGAGTAAAAACAGGCAAGTCAAGGGGAGAAGGGAGATCACAGGGGACAAGGGGTGATGAATTTTCTGGAGTCATCTTGAGTCTGAGGTGGAACATTCAGATGGAGACATCCAGCTTGGAAACTTGGAGGGCTCAGAATAAAGTGCCCATGTCACAGTCCATCTAAGGGCTAAAGGGTTACGAAGGGGAGACTGGCTGGATGCACATGAGAGGGCTTCCTGGAAGGGACTAGAAAGAGACCTTTGAGAAAGGAAGTGCCACAGGGTCACAGGAGAAAAACCAGGAGGAGGGTCATGTGGAATGCAACGTGGTTTGCACAAAGCCAGGAAAGGGACAGAGGACAGACTCTCAGCTGCTGGGGAGAACTAACATTGCAGAGGAGAAAACTGACGAAGCTGGTCAAGGTGGGAGCGTACAGGTTACTGCTGTTGGGCTTAGACGTAGAATGAGGAGCGTGGATCTCGCAAAATAAGAGAGAGACACTGACTTTTGTTAAGCTGGAAAGGATGACAAGGTGATGTTCAAGAAAAATCAGTCTTGTGGGTACTCCCAAGGCCTATTACCTAATATAAGCAGTTCCTCACTTTGGAGAAATAGAATCTTCTTGCTGCTGCTACTAAGTCACATCAGTCGTGTCCAACTCTGTGCAACCCCACAGACGGCAGCCCACCAGGCTCCCCCGTCCCTGGGATTCTCCAGGCAAGAACACTGGAGCGGGTTGCCATTTCCTTCTCCAATGCATGAAAGTGAAAAGTGAAAGTGAAGTCGCTCAGTCGTGTCCGACTCTTAGTGATCCCATGGACTGCAGCCTTCCAGGCTCCTCCATCCATGGGAGTTTCCAGGCAAGAGTACTGGAGTGGGTCACCAGTGCCTTCTCCGAGAATCTGCTTACATTCGTTCATTTTCAAAGTTTAAAAAATTTTCGTGTTTGCTATCATCACCTTTTTGAGGAGGATTGGGAAGATTAATCCCCATTGCAGATGAGGAAACTGAGGGTCAAAAAAGTTTGATTTTCTTGATATATGAATAGCCAAAGAAGCTCATGAAGGGATACCATCATTCATTATATGGAAATGGTAATCACAGTGAGACACCACTACACCCCTATAATGGCTAAAATAGTAAAGCCTGACCACACCAAGTGCTGACAGGCTAAACAACTCAAATCTCATGTTAACGGTGTAGTGTGAAATGGTACAGTCACTTTAGAGAAGTTTAGCAGGGTTTTTTTTTTTTTTTTCTTTTTTAAATAGTTAAACATACTCTTACAGTGTGCCTTAGGAATTCTACTCCTATTTATCCAAGAGAAGTGAGAACATATGTCCACACAAAGACATATATTCATCACAACTTTATACACGATAGCCTCCAAAGTAGAAAAAAATGCCAACCAACAAGTAAACAGATAACAATTTTGCGGCCTATCCATACCATGAAATACGACTCATCAATAAAAGGGAACAACCTGATAGATGCAAAAATGTGGATGAATTTCAAAAACTTGCTGCGAGGAAGAAGCCTTTAGGGACTAAAGAGAGCATATTGTATGACTCCTTTTATATAAAATTCTAGAACAGAGCAAACTAATTTGCAGTGAGAGAAAGCAGATCAGCTATTTCCTGAGGCTGTAGGGGAAGCAACTATTTGAGGTGGTAGAAATGCTCTATTTCTTGATGGGGTGGGATTTCCATGGGTGTGTATACATTTGTGAAAACTCATTGAGCTGAACATCTTAAATGAGTGCACTTTTTATTCATAAGTTCAACTTCCCTTGTGGTTCAGATGGTAAAGCGTTTGCCTACAATGTGGGAGACCCAGGTTCGATCCCTGGTTGGAGAAGATCCCCTGGAGAAGGAAATAGCGGCCCACTCTAGTACTCTTGCCTGGAAAATCCCATGAACGGAGGAGCCTGGTATGGTACAGTCTATGGGCTCGCAAAGAGTCAGACAGGACTGAGCGACTTCACTTTCACTTTTCTATTACAATAAAATTGATTTTAAAAAAGAAAGGAACATTTCAGTTCCAGCTCGCAGTTACCCAAACTAGAGGGTGGAAGAGTTCGGACAAACTTCCCAACAGTACTGTTTCAGACTGGCAGGGTGGGCTTTGAAAGAGAGACCTTGGGAGTGCATAAGTCAGTGTGCTTCAGCCTAGGTGGGCTGGTGGGGGCAGCAGGAAGAATAAGGAAAGATGAGTGGGCTCTTAGCACAGACATCTGGGGCCAAATCAGCCACCGGAGAGCAGAAACAAACCAGCCAGAGAGTAAGTGCTTCTAGAACCAGATAGACTGCGGAAGGGAACAAGGGGGATGGAGGGTGGGAGGTTGCAGGGCAGCTGATGGCGAAAAGAAGTCTCTGCCTGTTCCAGAGAGGGGAATAGCCTTCAAGGGTGCCCCAAACTGAGGCAGTAGCTTCTCTTTCCAGATGCAAAATCCAAAATACTTCCCAGTATCCTCTTAGAGGAAAGACCAAATTTCCTGTGAACTGGATTTAGAACAAGGATAGGGGTTGGGGCATGCTTTTCACCCAGGGAGGTGCAGTGGGTCAGCCCATGTAATCTTGCCTGATTTCACTGGGTTCCAGGACAGCTGGTATTGGGGTGCCTTTATTTTCTCCCCATAAAAGGGATCTACACGGGAGGATGTCATCCCCAAAACTAAGCTAGTCAGTCCAATTTTGTAAAAGAGTAAAACCATGACAGCTTCACACTCTGTGTTTCTAAGTGGCATAATTGTTATGGGGGAATAAATGATTCCCTTCTTTCATTAATACACAGATCTTTTTTCCATTGAAATGGACCTTAATAATCCCAGCCTTATTAGCTTTGCTGCCAGGGCTCTGCCCCTCTAGGGGAATAGGGAGCAGAGAGCAATCTGGTGACATGTTTATTTGTTCCTTTGTAACATATAATTTACTAGCAAGTTCTTGACCTTCTAAGTCTCTTTCTGTAAACCAAGGGCACTGGGCTAGATCAAAGCCCAGATGGTCTCCAAAGGTCCCCTGGCTCTGACTATAATCTCCACTGCAGCCATTTGACTTAGAGGACTGATGCAATAACAAAGTGCCAATGATTTAGCACTGGCCAGTTACCATGCACTTATTAGGCACCAATAGTATGCAATTCAGCATATTAGGGATTTTTTTTTCAACATTTTTTAAGTCACAATCTAAGTATAGAATATTTTCATCATCCTAAACTAAATTCCATACTCATTAGTAGTTTTTTTCTCTTGCCTCATTTTTATTTTCTTTTTCTCAATGTATAGAATAAAAGGATACATGAGTACAATGTAGTTCATATTTATATGGGTTTTTTTTTTTTTCCCAGTGGCTGGGATTTATTTATTTATTTATTTTTAACTTTATTTTACTTTACAGTGCTGTATTGGATTTGGCATACATTGACATGAATCTGCCATGGGTGTACATGAACTCCCAAACATGAACCCCCCTCCCACCCAAAAGAAACATCAACAGCATGATTCCTTCCCTTGAAGGCCTTATGATCCACCTAAGAGACAATATTCTTGGCAAATATTTGAGAATAATTTTATGAGGGAGAGAAATATGGATTAGTGAATATGTAGCCAGTATTTTGACAAGGACATTAGTCACTCATATGAATTCGAGGGGTGCTGTTATTATTAACTAGAGGTGGACTATAAAATTAGGTACAAAATATTGGTCATGCATAATTATGTTTGAGATTTCAGCCTTTAAGTGGTTGGCAATTTTCCATCTAATATAGGCACACTGGCCCCAGATAGGGCCTGGATATAGCAAGGCTTTTTTTTGGCTTTGTTATCCTTTAAAGAAATTTTAAGTAGACTCAGTACTAATACAGCTGATGTCATTGAAAGGGAACACCTGCATATGACCATCCCCCTAGCACCAGCACATACGAGCCTGTGCAAAGGTTGACCCTGCCCCTGTAAGTCACCCCTTGCTGTTCCGAGGGGCTCAGCTTCAGGCTCAAGGCTTTGCCAACATGGACAGGGGTCCGAGCCTCAGATTCCGGGACTGTGAGGCCAAAATCCAAAACGCCGTGCGTGTCTGCTCTGTCAATGCAGGGAAGCCCTTGGTTAGTTTTTCCAAGTTTTCTCCGCAGCTGCTCCTGAGGACAGGGCCTGAGCTGAGAAGAGGGAAAAGGTACATGGAAGACCAATGCTGGATTTTCTTACCCTTTACTCATCTATTTTCTATCGTTCAGTGACCTCAATCCAAGCAACCACTACTTTTACAACCACATCTGGTACAAAACATACAGTTACAAAAATCTCAGCTTCCACCAGAAACAACTATCATATGAGTCAGTACAGAAATAAAAAATCTATTTAAAGCTCAGCACATAGCAAGGATGTGTGCTGGCCTTCACCAAAAACTGTATGCTCAATTGATTTGTTCCTTACTTTGAATTTCTGTCCCACATTTTCCTCCTTATAAAAATGCCGTGAAAATATTGTTACCTCATTTAGAGAAATGAAAAATGATATTTATTTTAAATTATAACTTTACTTAATTTTGATTTCTTAATTTCTTTTTTACACACAGCACTATAAATGTAAGCTTCCTCATCATATACATTGTTTTCCCTTATGGTAAATTTTTTGATGTTTTAAATAAAAGGGCTAAATTTTTTTTAATGAACTGAGCAGATGGGGTTAATTTTTTTTTTCAAAGTGAAAATTGCTTTATTTTCTTTCAGGATATAAAAAATAAAATATGGACTCACTGTAAGAGAACACACATACACATACATAGAAGCTCTCATTCACATCCCATCATCTGGGAGCTTTAAAAAGTCCTAAAGCCTGCGGCCCACCCTATCCCCAGAGATTCTGATCTAACTAGCCTGACTTTAGGTCTAGGTAGCAATGATGACTTGAAAACTGCTCAGGTGATTTAAATGTACCGTGAGGGCTGAGAACTCCCGATCTATAAAAAGGAATAAAGAAAAGAATGAATATTACCTCAACTCCCATTGCCGGGAGCTGACTACCTTTGATTTTCAATGAAGTAAGCAGAGGAGTCACTAGTGTGGACTGCAGGGACCAGGTCAAGGAGTGAGAACACAGGTGTTTATACCTGTCAAGGAGCATCATCTGGGGTGCTCCAGGTGTCGTATCAGAAGAGACCCTCACTCTGTCCTGCCTCAGGAACCAAGTGTCTTAGATGTGTGTGGCACTACTTGTCCCTACCTCCTTGGGTCACAAAGATGCTGAAAAAGCAAACCTCTAAGCAGTATTTAAAGTTTGTAAGACAAGACTCCA
The DNA here is from genome assembly GCA_006410675.1 of Oreotragus oreotragus. Lineage (NCBI taxonomy): Eukaryota > Metazoa > Chordata > Mammalia > Artiodactyla > Bovidae > Oreotragus > Oreotragus oreotragus. Next base: position 53,329 of record SJYX01018201.1, on the reverse strand, counting down.
GGAGAACTGAAATGAATGATGTGAAAGTGGTGGTGGATGAAGAGATGGGGGAAACTCCACTCTAACTCCAGGGCACACAGGTATGTCGTCCTTAACTCACCCAACCACCAGCAAAGAATGCTTAGGCAAACCCAGAACTTCTCCTGAGCAGAGGACCTTGGTCAGTGTGACTAAAAGCAGGGGTAAGGACTTGGAAACACAGCTGTCTAGTAAATGAAGAGAAAGATAACCGGAGAGGAAAAAGCAGGGGGAAGATCTGAGATGGAGTCTAAGTATGGAAGAATGCAAGAAGTCCCCTGTGTCCCTGAATTTCTCACAGCACCTGGAGTTAGCCAACTGCCCCAAAAGATTGGGACATCCCTCAACTTTTTGTTCACTGAGCACTGGTGGACTTCCCTGGTGGCTCAGACGGTAAAGTGTCTGCCTACAATGCGTGAGACCCAGGTTCAATCTCTGGGTTGGGAAGATCTCCCGGAGAAGGAAATGGCAACCCACTCCAGTACTCCTCCCTGGAAAATCCCATGGACGGAGGAGCCTGATAGGCTACAGTCCATGGGGTCACAAAGAGTCAGACAAAACTGAGCAACTTCACTTTCACTTCCCAAAAGATTGGTTCCCTCAACTTTTTTTTCACTGAGCACAGTGGTCTGGGTTCACTGGAGTAGAGTGGTGGTTCTAGAGACCCAGGCTTCACCTAGTTGGAGCCACAGAGAGAGAGAGGAAGAGGGAAAGAAAAAACTGAATCATTTAACACAGTCAACCACACAGCCAAACTTCATAAAAATCTCTTTTAAATGGCTCTGCTGTTTCTCCCAAGTCCCTTGCCAATTCTCATTATTGTCCCAGAAATTCAGCTCTGGCCCTCAACTTACATACTCAGCTCAATCAATGGAGTTAACCAGCCCTGCTCATCTTTACAAACAAGTCAGTGGATGCATATAACTAAAAGGTGCCCTTGATGTTTCACACCTACACACATATCTTCCAAGTATTCACCCCACGGAACACATTTCTTTCTAGGCAGGATGTAGCAAACATTGTCTGTGCCTATTTGGCCATGCTTCCCCAGAGTTCCTGGCCAAAAGAAGTGTTCCTAGGCTCTGGCAATGAATTGAGATTGGGCCAGGTCAGTGGCTCCCAACCACTTTTTAAAAAAAGACTTTGCTTTTTTAGGGCAGTCTTAGGTTCAAAGCAAAATTGAAGGGAAAGTACAGAGATTTCCTGTAGACCCCTGCTACCTACCCCTCCTCACACATACACAGTCTCCCCTGTTATCCAACATCATCCACATTTCAGTCCCAGCCCTGAATTTATGGAGCAGGTATTCTGAGCACTGAAGCACACCTGGAGAGATACACTGTGTTTATAAAATGTGTTTATAAAATGAGAAGATTAGGGGTGTAGAGGACCAAACACAGGGCCTTAGGGGTCCAGGCCAAATACTTTCCAAGAGGTCAAGGATTACTCGGGTAGCAGAATGAGATGGTGGTGGTCCTGGGAATAGAGCTCTCACCTCCTGATCGCCCAGCCCCCACCCCCCAGCAGCCCTGCCTGTCACCCTGGGGCTGTAACTTATTTGTCCTCAGCCTGAGCCATGCTGGGATGCCTTGAACTGCCACTGATAACCTGCTGTCCGTGAACTATTCACCTGTTTGTACCTTATCTTCCCAACAACAGAAGTACAAGTTTCTCAAAAGCTGAGGTCTTGACACCCCTGGCTTGGGGCTCCACCGTGGCACCCACAGCCCGCTCGATACCCAACAGCCAGTCGGACTTCTAAGCAGCTGATGTAGTGAAGACACTAGAGTGCTGTCATGGGCTAGTGAGATGTTTGGGGAACTCTGGCACCTTGTTCTGTATTCTTTTATGTGACGGTCAGTCAGATGTGGTCATGAGAGGAGAAAAGGAAGAGACTCAGCAAAAGACAAAGTTTGTATTGTGCTCACAGGTGCCAGAGACAGGAGGCCGATGGTTTACCCAGAGTCACGTGGAAAAGACAGCAGAGTGGACAGGTGACAGAAGACAAGAGTGAATGAAAGGGTTAACCCATGGCCTCATGGGGGCTTTTGTGGGAAAAGCAAGGCAGGACCGGGAGAACAGTTTAGGATGGACTAACTGGAATAACTTCAGCAGACTCTGGGTTATAGCAGGGGTCTCTAGTTGCCTGGTACCTGGTCCCAGAATGGCTAAGGCAGAGGAAAGTTGCCTTCCAGATGGATGGGCCAAACAGAAGCTGTGTGGCTCTCGACTGGGTAGTTTGTATATCAAATGCAGTCATCTTATGAGCACTTTGCTATTCCTAAGAATTGGCCAGTCCTGGGAGAAGCATTCTCCTCTCAGACAGGAAGGGTTTTTAAGATGTCAGAACATAATAATATAAAGAACATGTTATATAAAATATTTTTACATATATATATATTTATTAGGCTATTCCTAAATCATCCAGGTCAATAAGTGGGAATGTCCACAATATCCCAGAACTTGGGTCTGCTACCTCTTTATCCACTAGTTGGAAATGACGCTATGTGTTTGTATAAATAAATAGTGAAATCATAGGATCCTAGGGCTAGAAAGTACCCTATATATTCTGACTTATTCAAATCTCCTCTTGTAAATACTTCCCTTGAAGCAATCTGCCATTTAGTTAAAAGAGAAGGGGAGGAAGAAGGAGGCCCTGAGATGTTGCCTTGGATCTGAGTAGAGAGCCCAGTCCCGTCGCTCTGGGTCTGCTTTGTGGCATCCCCACTCTTGGAGTCTCTCTTCTAAGTAGTCTTCCTTGGGCTTCTGTCTGTACGGCTGCTGTGATGGGCACTGAGCAAAATAAGCCACATGTGTGGTTTCCATTCCCTGGATATTGGCAATGTGAGAGAGACCCTGATGATGAGATGGAGTTGAGACATGTATGTAAACAGTGGAAGTACGGAACACTTGAATGCAAGCATTTGGCAGGCTGCAAAGATGGGAGCAGGGGTGGCCTTAGCAATGGTGCCAGGGAAAGGGCATCGGACCCAGGTTCTGACTCTGCCACCAACTAACTGGGCAGTTTCAAGAAAACCTCTTCCATTTAATTTTCTCATCTTCAAATTATATGATCGGATAAGTTGATCTCAAGGTCTAGTTTTCAGTTCCTCTATTCTGAGACTCTCCAAATTTGGGGATAGGAATGGAGAGCAATGAGGTAATAGTAGCAACAATAATAACGATGGACAACATGTACTGACTGTCTCCTGTGAACCCAGATGCTGTCCCACCTGCTTTACATGTTCATTTAATCTTACAGTGATGTGAAGATGTGGGTAATGTTCTCTAACCCCATTTTACAGATGAGGAAGATGAGACCTAGAAAAATAAAGCACTCAAATTTATATATCTAGGAAGTACTGCAGCCAGAATTTGAGCCCAGATGAACTGACTGTGTTATTAAGAAGGCTGGTACTGGTGTCCTAGTCTCTGTGAAAGAGCTGGAGTGCTGTTATGTCTAAGAGTCTCGGGCAGTGGAGGCCTGGCTCCTGGGTTCCCAAGATTGGGGTACAGCTCAAGTGCCAGCAACAGCAGAAAGAGGTGGGGGAAGGAAGAAGAGGAGGAGGCTGGCTATGCTTCTGTTTAGGGCACACACATACCTTGCTGATTAGCAACGATGGGAAAGGAAACACACACTGAGGGCCCTTGACAGCTTAATGGGGTTTTAGAAAAATACACATCTATATTTTTAAACTTTTTTTTTTTTCCATTGGAACATTTTTAGCTTCAAGTTCTGGACTGAAATAGCAGCTGTCTTAGATAACTCTTCATCCTTAGGCTCCCACGTTTGGAAAAGGTCTTAGCCCAGCCTGGGGTGGGGTGGGGCAGGGGAGAAACAGAGGAAGAGGGGGGAGGTGACAAGGTTAATATAATGTCTGACACATACATAGTAGATGCTTGATTGGATACTGGATGGATGGGTGGATGGGAAGATAGGAGAGAGAAGGGATATGATGGAAGAAAAAGAAAACATATTTACCCATGACATTCTCCTGAGAATTAAAAGTAGACTCCCTGTAGAGATCCACTTACCCTGCTTAGAGTCACAAGTGAAAAGCTGACACTTCATCAGAGCCTGGCCTCTTGGAAGCAGTTTATATCAAGCCTGGAGAAAGAAGGACTCTCACAATTCAGTTCCCATTTTACAGCCTAATCTCCAGCCACGGCTCACATCTTCTGACCATTCTGAACCACTCACACCTTTCTTAAACACAGTATGGCAGATTCTAGAGTTTGGCTTGATTAACATTGATTCCAGTACCCTTCTGCCTTGCCTTCTTCTACTTACACAAAGTGGAAAAAGAAATACACAAATCCCCACCTGGTCTTACAAGTAAGAACCAGGTTGATTATACCATTCTAGTTGGTTCAAGTTAGGCAGAAGTCCTGGAGAAAGGTTTCCTATTGACATAAACGGGCAAAGTTTTGTCTATCATTTCCCTCTTTTTCCTGCCTAGAATTCTGATGCAATGTTTGGCATTTTGGCAACCATTTTATGATGAAGAGGACAAAAGCTTTGAGCTAAGAATGGCAGAACAGGAGGACAGCAAGAATTGGATCCCCAGTGGCCTCATTAAACTGCTACATCAGTCCTCAATTCTCTCCCTCCTGTCTTCCAGTTATTGGAGAAGGATGAACCCCTTACTTAAGCCACTCCCTGCCAAACACAATCTTAACTGACAAGTGATAAAATTAAAGCCTCCATACCTTTGTCCATGGAACTCCCCCTGACTAAACTGCCTTTTCTTCCAGTGAACTCTTACCTAAATCTGTGCAGACTTCCCTGAGCCCCTCCCTTCCTCTCTGGGCTCCTCTCCTTTTGAATGCCTACATCACCTGTGGGGCCTCTCCTAGCATTTGCACTGTGGTCATTTATGTATACATTTTCTCAGAAGAGAGGCGGCCTTATATAAGTATCTGAAATGTAGAATTAGATGAGAGATGCCATGAGGTAGGGACTGAGCAACGTGTTCGCTTACATGCTGCTACCCACCCACCCAGAATCTTTCATTTCTTCCTCTTTGGGGGCTCTATCCACCTTATCGAAAGACATGCTCCGGTTTTCCCAGTCTTGAAAACACTTTGGTTTGCTCTTACTTCCCCTGTGAGCTATCAATTCTCTCAACCTTTGACTCGGTATTTGATTTTTCACCTACAGGAGATACGGTAAAGTAAAAGTCACTCAGTCGTGTCCAACTCTGCAACCCCAAGGACTATACAGTCCATGGACTTCTCAAGGTGAGAATACTGGAGCGGATAGCCTTTCCCTTCTCCAGGGGATCTTCCCAACCCAGGGATCGAACCCAGGTCTCCCACATTGCAGGTGGATTCTTTACCAGCTGAGCCCAGGAAATATGGTAAGTGGTGTCANAACCCCAAGGACTATACAGTCCATGGACTTCTCAAGGTGAGAATACTGGAGCGGATAGCCTTTCCCTTCTCCAGGGGATCTTCCCAACCCAGGGATCGAACCCAGGTCTCCCACATTGCAGGTGGATTCTTTACCAGCTGAGCCCAGGAAATATGGTAAGTGGTGTCAAACAGGCTGGGATCACATCTGATCTCAACCACTTACTCCTGTACATCTTCAGGCACCTGTCCCTGCACTGCTGCGGGACCTTCATCTGTAACACAGGAATAATCATCTTCATTTTACAGAACTGTGGGGAAAGCTGAGTGCAGTGATGTAGACAAAGTGCATGGCACAGAGTTAGGTACGAGATAAACTCAAGTTCCCTTGCCGTTCTGACTCCCCTCCCTCCCTCCCCTCTTCCTTCACATTCTAGGCACTGCACTACTTTAAGACCCAAAATTGCATTAGGTATCACTTCCCTCCTCCCTTCACTCCTTAATGTGATCTACTCCAGGCTTTAATCCTTAGAGAAATTTGCAGTTCCAATACACTATTTTTCAAAGATTTATTTCCACTTTCACAACTTCAAGCTTCAACTCACAGTGAATCAATCACTCCCAAATCTACAAATCAAATCTAGGGCTGACTTGCCTCCTAAATGTCCTGCCCCCGACCCCCAACTCCCTGGGGGTGTCTCCCCCTTGGAGGTCCTACAGTCCAGCTGCACTCCTCTTCCTTCCAAAGCAGGAAACCCTGGATAAACATAGAGATCTGTCCAGTATCCCTGAGGGGTAGTAAGGATAGCCAGGAGGAAAGGCCCACCCTTGTCGAATAATGGCAGTTTTAAGCCACAAGATGCTTGTCCTTAAAAAGCTGACTTCAGCTGATAAGGTGTTGAGTTATGATGCTGTGTATAAACCAGCACAATGGAGTCTGTGGTCAGCATTAAAAACCTTGGCCCTAGAGGCCAACAAGACAAAAACCAGGCAAGAGCGCGTACGTTTGCAGGCTTGGCGTCTCTTCAGGAAATTCTGGGCAGCAACCTGGCGAGTGCTGCCTCTTTCTGCACCAGGTAACACACATATTTCTCCCCTTAGGGTGAGCCTTAGGCCCCAGAGGTCCTCAGAAGCATTTCCCCGACAGCTCCACTTATATTTGCTTCTAACTGCCGAGTTTGCTCCCAGTCCATCCCAGTTCTCTGCAGCAATAACCCTGCGGTCCCCACGAAGCACTTGAGGGAGGCTTTCTATGGAAGGCCCCACCCCACCCCCATGGCCCTTCTCTCTTTCTTGGAGAAGGGGACCACGTGCTACCAGGCAGGCCCCGTGATCCTCTCCCTCAGCGGACCCAATGCAGAAGGGCAGAGGGCAGAGGTCAGAAAATAACTCATGAGAACCAAAACAAAACCCCATTGGAGCTACAAATGGAAATGGCTTAGGGAAAAAGGGTCCTGAGATGCTCGGGCTATTAATAAAATCACATGGGTCTCAGCCCTCTTCTCCCAGGGAGCAGGCCTGGCCAGTTCATGGCCAGGCGAGTTCACTCTTGGAAAGGCCCCAGTTCACCAATAAAATGTGCCCCAGATCCTATTACTCTGAAGCCCCTCCCAGCCTATGCGTACACCTCCGCACCCCTGCGCCGCTCCCCAACCCCCCCACCACCACCACGCACACACACAAATGCAACTTCTTGTCCACCAAGTCTTCCTCTTGCTGGATGTACCAATAAGGGATGAAGACACTGAACCAATGGTGGTGTATAAGGGCTTGGAGACTCCTGGGAACCTGGTCAGAGGTAACTTGCCTTTATCCTCTGTAACCTTTGGGAAGTTGAACCACCAGGATTTTAACTATAATCCCAACAGAGACAGGCAGACAGGCACCTACACTTGCTCACAGATTGGTAGGAAAAGAATCCCTAGAACTTCTTTCCCCAAATGCTGGTGTCTTCAGTTTGAGTAATTCTCATAGTGGACAATCCTAGGGAATACTCTAGAATGGGTTGCATCAGAAGAGCCCATCCCAGCTCACATCTTGGAAAATAGCATGTGAACCAATTAGCACCTCTCAGCCGTGAAGAAGCTCTGAGTCACCATCGGCTCATGACCAAGGTTCTGGGAGTGAGATGGGATCACACAGGCCTATCATGCCCAGCCTGCTACCTTCAGGTAGAGACACTGGCAAGCTGTTGCATAGACGAGGCTGCAGACACAGCAAAAGCCCCAGCTGGGGAAATGCTAAATTGCTCTGCATGTCTTCTGGGTCCACTTGCTTCCGGAGAGTGTCACAGCCTTGGGCTTTGTCCAGCCTCCTCACCTCCTAATACCCTCTGCACCAACTTAGTGCAGGGAATGCAGGCACAGCACCCCATAGCAAAAGCCCCAGCTGGGGAAATGCTAAATTGCTCTGCATGTCTTCTGGGTCCACTTGCTTCCGGAGAGTGTCACAGCCTTGGGCTTTGTCCAGCCTCCTCACCTCCTAATACCCTCTGCACCAACTTAGTGCAGGGAATGCAGGCACAGCACCCCAACCATCCCACCATCCCAGCACCCTAATAACATTTAGTTTGAGCTTGGACCCCTGAGTAAGTCTCTCACAATCTGATTCAGGAAAAAGGTAGAGGCTTGTTCTTCCCACCTTTTGATGCCCTGGTGGAGCTCCAAGCACATGGTAGGCACAGAAAATTATTTGGTAGATGAATGAACAATGAGCTCACACCAACCTATTATTTCCATAGCCAGATGGCTTCAATGTGCCCACTTTCTTTTTAAAGCTAGTAATTTGTCTTGATGTTGGGTGGGCTTCTGTACCTGGAGTATAAGAAGGTTTTAGCTTTGTTTCAGGGCTATTTAGACCAGAAATATCAGACTAGGCCACTTGCACAGGTAGCCTGCACACACTATAGAGTGGGTCAGTGTGGGCACCTCTCCCACCCCATCACAACAGACATCCTAAGAGAACGCCTTGCCAGGAAGCCAGGAGCCCCTGGTGGGGGGCAAGGTCCCTGTAGCAATGCCCATTTAGTAGGCACCAGGAGAACAACACCCCTTGTCTTTTTCAACGTGCACACCAGCCCCCGATGGGGCGGGTGCTTTTTTGATCCTCACATTACAGGCGAGGACACTGAGCTTCAGAGAGGTTAAGTCACCTGTTGAGGGTCACCCAGCTCTGGGGAGTCCAGACCACACTTGCTCTTTAGCTGCGCTGCCTGCTCTGAGCCATACTGCAGAACCACCAGTCACAGAGTCACAGATTGCCGACACTGGATGGACCCAACCCAGATACCTCATTTTGTGCCTTAGACCCAAAGCTGTTCACAAGTTAGTGGTCACACAGGGCCCACAACCCAGGCTTCTATCTCCAGTCTGCTTTTTCCACAGACCACCTCCCCCCTTTCCTTCTTGGAGATTCAACACAGACCCAAGCACGCCATCATTTCTGCTGGAAACCAAACAGATGATTCACATCATGGGGACTCACAGCATTAATAATTGGGTTGCTGTAGTGGATGGGAACCAAATCTTAATCTTGAAAAGCTTAAAATTTCAATATGTCGCCTCTAGCAGGGACAGCTGAGACCAAAGCTGAAAGGATAAACTAACTCCAGCGTTCTTAACCTCATCAGACCCCATGTAACATTTGTTCCTTTTGTAACAAATATTTTGTAACTCCCCCTATATTATCCTGAGATGAAATCCATAAAGATATAAACTACCTACACACGTAATTTTAAAAATTCAATTTAATGCCTTAATCATGACAAAAAAGGAGAAATAAAATCATATATTATATATATGTTGTTATTGTTCAGTAACTAAGTTGTCTCCAACTCTCTGTGACCCCATGGACTGAAGCATGCCAGGTTTCCCTGTGCTTCACTCTCTCTTGGAGTTTGCTCAAATTCATGTCCATTGAGCTGGTGATGCTATATAACTGTCTCATCCGCCGTTCCCCTCTTCTCCTTTTACCTTCAATCTTTCCCAGCATCAGAGTCTTTTCCAATAAATATATATATACATACTCATATGTTATATATATATTCAATTACATATTCAATGCTCACCATTACACTAAGAGATGTAATGAGAAAAATCTGGATCTCTATATAGAATCACCATGAAACAATAGCTACATAAACAGACTGAGATCCATGTGTTGACTTCTTGGGGACTCTAATCCAGGAGCAAAGTTGCATTGGTACTGTGATTTTCCAAAGCAGTGAACACCTCTTAGTAAAGTGCTGATTGAAATCAAGTGTGATTTTCCCTCAATGTTCATAGGAATTTGGGACATATTAAAACCACACAAAAATAGCTTGTGTTTATATGTAATATGAAGTTAGAAGTTTCAGGCTCAGAGGACCAGGTTTTCAACACATGAATGTCTGGACAAACACAGGAGAGACACTGGTGAGATAAAGAACAATTCTTTGTACAAGACTGTGCCGTGCTTTGCAGGACATCTAGTATCTGTGGCCCCCACAAACAAACAAAAGTGGCCCCCAGTTTTTCAAAACACTCCCAAAGGTACGCATTGCCCCTTTTAGAACTATTGGGTTAGCCTTTCAGGTACCTCCTTCCAGCCTCTGCATCAGCAAATACTCATGGAGAGTCCACAACAGGTAGAGCTTTGGGCTGGGCAGCAATGCCATTGTAAGACTGGTCGGGGGGTGGGGGGGACGCGGTTCCAGAGAGGGATAAAATACTGTCCCTGCCCTCCAGTGTGATGGGGGACAGGGGAAGAATAGAGTGAGACAATGAAGCCTGTAGGAACCACCTGACTGTGAGCATCCTGGGAATGGGAGCTGTGAATTTTATTTACCGTATAACCTAGCAGAGGGCCTGGAACAGGGGAGCTTGATAAGCCTTTGCTGCATGCTGGATGAAGGGAAGCCTCGAGACTGCTGAGGCTGAAGCTCCATTTGTATCATGTTGTAGAGATAACTGAAAGAAAACATGTTTTGGGGGGAAACATTCTCTCAGTGATGGCTATTGACCAAGAACACGCTATAGCCTACATCCCAAGAGAGAAAGGGAGGCCAGAAGTCATCCCAGTTTCTAGGAGAGCTTGTGGGTCAAAGAAACCAGCAAGACACACACAGGGCAGCCTCCTTCGTCTCCAAGGATCACACTTCTCAATTCACACCAGGTTGTCCTCCGGGATGCCATTTACATCCTTCTGCCATTTACAGATTGGGGCCAAACCCACTTCCATTCTAGCCAAGAAGCAAGCACCTTCCATGTCTCCCAAGGGGCAGCAACCAATTCCAGGCTTGACCGACCTTGAACTTTTAAGGTATAAGCTGCTCTGGCCAGGGGGAGGAGAAAGCAGAGCCTGGATATTATCTGTGACACTGAGCAGCCCGTGCTTAGGGCACCAGTCAAGCAGGAGAGAAAAGCTATGTTTGGAGAGATTAGGAAAAAAAAAGTATTCAAGTAATCATCAGGGGAAACAACCAGAACTCTTGCTGCACCTTCTCACATTCTTTTATGATTTAGTCCTAGTTTTATTTTTGAACTACATATGTAAGGTGGGGACGGGGGATGCGATAAACCTTTTCAGGCTTAGGATGAAGTAACCAGCAGTTAATGGTTCAGCCCATGGAGCCAGACTGACTGCCTCTTCCTAACTATGTGACCCTGGGCAAGCTACCATTTCTTTGAGTTTCAGTTTCTCACTCCGTAAAATGGGGTAATAATCATAGTGCTCACCTCATTCGATTTTGAGAGGATTAAAGGAGTTAATATACAAAATGCATACAGAACCACACTAGGCATGTTGTAAGAAGTATATGAGTACTGCTGTTAGTAATCATATTTGTCCTACTATTATTTTCACTAATGTCTTATTCTGGCCCTAGGAGAGACAGTGGGAGCAAGGTTGTGGCGATATGCTCCTAGACCTCAAAGGAATCAACAGCACTCGGATTTCTGAAATTTGTTAAGAGGATTAGGAAGAAAAAGCAAGCAGGTTCACAGGTGGGAGCAGTTTAAGAATGCTAGTTTATGCCAAATGCCTCTTCTCCCTCTTCTAGGCAGGGCCTTGATCTTGAACACTGCTGCTGCTGCTAAGTCACTTCAGTCGTGTCCGACTCTGTGTGACCCCATAGACGGCAGCCCACCAGGCTCCCCCATCCCTGGGATTCTCCAGGCAAGAATACTGGAGTGGGTTGCCATTTCCTTCTCCAATGCATGAAAGAGAAAAGTGAAAGTGAAGTCGCTCAGTCTGTCCAACTGTCAGCGACCCCATGGACTGCAGCCCACCAGGCTACTCCGTCCATTGGATTTTCCAGGCAAGAGTACTGGGGTGGGGTGCCATTGCCTTCCCCGCTTGAACACTGAGGATATAGAAATAGTTTGTAGGCTAAGAAAAGTGACTGGGGGAATCGCATTCCTGGAAGGAAACGTGGAAGTTGGCTTAGCATATATATAAGCAAGGTGCTTGTGTCAGTGGCTAGGCTGCCTGAGGTTGGCCTCCGAGGTGTGTGTGCACATGCACGTGCATCCATGGGCCTGTCACAGGTTCCTGAGGTGGCAGACTCTAGGGGCCATTGAGCAATCTAGCCCCTTGGTTAAGGAATGAACATTAACCTTGGGCCCACCCAGACTGTGATGACTTTGCTTCTCCTAAGTTTCTGTTTGCATTCAGGAATTCCCTGGAAAACTGGATCATTTCTTCAACAGACCCAACCTTCTGTCAGGTGCTGCACAGAGGAACTAACATGTCATTGGCATGTATTAAGATCCCACTCTGTTCCAGGCCCCATTCTGAGTACATTATGCTTATAACTTGGGTAATCTTTCAAGGTAGCCATCCCTATTTTTATCAATCCAGGGGAGGAAACTGAGGCAGTCACTTAATAACTTGCCCAGATATATGCAGTTTGTGACAGAGGTAGAATTTGGAAGCAGGAAATCTGGCTCCAGAGTTTGTGATCTCAACTCCTAACCTCTGCTCATGGCTTCGACCCTCCAGGCACCTGTGGGGTTGTGGAAGGGAGGGGAGGATAATTCAGTAGGTGACTCAGAGAAGAGCCACAGTGAGGCTCAACAGTGAGGCAGGGGACCACCAAGAAAACAAATGGTTTTGCACCCAGGGTTCTCATCTTTGCAGCTCCAAGAAAAGATGCTCTTACAATTCCAACTGTAGCTTCTTCTGACTCCTGCCTTGTCAGGGTTTAACCTTTTTCCATTTCCTGCTGAAGGAAAAAGGGAGGGTATAATAATCACCTCCACTGCAAAGAGGACTCTCCCCACCCACAGACTCCACGGAAATAACCTTAGAGCTTCTTTCATTGTGTCTTGGTTGATCAGGGAGGAGGGGAAGACCCAGGCACTGGTGTGGTTGCTTTTCTAAGTTCAAACACTTGTCGTCGTCCGGAGCTGGCAATGACAAGCGTGGAGTTACTGGCACAATTAGCCCTGTGTGGCAGAGAGGAGGGCACCGGAAGTGATGAGGACAATATAGATTTGTCCCATCTGCCACTGCATTTGCTCTTGGGACCTGAGCTTAGCAAAGAGGTGGATCTTGAGATGAAGAGGGTCAGGAACTAGTCACAAAAAGCCAAGCCTTAAATACACGTGAGTCTTCCCTGTGCAACTGAATTCCCAGTCTTCAATGAGGTCGCTGCATAGTCACCATCAAGGAAAATGGCCTTGGTGGCTTTGAGTTCTGTTGGCTTTTGACTCCAAATTGCTTCTCCCAAGCCCCCGAGACTTCAGAGCATCCCACTTGCTTTCTGGTTCTCCATCCTGCCCAAACGCTCCACTCCAGTTAGTGAAAGTTTTGGTTGCAAGCAACAGAAACAAGCTATGGTGAACTCAAGAGGGAAAACCATGTCTTGGAAGGGTATTGGGTCACTCACAAAATCAACCAGAAGGCTGAAGAACAGGGTAGAGGCAGGAGTCAAGGATGACATAGGCCCAGCCACGTCCATTGCAGAAGCAGTCAGCCGGGGCTGCTGCAGCAACCTCCACTGCTGCAGGGCCCCTTGCTGCCCTGCTGGAGCCATCACCTTAGACACTTCAGTTCAGTTCAGTTCAGTCACTCAGTCGTGTCCGACTCTTTGCAACCCCATGAATCGCAGCACGCCAGGCCTCCCTGTCCATCACCATCTCCCGGAGTTCACTCAGACTCACGTCCATCGAGTCCGTGATGCCATCCAGCCATCTCATCCTCGGTCGTCCCCTTCTCCTCCTTCCCCCAATCCCTCCCAGAATCAGAGTCTTTTCCAATGAGTCAACTCTTCGCATGAGGTGGCCAAAGTACTGGAGTTTCAGCTTTAGCATCATTCCTTCCAAAGAAATCCCAGGGTTGATCTCCTTCAGAATGGACTGGTTGGATCTCCTTGCTCATTTTAATATCACCATTTCCTTCTGTTTGAAAGTTTCCTTATCATTCTAGATAGAGTATTTATACTAGCCACTGTTTCTGCTTTAACTGAGGTTCCAGATGTTTGCCTTTTAGTCAGTGTTGCTCTGTTCTGAATCGAAGGGCAGATAATGTTTATCTATAACAGAAACTTTTTTATCCTCTTAAGCTTTATTGTGCTAGTGTAAAATAAAGTCACTTGCAGTGAGATGGGATCATAGCATGTGAAGCTCTGCAAAGCTACTCCAGAAAATTGACCCCCTTTTCTCCCAACCCACCAAACTTAGATAAAATGAGTATTTCTGAGGTATCCGTGGGGATATTCTCTATGCTCTGTGAATGAGCATCTTGAGGAATCGTCACGCTTCTTGCACCCTCTGTCCTTGGAGCTTACTGCCAGCTGGCAAATGGAGCACAGTCTATGACCTCTGACCTTGAATCAGCTCCTCTTGGACTGTTAAAAATGATGTCTGGGGAGAGGTCTGGGCGTTTGAGTTATTACTGGATTCTGCCCTCTTAAAAAACAAAGAAGAAACTCATAGGTATTCTTAATGAGCAGAAGCCTCAAATGCAGCATAAATCATGGTGCATACTGAGAATTCTTTCTCAGGGGGCACAACTTCCTTTCCCACTGCAAGTCCCTGAACAAAGGAAAAAATATGCAGCAAACAAAAAGTGTGATTAAAATGGCTCAAGTGTCTTACAGACTTGTGTTGATTTTCTTTACTCAGACATTCCTTGGTGAGCCACCATCTAGTTTTTTATGTTGAAGGTGGCGTCATAGAGAGAAGCGAGGACACAGTCCTGTTTCTCTCTACCTCTTTTATCTCCTCATTTTCAGAATGGAGAAAAGAAAACCTTCTAAGCCCTTAAATCAAGTCTTAGGCTCTTTTTTGAGCATAAGAAAGAAAATGTGAGACATATGAAATTTCATGGCCATACCAATGAGTTTCTCACCTAGCAAGTTTTTCTCAACATTTTAATTTCATTGATTCTTAACAGTATCCCCTTGAGATAATACTATTTCTCTAAAAAGTATGAACCAAATACATTAAACTTAACTTCCCCTAAGGCATGAAATTTTTAACAAATTAGATATCAGCTATTTTTTACTTAATGATTTCATTTATTGACTCTTAGCCTTCACTCCAGCATAAGGTCTTCTCACCCACTTCACATCATAATTAGGAAAGATTACTCGGTTAATCTTCTCTACACTGTAGTATTCTCCCAGTGTAGGTAATTTTCAATTCAGTTCAGTTGCTCAGTTGGGTCAAACTCTTTGTGACCCCATGAACCGCAGCACGCCAGGCCTCCCTGTCCATCACCAACTCCTGGAGTTCACCCAAACTCACGTCCATCGAGTCAGTGATGCCATCCAGCCATCTCATCCTTTGTCTTCCTCTTTTCCTCCTGCCCCTAATCCCTCCCAGCATCAGAGTCTTTTCCAATGAGTCAACTCTTTGCATGAGGTGGCCAAAGTACTGGAGTTTCAGCTTTAGCATCATTCCTTCCAAAGAACACCCAGGGCTGACCTCCTTTAGAATGGACTGGTTGGATCTCCTCGCAGTCCAGTTTTCATGAGGACAACTAAAGACTGTTACTGGAAACCTTAGTAAATACAGGCCTTCAGGTATGGTTGAGTGATCCAGTCTTTGCATGAAAGGACCTGATAGATTCCCTGACTTTAGTATTCAGAAGCATAAATTGGGCTGGAATGAGAATGGCAGTCCCAGAAGTACAAAAAAATTGAGTACATAAACTAAAATGTGTGTTAAGCAACACAAAGTGTTTTTAAAACCCACACTCTCATCATCAAACTCAGTGTTGTAGATGCCCAGATGCTTCTTATTGAGGATTGATTTATGGATTCAGGAGTAGTATTTGCAGGATAGAGAGCAAAGCATGATACAAAGTATACGTAGAATTCAAAATCAAATAAACAGCCAATTCATCCTATTCATCCCAAAGGAAAATACGCTTGGCCTGAGTAAGTTGAATTGACCATCAGTATGGTCCCAAATTCCCTCAGTAGTTGAGTTGTTCTCTTTTAACCTTGTTGATTTGCTTTATTGGCTTTCTCTTTTTCCCTAGTAACATATAGTTAGATTTGGATTTTGTAAAAAGTTTCATAGAAAGTTTTATTAAAGAGATCAGTTACAGAGCAGAGGGGGAAAATACATTAGTTTTAAGAGGCAGACTGTCAGTGACTCAAAGTCCCACGAGAATTGGCAGCACAATTGAAGGTCATCTCTCTCTCTTTTTTTTTTTTTTTTTTTGCTAGAAATGAAGATTCTAAAGAGGATGAATAGAGTGCTTGGAAGTGTTATGGCTAGACTGGGTTAAAAGATCAAAGACTGTGCAGAAACTTTATGAAAATGACTAATAGGTAGACACAGATATTAGGGAAGTAGAAGTTGATTAAAATGCTCCTACCTGGCAAAATAGTAAGTATATGAAAAATCATGTGGCATATAACTGGAAAGAATATAGTTATGTGCTTCTATTTCTTTCAGCAGAACTTTACAAGAAAAAATGTGTTGCATTTTGAAGATGTTAAAAAAAATTAATGACACCATATTTTCAGACACTGAGGAGTTAAAAGAAATTCGTATCTCAGTCAGGTTTAATAGAAGTTAATGTATAAGGCTTGGTTAAGCAAAAGCTAAATGAGAACTGGCTATAAACATTTAAAATTTCAAGGAGAAATATAAGGTGTCTAACATGCCACTGGGGGTTACATATGGAAGACAATAAAATTGTTTACCATTTTTTCCTAAACATGAAATTTTACTCAAGATTTATTAGGCTAAGTTTTAAATATGTTCTATAATGTTTACCCTTACCATTTATCTTCATCTTATAATTCTTGATCTAATGATTCATTAAATAAAAAGCCTGAATTAGTTTAGAAAAGATAAAAAGGTTTCAGTTATTGGATCACTTTCAGTTTCAGTTCAGTCGCTCAGTCGTGTCCGACTCTTTGCGACCCCATGAATCGCAACACGCCAGGCCTCCCTGTCCATCACCATCTCCCGGAGTTGACTCAGACTCACGTCCATCGAGTCCGTGATGCCATCCAGCCATCTCATCCTCGGTCGTCCCCTTCTCCTCCTGCCCCCAATCCCTCCCAGCATCAGAGTCTTTTCCATTGAGTCAGCTCTTCACATGAGGTGGCCAAAGTACTGGAGTTTCAGCTTTAGCATCATTCCTTCCAAAGAAATCCCAGGGTTGATCTCCTTCAGAATGGACTGGTTGGATCTCCTTGCACTCCAAGGGACTCTCAAGAGTCTTCTCCAACACTACAGTTCAAAAGCATCGATTCTTCGGCGCTCAGCTTTCTTCACAGTCCAACTCTCACATCCATACATGACCACAGGAAAAACCATAGCCTTGACTAGGTGGACTTTAGTCGGCAAAGTAATGTCTTAGCTTTTGAATATACTATCCAGGTTGGTCATAACTTTTCTTCCAAGGAGTAAGCGTCTTCTAATTTCATGGCTGCAGTCACCATCTGCAGTGATTTTGGAGCCCCCCAAAATAAAGTCTGACACTGTTTCCACTGTTTCCCCATCTATTTCCCATGAAGTGATGGGACCGGATGCCATGATCTTCGTTTTCTGAATGTTGAGCTTTAAGCCAACTTTTTCGCTCTCCTCCTTCACTTTCATCAAGAGGCTTTTTAGCTCCTCCTCACTTTCTGCCATAAGGGTGGTGTCATCAGCATATCTGAGGTTATTGATATTTCTCCCGGCAATCTTGATTCCAGCTTGTGTTTCTTCCAGTCCAGCGTTTCTCATGATGTACTCTGCATATAAGTTAAATAAGCAGGGAGACAATATACAGCCTTGACGTACTCCTTTTCCTATTTGGAACCAGTCTGTTGTTCCATGTCCAGTTCTAACTGTTGCTTCCTGACCTGCATACAGATTTCTCAAGAGGCAGGTTAGGTGGTCTGGTATTCCCATCTCTTTCAGAATTTTCCACAGTTGATTGTGATCCACACAGTCAAAGGCTTTGGCATAGTCAATAAAGCAGAAATAGATGTTTTTCTGGAACTCTCTTGCTTTTTCCATGATCCAGCGGATGTTGGCAATTTGATCTCTGGTTCCTCTGCCTGTTCTAAAACCAGCTTGAACATCAGGGAGTTCACGGTTCACATATTGCTGAAGCCTGGCTTGGAGAATTTTGAGCATTACTTTACTAGCGTGTGAGATGAGTGCAATTGTGCAGTAGTTTGAGCATTCTTTGGCATTACCTTTCTTTGGGATTGGAATGAAAACTGACCTTTCCCAGTCCTGCGGCCACTGCTGAGTTTTCCAAATTTGTTGGCATATTGAGTGCAGCACTTTCACAGCATCATCTTCCAGTATTTGAAACAGCTCAACTGGAATTCCATCACCTCCACTAGCTTTGTTCTTAGCGATGATTTCTAGGCCCACTTGACTTCACATTCCAAGATGTCTGGCTCTACATCTCTTAATTATTCTAGTCATTTGCTACAAAGTCGTTGAAATGAAAATATGTTTAGACCAAATGTTATATTTTGCCTCCATTGAAGGTCAAATCACTTCATATGTTTGCCAAGGTCTTCTAGCAAAATAACAATGTAGACATTGAAAAAAACAATTTGCATACCTCTAAGCTCTTGATCTTACTTTCAGTGATTTGCAAAATTCCAGTATGAACAAAGCCTGTTTTAATTAGTCTTTCAAGAGTTTGAATCTCATCCAATTTATGAAGTACTTCACACCTCTTTTTTTCAACCTTCTCAATAAGAGTAAGGTTCTCCTCCTTCATGACCTTTTTCTCAGGTGATTCTGCAATATTTTTTAAAAACAACATATTCTGTGTTTAATGCCTTAATTCTTATTAGTAACATTATGTATTAACAATATAAAGCACATTGTATATAGTTATAAAATATAATGTAATTCAAACTTCAAGCACATCAATAAAGATTATGAGAGCCAAATTAAGTATATATGTTTCACTGCCTTGAAAGTGAAGTCGCTCAGTCGCGTCCAACTCTTTGCGACCTGTGGACTGTAGCCCACCAAGCTCCTCCATCCATGGGATTCTCCAAGCAAGAATACTGGAGTGGATTGCCATTTCCTTCTCCAGGGGATCTTCCCGACCCAGGGGTCGAACCCAGGTCTCCCACATTGCAGGCAGACACTTTAATCTCTGCACCACCAGCAAAGCCCTTCACTGCCTTAGTGTACATATATATTTTTCTATCTTTTCCTATTAAAAATATAAACAGTAAAAGCAAGGATAGCAACTGAAATAAGAGGGAAAAAATGATTGGACCCAAGAATGGGGTGTCCCTCCTTTAACTCATTTATATACTTCTGAGTCTTTATTGAGTACCTAGCCAGTATGGGCAAGGCGCCAGGATGACTTTGCTGCAGGCGTGGGACTAAGGTGAGAGCAGGACGCACAGGAGTCAGGTGAGCAGGAGGGCGTGGGAAGCAGTCAGAGGGGCAGAGCTGATGCCTTCTGGAAGAGGGAATTTACACGGTGCGGTAGGGGCACTGAGGCCAGGGGAGAAGCAGGAAATCAGAACACTAGTGAGGAGCAGGCGGCAGATCAGACAAGGTCTTCTAGCCCATGGGAAGAAACCAGTCAAAGCTGGTTGAACAGGCCTGAAGCCAGCCTGGCCACTTATGACAAGTCATGTTGTGGCTGAGGGGCAGAGAGTGAAGATGCTGCCACTGGTACCCCGACTTAAGCCTCCATGTGTCTGGAGATGCCATTCATTGAAACTTCCAAGGACCGGTAAATTCAGAGAGGAAAGCTTCACCTTGGACTTGCTGAGTTGACACTCAGGTGCCATGTGCAGTAGGCAGTGGCATATACAGACCGTAAGCCTGAAAAGGTGTTTTAGCAGGAAAGAGATCTAGAATCAAAGACGTGTGCATTGAGCCAAAACCATGCTGAGCTGCAACAAAGATAGGTATTTGAGGAGCTGAGAGATGGAGACAGAAAATGACTCAGGGGTGAGGATGCTCTGCTCTCAGTCAGCACAGGTAGCTTCCGACTCTGATGAGTCAGAAGACTTAATTCTTTGAGAACGAACAGCTGCTTTTCTTTTTTTTTTTTTAAATGGAAAAATGCCATTAGCAAGAGTGATCTTAACCTGCTGATACACACCAAGTCACTGCTGTCATTCAAACTCGCCAAATTTGGAAGCAGGGAAAAGTGTGAAGGTGTGTTTTGAAACTTGGGTGAATTAGTACAGCAGATGCAGGAGAAGCAAGCTTGCCGGAGCAGAGGCGGCTGTGCTTAAGCTTCTACAGGAGCTCTGAGAGGGCCAGCGAAAACGTCTCTGATTCCCATCTCGAGCCAAGCTGAAGGTCTCACCCGAAATAAGTAACAGGCAGCAAGAAACACAAAAGGCGCAGAAAGCCGCTCACCATGGCCCGACTGTACCTTGTCTGTCTACCTAAAGAGGAAGACTGTGGCATCAAAACAGGAGGAGTCCACAGAAAATGTGTTTGGCTGGAGAAGGCTCAGAAATGAGAAATCTTCAGAAAGAGAATCCAGGAGGATGCAGGCAGGATACCGGGTTTCTTTAGCAGTGTTTGAACGCGTGTCAGAAACAGCTAGGACCATACATTAGGAAAAGATTGCTACAGGCCTAGAAAGCTGGTAGCTTCTTTCTGCTTATTATTTTTATGAGCCTTTGCCATGTTATTCTGTTACCGTTTAGCAATAAAGTGTTACATTTTAAAACATGGTGGCCAGTTTTAAGAAATAGCAAGAGACAGAAGACCAGGGAGCTCCAGTCTCATCTAGCGACTTGTCTGGAGACGAGCCAACACACGTCCCTGGCAGCACTGTCCACAACAGAAGGCAGCAGCAACCCCAGCGTGCGTCAGCAGAGACAGCGGAGAGGCAGCGCCTACAGTATCGCGTGCGCGCGTGCTGGGTCGGTTCAGCCGCGTCCCGCTCTTCGTGGCCCCGTGGACTGTGGCCTGCCAGGCTCCTCTGTCCATGGGACTCTCCAGGCAAAAACACTGGAGTGGGCTGCCATACCCTCCTCCAGGGATCTACCCAACCCAGGGATCAAAGCTGCATCTCTTGCATTGCAGGCGGATTCTTATTTTCAATACATTTTTAAAAAACATTAAACAAGAGTGAGCAGGACTGCAGATAGAGAAGGAATCCACCAATCTCTGAGCTCTGGAAGAATCACAAGACCAGGCCGCCCGGAGACTCAGCCCACAAGAAACCCTTGGAAGATGCCCATCAGGCAAACCACACGGGCCTGGCTCACGGGCGGGCAGAAAGAACCAGAGGAAGGAAAACGCGGTCCTCTGGAGTCGGCACCTTTGAGGCCAAGTTTGCCGAAGAACCCAAGACCATTAGACTTGTGAGGACATCCTCAAAGACGCTGAGATGAAAGCGCGATTCCGCGTGAGTTAGTGCGTAACAAGCCTGGGCTGGAGCAGCACTGACTGCGCCACAGGCTGAACTGCAGAGGTCAGTGAGAAGGACAGTCACCCGAGCCTGTGTGGGTCATTGAATCCAGCTGGGAATGGTGGGCCCCATTTTGAGATCATTCCTCTTATTTCACCAGGTGCGTAAATATTCACAGAATGTCATTAATTTCCCACAAACCGTGTGTCCCTCTTCATGAGGAATGATGGCCTGAGGAGGAACCCACAGGCAGAGTGGCTCCTCTGCGCTAGGCCCTGTGTTCTCGCATCGTATCGGACCCTCTTGATGGCTAGGGAAGCGCTGCCCTTGGCTCCACTGAACAGGCAGCAGCAGCATCGCGAAAGCGGCTCACGTACCAGCTGTGTGAGTGGGCGCTGAGGTGCGCAGGCTGAGGCCCATTTGCAACAGAGGGTGCCCCACACCTGGACAGAACCTTGTTGTCCAGAAAAGCCGACTTCTCTGATCCAAGAATAAAGATGCAAAGCGTCTGAAAACCAGACAGGACCTCCTCCTTGCTGTTACCCTGGAAACCACAGGCCACAGCAACACTTCCTCTATTTCCATCCCCCAGGGATGCTTTGGAGTATTCACAGCTCCCTCCTGAAATCCACTGTGTATTTCAAGACACTTTCTCTAAAATAAACACATTTAGTTCTTCCACACTCCCTCAGCAGAGTTGATTCTCATATTTACACCATTGTGTCAAGGTTGTTAAAATCTATTTCAAGGATCTTGGTCATTCTCTCGACATAAGGTTCTGAATTCATTCAAAGTTTCACTAAAACCCACGAAGATCTTAAAGGAAAACGACATGCACACGAGCTGTCTCAGATTACAGCAACTCGACAGGCAAACGTGCCCGAAGCAGCAACAGAACCTGCAATGGACATCTTCACCCAGACAAGTCTCTCCAAGAGATCGACTACTTCCTTGTGTCCTTAAAGTACTTTAAACCCCTTCAGATGAAAGTGGAAACTTACTGAATTTCTAAAGAACTTGATGTGGGCAGGGGGAAGATAATGACCTCTCTGCAAAGCCTTTTCAAACTAGCAGCAGGAGCGAAGAAGAGGGAACCAGTCTTGAAGGCTCCTCATGTGGAGGTCATGGCAAACCTCACTTCGGAAGACCAATCACAGGGTTACTTGCCTGCCCAGCTCCTCGCGGCCTCCAGCAGTGCACGCTCCTGCTCCAGTTCATTTCTGAGCCTACGGTTCGGTGAAAATACATCATGATACGTTAGCACCCTGTTCATACCTTCCTCCTTTTCTCTCTCTTATATCACAGACTTAAAAACTGAGAAATAAGAACTGATCCTCTTAGTTTCTACCAATAAAAAGATGACTTGAAGATGTAGATAGAATGAGACTGAATTAGTCAAGTTCAATAAACTAAAGTATACTTTCTTGTCAAGAGCGCCTAAGCCACTAGTTAAAGGAGCTGGTCTTTTGGTGTCTATGGATGTTCCTTTGTGACCTGAATTTTTAAGAAGTAAGGACGAAAAGAAACTAGCTATTTTACACTCTTCAGTTCAGTTCAGTTCAGTTCAG
Organism: Oreotragus oreotragus; assembly: GCA_006410675.1. NCBI lineage: Eukaryota > Metazoa > Chordata > Mammalia > Artiodactyla > Bovidae > Oreotragus > Oreotragus oreotragus. The sequence goes on along the minus strand of SJYX01018201.1, from coordinate 30,593 downwards.
TCGCTCAGTGTGTCCACCTCTTTGAGGCCCCATGGACTGCAGCACACCAGGCCTCCCTGTCCATCACCAACTCCCGGAGTTTACTCAAACTCATGCCCATTGAGTCGGTGATGCCATCCAACCATCTCATCCTCTGTTGTCCCCTTCTCCTCCCCACTTCAATCTTTCCCAGCACCAGGAACTTTTCAAAAGAGTCAGTTCCATCAGGTGGCCAAAGTATTGGAGTTTCAGCTTCAGCATCAGTCCTTCCAGTGAATATTCAGGACTGATCTCCTTTAGGATGGACAGGTTGGATCTCCTTGTAGTCCAAGGGATTCTCAAGAGTCGTCTCCAACACCACAGTTCAAAAGCATCAATTCTTTGGCACTCAGCTTTCTTTATAGTCCAACTCTCACATCCATACACAACTATTGGAAAAATCATAGCTTTGACTAGACGGACCTTTGCTGGCAAAGTACTGTCTCTGCTTTTCAATATGCTGTCTAAGTTGATCATAACTTTTCTTCCAAGGAGCATTTTACACTCTGAGACCAATAATGAAATAATGAGGCCAATAATAATAGTGTAACCGCAGCACAGACCAACCCCGATCGCCCTCCCCACCTGTCGTTGTGGTCCAGGGCCGCTCTGAGGGCAGTCACGAGCACTCTCAGCTTCTCCCTGGCCTGCTCTACGTCCGCCGTCTTCACCTTCCCCTTCTGCAGACTCTGGACCTGAGTCAGCAAAGACTGGGCAGGACAAGGCCAGAATGGGTGAGACAAACAGAAAACAAGGGTGAGAATTTTCTCTAATATGGTGTGATTATTTTTCTAAATGTATTAAAAACAATATTAACTCAATGGTTATTTATGGCTGCAAAGTAATGATTCTCAAATGTGGTGAAACAAAACCCTCTGGCTCACTGGGTGACGGGCTGCCAACTTTCCAGGAAGAAGGATCTAGAGCCCCGCCGGCCTACGGATGTTTTCATTCTGGTGTTTGACGGGGATGTGGGCAGATGTGGTCCTTAGTGACTCAGCCTCAGAAAGCAAAGAGCAAGGTAGACCCCCGGCTGAAGCCTTTGCTTACACTTGCCGAACAGAAGCTTTTTTNTGTGCTTAAGCTTCTACAGGAGCTCTGAGAGGGCCAGCGAAAACGTCTCTGATTCCCATCTCGAGCCAAGCTGAAGGTCTCACCCGAAATAAGTAACAGGCAGCAAGGAACACAAAAGGCGCAGAAAGCCGCTCACCATGGCCCGACTGTGCCTTGTCTGTCTACCTAAAGAGGAAGACTGTGGCATCAAAACAGGAGGAGTCCACAGAAAATGTGTTTGGCTGGAGAAGGCTCAGAAATGAGAAATCTTCAGAAAGAGAATCCAGGAGGATGCAGGCAGGATACCGGGTTTCTTTAGCAGTGTTTGAACGCGTGTCAGAAACAGCTAGGACCATACATTAGGAAAAGATTGCTACAGGCCTAGAAAGCTGGTAGCTTCTTTCTGCTTATTATTTTTATGAGCCTTTGCCATGTTATTCTGTTACCGTTTAGCAATAAAGTGTTACATTTTAAAACATGGTGGCCAGTTTTAAGAAATAGCAAGAGACAGAAGACCAGGGAGCTCCAGTCTCATCTAGCGACTTGTCTGGAGACGAGCCAACACACGTCCCTGGCAGCACTGTCCACAACAGAAGGCAGCAGCAACCCCAGCGTGCGTCAGCAGAGACAGCGGAGAGGCAGCGCCTACAGTATCGCGTGCGCGCGTGCTGGGTCGGTTCAGCCGCGTCCCGCTCTTCGTGGCCCTGTGGACTGTGGCCCACCAGGCTCTTCTGTCCATGGGACTCTCCAGGCAAAAACACTGGAGTGGGCTGCCATACCCTCCTCCAGGGATCTACCCAACCCAGGGATCAAAGCTGCATCTCTTGCATTGCAGGCGGATTCTTATTTTCAATACATTTTTAAAAAACATTAAACAAGAGTGAGCAGGACTGCAGATAGAGAAGGAATCCACCAACCTCTGAGCTCTGGAAGAATCACAAGACCAGGCCGCCCGGAGACTCAGCCCACAAGAAACCCTTGGAAGATGCCCATCAGGCAAACCACACGGGCCTGGCTCATGGGCGGGCAGAAAGAACCAGAGGAAGGAAAACGCGGTCCTCTGGAGTCGGCACCTTTGAGGCCAAGTTTGCCGAAGAACCCAAGACCATTAGACTTGTGAGGACATCCTCAAAGACGCTGAGATGAAAGCGCGATTCCGCGTGAGTTAGTGCGTAACAAGCCTGGGCTGGAGCAGCACTGACTGCGCCACAGGCTGAACTGCAGAGGTCAGTGAGAAGGACAGTCACCCGAGCCTGTGTGGGTCATTGAATCCAGCTGGGAATGGTGGGCCCCATTTTGAGATCATTCCTCTTATTTCACCGAGTGCGTAAATATTCACAGAATGTCATTAATTTCCCACAAACCGTGTGTCCCTCTTCATGAGGAATGATGGCCTGAGGAGGAACCCACAGGCAGAGTGGCTCCTCTGCGCTAGGCCCTGTGTTCTCGCATCGTATCGGACCCTCTTGATGGCTAGGGAAGCGCTGCCCTTGGCTCCACTGAACAGGCAGCAGCAGCATCGCGAAAGCGGCTCACGTACCAGCTGTGTGAGTGGGCGCTGAGGTGCGCAGGCTGAGGCCCATTTGCAACAGAGGGTGCCCCACACCTGGACAGAACCTTGTTGTCCAGAAAAGCCGACTTCTCTGATCCAAGAATAAAGATGCAAAGCGTCTGAAAACCAGACAGGACCTCCTCCTTGCTGTTACCCTGGAAACCACAGGCCACGGCAACACTTCCTCTATTTCCATCCCCCAGGGATGCTTTGGAGTATTCACAGCTCCCTCCTGAAATCCACTGTGTATTTCAAGACACTTTCTCTAAAATAAACACATTTAGTTCTTCCACACTCCCTCAGCAGAGTTGATTCTCATATTTACACCATTGTGTCAAGGTTGTTAAAATCTATTTCAAGGATCTTGGTCATTCTCTCGACATAAGGTTCTGAATTCATTCAAAGTTTCACTAAAACCCACGAAGATCTTAAAGGAAAACGACATGCACACGAGCTGTCTCAGATTACAGCAACTCGACAGGCAAACGTGCCCGAAGCAGCAACAGAACCTGCAATGGACATCTTCACCCAGACAAGTCTCTCCAAGAGATCGACTACTTCCTTGTGTCCTTAAAGTACTTTAAACCCCTTCAGATGAAAGTGGAAACTTACTGAATTTCTAAAGAACTTGATGCGGGCAGGGGGAAGATAATGACCTCTCTGCAAAGCCTTTTCAAACTAGCAGCAGGAGCGAAGAAGAGGGAACCAGTCTTGAAGGCTCCTCATGTCGAGGTCATGGCAAACCTCACTTCGGAAGACCAATCACAGGGTTACTTGCCTGCCCAGCTCCTCGCGGCCTCCAGCAGTGCACGCTCCTGCTCCAGTTCATTTCTGAGCCTACGGTTCGGTGAAAATACATCATGATACGTTAGCACCCCGTTCATACCTTCCTCCTTTTCTCTCTCTTATATCACAGACTTAAAAACTGAGAAATAAGAACTGATCCTCTTAGTTTCTACCAATAAAAAGATGACTTGAAGATGTAGATAGAATGAGACTGAATTAGTCAAGTTCAATAAACTAAAGTATACTTTCTTGTCAAGAGCGCCTAAGCCACTAGTTAAAGGAGCTGGTCTTTTGGTGTCTATGGATGTTCCTTTGTGACCTGAATTTTTAAGAAGTAAGGACGAAAAGAAACTAGCTATTTTACACTCTTCAGTTCAGTTCAGTTCAGTCGCTCAGTGTGTCCACCTCTTTGAGGCCCCATGGACTGCAGCACACCAGGCCTCCCTGTCCATCACCAACTCCCGGAGTTTACTCAGACTCATGCCCATTGAGTCGGTGATGCCATCCAACCATCTCATCCTCTGTTGTCCCCTTCTCCTCCCCACTTCAATCTTTCCCAGCACCAGGAACTTTTCAAAAGAGTCAGTTCCATCAGGTGGCCAAAGTATTGGAGTTTCAGCTTCAGCATCAGTCCTTCCAGTGAATATTCAGGACTGATCTCCTTTAGGATGGACAGGTTGGATCTCCTTGTAGTCCAAGGGATTCTCAAGAGTCGTCTCCAACACCACAGTTCAAAAGCATCAATTCTTTGGCACTCAGCTTTCTTTATAGTCCAACTCTCACATCCATACACAACTATTGGAAAAATCATAGCTTTGACTAGACGGACCTTTGCTGGCAAAGTACTGTCTCTGCTTTTCAATATGCTGTCTAAGTTGATCATAACTTTTCTTCCAAGGAGCATTTTACACTCTGAGACCAATAATGAAATAATGAGGCCAATAATAATAGTGTAACCGCAGCACAGACCAACCCCGATCGCCCTCCCCACCTGTCGTTGTGGTCCAGGGCCGCTCTGAGGGCAGTCACGAGCACTCTCAGCTTCTCCCTGGCCTGCTCTACGTCCGCCGTCTTCACCTTCCCCTTCTGCAGACTCTGGACCTGAGTCAGCAAAGACTGGGCAGGACAAGGCCAGAATGGGTGAGACAAACAGAAAACAAGGGTGAGAATTTTCTCTAATATGGTGTGATTATTTTTCTAAATGTATTAAAAACAATATTAACTCAATGGTTATTTATGGCTGCAAAGTAATGATTCTCAAATGTGGTGAAACAAAACCCTCTGGCTCACTGGGTGACGGGCTGCCAACTTTCCAGGAAGAAGGATCTAGAGCCCCGCCGGCCTACGGATGTTTTCATTCTGGTGTTTGACGGGGATGTGGGCAGATGTGGTCCTTAGTGACTCAGCCTCAGAAAGCAAAGAGCAAGGTAGACCCCCGGCTGAAGCCTTTGCTTACACTTGCCGAACAGAAGCTTTTTTCGCGTGTGATTCCCAATTTAGTCAGAACTGCCCTCCTTGTCAGACCGTGATCTTTGTTTCATAGACAAAGTGAGACACTCGCCTTCCCAAGAGACAGGATTTTTAAACTTTATAGAAAATGTCAGCAGTCACCTTAGCCACAGTGCCACGCTCTCTGAGCTGTGTGCGTGACAATGTCACTGCTGCAGTCCACTCTCCTTCCCGAGCATCCACACGTGTGACCTAAGCCCAGAGAGAAGCCCTGGAAGGTGTCAGAGAATCAAGCACCCCCCCCACCCTTAAGCAGTGACCTTCCTGCTCAGACACCGAAGGGTCAGCCTTCAGAGGGACGCTGGCTGGATATGCTGTGATCTGGAACTCACTAGAAAGACCTGGGTGCCACCTACAAAGTGGGGCACCATCAGTGGAGGGGGGAACCTCAACGAGCAGAGAGGCAGAGCCACATCTGAGCAAAGCAAGCACACGAGAGCGGGCCACAGAGGCCAAGCCTGAGCAGGTCACCGAGAGCTGGTGGCCAGAGGTGGCGGCCAAATCAAGAAACGTGCGCGCCTCCCCGGCCGCCCCTCACTGCCGCCAGGGGCAGAGGGCCAGTCCGTTACGGTGTCCTCACAGACATAAGGCCCAGCCTGTTAAAAGTACCTGGTGATCTAAATCATGCAGGCACAAACGGGGCTTCCGAGATTCAGGCTGCTTCCCCGAGCTCAGGAAATATGAAGAAACGGGCTCTATTTAAGACATGCATGATTGATTGTTACCTTATACTGTTCTGTGGGATGGTTCTTCAGAAGTAATAGCATGTAGAGTTCATATTCTTCCTATAGAAAAAAAAAGAGAAGAAAAAAGAAAGGGAATGAGAAGAAAGGAAGGTGGGAGGGAGGGAGAAAGAAAGAAAAAGAAAGAAAAAAGATCCACTGGAAATGTGTTATGAGATTACTGTACAATGTAACTTTCTCTGTAACTGACACTTGGCTAAGGAGTATCAGTTCAGAATATTTTTTAAAATATAACACTCCTGCAATATATTAAATAACATACACACAGAAATGTGCAAAATCTCACCATTTTAAAAGCACAAGTGAGTATTGACTATTGCTGCTAACTGCTGCTAAATCACTTCAGTCGTGTCCAACTCTTTGCGACCCCATAGACAGCAGCCCACCAGTCTCCCCCATCCCTGGGATTCTCCAGGCAAGAACACTGGAGTGGGTTGCCATTTCCTTCTCCAATGCAGGAAAGTGAAAGGTGAAAGTGAAGTCGCTCAGTCGTGTCCGACCCTCAGCGGCCCCATGGACTGCAGCCCACCAGGCTCCTCCGTCCATGGGATTTTCCGGGCAGGAGTACTGGCATGGGGTGCCATGGCCTTCTCCGGTATTGACTATTAGGACTCACAAAACACCTGGACACACGTGCAACACGTGACTTTCTGCCACTAGGGGGAGATGTGGATTTGGGCTTCCCTGAGAGATCAGTTGGTAAAGAAACCACCTACAATACAGGAGATCCTGGTTCGATTCCTGGGTTGGGACGACCCCCTAGAGAAGGGAGAGGCTACCTGCTCCAGTATTCTGGCCTGGAGAGTTCCATGGACAGTATAGTCCACGGGGTCGCAAAGAGTCGGACATGACTGAGCGACTTTCGCTTCACTTCAACCTGCAGAAAACTTGAGTGCCAAAGAACGGATGCTTTTGAACTGTGGTGCTGGAGAAGACTCTTGAGAGTCCCTGGGACTGCAAGGAGACCCAACCTTTCCATCCTAAAGGAAATCAGTCCTGAATGTTCACTGGAAGGACTGATGCTGAAGCTGAAACTCCAATCCTTTGACCACCTGATGCGAAGAACCCACTCATTGGAAAAGCCCCTAATGTTGGGAAAGATTGAAGGCAGGAGGAGAAGGCGACAATAGAGGATGAGATGGCTGGATGGCATCACTGACTCAATGAACATGAGTCTGAGCAAGCTCCAGGAGATGGTGAACGATGGGAAGCCTGGCGTGCTATGGTTCATGGGGTCACAAAGAGTCGGTCGTGACTGAGCGACTGAACTGAACTGATCTGAACCTGCGAGAAGCAGAAGATATTAAGGAGGTGGCAAAAATACACAGAACAACTATACAAAAAATATCTTCACTACCCAGATAACCACGATGGTGTGATCACCCACCTAGAGCCAGACATCTTGGAATGTGAAGTCAAGTGGACCTTAGGAAGCGTCACTATGAACAAAGCTAGTGGAGGTGATGAAATTCCAGCTATTTCAAATCCTAAAAGATGATGCTGTGAAAG